>CM051494.1:403515-435336 GCA_028031935.1 Paedocypris micromegethes
GTGTCTCTGTTGATTTGAATACATAAAACTATAAAATTTCCCCACTGAGGGACCAATAAAGGTTCAATTATTATTATTATTATTATTGAGTGCACAAATTAGAAAAAGGAAAAATTTAGTGGTATGCAACAGCATTCTCTGTACCCATGTCAAGTGTTCTATATAGAGAACAAATGTATCCATGAAACATTGTTTTAATATATTTTAATATATATCTAAATACGTATGTTATATATATATTTGTATATGTATATACGTGTGTGTGTATATATTTTTTTCCACACGTTTGTAACATGTACATTGTAACATGACTATATTGTTAACAGTTTTTCATAAAGCCTAAAGACAGAAACATTGAAATATATGAAAAATAACTATATTTCCGTATTTCTCAAAAAAGGAAGCCGGCGGCCGCACTAAACTAAGTCTGTGACTGGTGGGGGAAGGGGAGGTGTAGCGCTCACCAAAACAACAACAATTTAAAGTGATTTAAATTCAGTAAGGAGCTGCCCATCGGTACAGAATTATTCGTATGACACAGTATTACAGAGTATTCAAATGATATGGGAAAAAAATCGTTGTAATTGTTTACAGCCTTAATTATTATTATTATTGTTTTTGGGTGCGGGGCGCAGGGAGGGTTGAGGGGGTGTGCCGAGAGGGTGTAATTCAATGTAGAACCACTCAATATAATAATATTTATTAAGACTGCTTTTTTTAAGTTTGGTCGCGGGGAGAACATAGTACATTTCCAGAAAAGATTTGAGAAATTAAAGTTACATTACTCTGAATATAAGGAATATAAAGGTTTGTTTTGAATTTGTGCTTGTTTTGTATTGGGTTGCTTTTCAACGCGCCGGGCAAGATCCAGTAAGACAAGAATTATAAAAGTGAGATAATAGCGTCTTGTTTTTTTTTTCAATCTTGGGAGCATAATTTTGACTTTCTGAACACAAGTAGGTTTTAAGTTCGTTAGGTAGTCGTTTAAATGAAACCGTTCCGCGTGCGGATTTTGGTTCCGCCAGTAGCAGGCGCGCGCACCGGAAGTGCAGGTTTTGTTGTACACTGGAACAAAATGGCTGCTGAGAGTTTTTTTCATTGAAGGCACTGGAACACTTATTCCGCTCCTAGCTGTGGATTTCCCGCCTGCAGTGATGCAACTCGACTGGCAAGTGGGTTTTATTATCGTCGGAGACTGTTCCGGGCCGTGCCGGCGCTGTGTGGCGCGCGTGTGAGCGTTAGAAGGGCTGTGGTGATCCTGTCGTCTGCTGCTAGAGCTCCAATGCTGAAGTTTGACTAGTGCTGCTGTAAACATGTTTCACTCCAGCCACTTCCACACACTCCTCGTCCTTTTCCAGCCGCGGTGACTCGCGTTTGTGCAGCAGATGTAAACACACAGAAGCTCCGGAGCGAGTTGTTGTGTCCCGCTGTCTGTTCGTGAACTCTCTCGCGCGCGCTGATGTTGATAGTCAGGTGTGTGTGTGTGTGCGTGTGTGTTATTGTAGCTTTCACCGATTCACAAGTAGCTTGTTGCGTCCTGACACACTCAAACACCAACACAAACAAGAGAACACAACAACACACGCATGCAGAAACACACAAACACCCTGCAGACACACACAAATGCTTACACGTATCATAGACAGCAATCTCGTTCATACGGCTCGTTTGGGTTGACCTATGTGTGCACGTGTGGGTTCTCAGGGCTTGAATGGTGTGCTCGTGGAGGTGACGGCGTGGGTGTAACACAACACCACAATGGTAAGAACTTTCTCAATCTGCACATCAGTTCTGCAGACTTACAGCTTCTTCACTTTCTCCTGCAGCATCAGGTCCTGGAACATGCATTGGACCGGGCTGAGGTGCCTGCTGTGTGCGCAGTGGTGAGAGTTCGATGTAGACTGACCTTGTGTTTGTGTCCAGTACATTGTAGAAAGTGCTCTGCAGAGACCGGCCAAGAGACGTGCGTCCGGCGGAAGGAAATCTCTCTATCACAAACTCTATGAACTGTACATGGAGGAGTGTGAGAAGGAGCCAGAGCGGAAGGTAACGACCCTTGCCATAACGTTATATTAAGAGTAGAAGCTGATTTGCAGCAAATCAACAATGCTCTGGTTTTCCTAATATCTATCAAATCTAAATGAGTAACATGGGCACGTGTTTTACACAATATACGCTACTGCTAAACTATTAATATCTGGAGAGATACAAAATTGCAGATTTTGTGAATAAAGATGTGAATAAAAATATTTTGTTTTTACAGTCACATTCAGCAGCGAAATGTATCTCAATGAACTAAACTAGCAAGCTGGTAAACTCAATTTATCAAGGTTTTTCAGGCGAAACTATTCTTTGTTGATTACAGTATTTATTAAACATGTTGTTGTTAACTCTGCTGTAAAATAATAGCAGCATGTGACATCACTCCTGACGTGTCAGCGGTCCACGTGCGTTTTTCCGTCTTACTCCATCTTTCCGTCTTACTCCATTTTCATTTTCAAGAAAATGAGGAGAAATGTGAATCTGCTGGAGAAGCTGATGTCACAAGAATCAGTCTCGTGTCTGGTGGTCAACCTCTACCCTGGCAATGAAGGATATTCTCTCATGCTCCGGGGGAAAAACGGATCAGGTACTTCCTGTTTTACATCTCCTGACGGTCTTCTCGGAACATCACTGGAGTGCTCGTGGATTGTCCATGTCACCAGATTCTGAGACAATTCGACTTCGCTATGAAGAGCGAGAGCTGCTGGAGTACCTGGATGCTGAAGAGCTGCCACCCATCCTAGTGGACCTTCTGGAAAAATCACAGGTTCCCTGGACTTCCAGCTGTTGTTGTTTAATTTATGGATTTATTTACACTCAGAACTGACTGTGCTTGTGTCCAGGTGAACATCTTCCACTGTGGTTGCGTCATAGCGGAAGTCCGGGACTACCGACAGTCTGGAAATGTGAAGGCGCCCTCGTATCAGAGCCGACACGTTCTGCTGAGACCCACTATGCAGGTCCGTTAGCTGTTCTTGTTCACTCTTTATATATCCTCATTCTTTTATTCAGATGGCTTTTTAATCCTCACATTTCATTTCCACTCTAAAGACCCTCGTCTGTGATGTTCATGCCATGACAAGTGAACACCACAAGTGGACACAGGTAAGGGCTTGTGACTCTCTCATAGTCTTGATGTTTATGTCATGGTGGGCTCGGTCCTGCTTTGTGATTAACTGACGGGACATGATTTGCTGCAGGATGACAAACTTCAGCTGGAGAGTCAGCTGATTCTGGCCACGGCCGAGCCGCTGTGTCTGGATCCCTCCATTTCCGTCAGCTGCACCACTAACCGTCTGCTCTTCAACAAGCACAAGATGAACACTCAAGCCATGAAACGGTGAGGAACTCTAGCGCTTTCATTTAGCCAATTTTTTTTAATACAGAATGCAATTTTTGCTGTAGATCTGTTTTAAAAAAATGTCTTGGAATTTTTCTTGGAATAAGTCTTCTTAGATCTTAAATATTAGCCTGACTCAGACAGGGAGATGGGTAGATATGTGACTGGATGGACAGTCAGATTGACAGATACATACACGTGTCCACCTTCTGGACATACTACATATTAGGGATGTACCGAAGTTTTTGTACCGAAACACTTTTTTCACCGAAACAACACGGCCGAAAGTTGATGACGTAAGCAGAGACCGTAAGAGTGGCGGCATATAACGGAGCAGATCACGAACTCCCCGCGACAGTCACGTCACACCAGTGGCTCTTAATAGAGAACATTCTCTCTCCTCTCTCCTCAAACTAAAGAGATCAGCTCCTCTAATGCATCTGTAGCGGACGCTAATCCTTTAGCGCAGCTCTAAAGCGCCCAAAGTGGCGGTAAATACCACGGTAAAAATTATGAAAAGTCCGCGCGTAGAGCCTGTCAGCGCACGATCTGTAGAAATATGTTTGAATCCTCTGGAGAAGCCACCAACTGCAGAACCGCAGAATGACAGTCTGAGGCGCCGGAAGTGGGCGGAGCAAGTATTGCCTTAAAAGGCATTTTGTACTTCCTTGTTTGCTACTTTTCAAAGTTTAAACCCCGCGTTAATAAAGTTATAATCATGCATTCTTTTTAAACGATTTAATTGGCCTTATTTAAATATAGTCTCAAATCTTTCTCAAATGTCAGTCAGATGACAAGCTCAACATTAACCTATTTATACTATTATTAAGACCTGCAGAGAAAATGTTGTGTCCTTTGCACTTGTTCTGAATGCACTTTAAACTTAAATGCAATTTTTAATGGAGGAACATTTAATCTTACAACATTTCAGCAGGCCAGTAGGTCAAGTTAAACATTTTAGTTTGAATTATATTTTATACTCTTGAGTGTTGCAATATGCTTGATAAATATTTGCATATTTGTAACACATTTTATTTCATTTATTCTTTGAAACTTCATTTTTAATTTATGCAATTGCAATGCCTTTGTTTTAGTAAATTTAGTACACCATCATAGCAATAAATGCAATTGTTTCGGTGTTTCGGTTTTCGGCCAGGCTTTCCTCTTTTTCGGTTTTCGGTTTCGGCCAAAAATTTTCATTTCGGTGCATCACTACTACATATGTACAGACAGACCACCTGATATCTATGTCAACAGACAGATCATGATGTCCCTCACAATCAGCTGTGATGATGTGCAGGTGTTTCCGGAGACATTCGCGGGCAGTTCTGAACCGACAGCAGGAAATCACGAACCACTGCCACATGCTGCCTCAGCTCAGACTCCTGGATTACCTGCAGAGGAGGAAAGAGAGGAAACCTGCTCCCTCCATAGACCTCAAGATCTCCAAAGCTGGAAACGTCAGTTTCTACGTCACACAGGATTCTCTGATCCATATCTGACAAAACTATATGAGTGTGACCTCTTGTTCCTCTTTCAGTGTGTCGACATGTGGAGGCAGAATGTTTGTCAGCTCAGTGTTCCTGCAGAAATCGATGTAAGTTGCTTCACCACATCAGTCAAAAACTTGTACAGCAATTGGATTATCTTTGAGTTATTAATTGCTGGGTTGGTTTCACCTTGTCTTCAGGTGGAAGCAGTGGCGAGAAGATCCAAAAAGCTTGACGACTGGTCCACAAAGGTGACACGATGGACCCACATCACCCTCTGCTCAGCCTTTCTTCTGGTTTCTTTGCTTTGTGTGACATCTTTCTCCGAACAGGACGTGAGGGACGACTATGTTTTCGAGTGTGAGGTTGGGGGACAACTGCAAAGAACAAATGTCACAGTCTTCCAGTCCAAGGGCGATCCGCTGGTGTACGGAAAAATCTACAGCGCCAACCTGCAGAGTCAAACTTACAGTGTCAAATCCACAGAGTCCAAATCTACAGAGGTCAAATCAGAGGAGGACGCCACAGGCCTGCTGCACGCTCACCCGTCGTGAGTCAGACCCTAGTGTTTACTGCTGACTAGAAGCCATATTTATACTTATTCAATTCAATACCAACTTGCACACAGTTACACACTCTAAACAAATTGACGTTGAAAATATAATACACACACAATGTATTGTACTTACACACAAATATAATACGAAAGATGAACTAACACACACTTTCTTGCACATGAAGGCGATAATCAGACATGTGCTCAGTCACACACCTTTTCACATACTCTACTCCAGGTGTGCATATATGGTTTGTTGAGTGTCATCTTCTGGTTTTAAACCGCAGTAAACACACACTTCAGAATAAAATCCTTTATCAGGTGCGAAAATGTCCGAGTTGATAGCAGACTTACTTGACCGTTGTGTTTCCTCTCTCATTCTCTTTGTTTATTGTATGTTTTTTTTAAACTCAACTAGCACTCGACTCATTCTTGTGTAAGCGCACGTGACCGTTGCTGCGCAAAATCGCACGGAACTCCGCCCTATGCAAGCTCCTCGGAAATTAGAGTTTGGTAGAATCGTGTAAATGCTGGACTAAGATTGCGCGTGGGGTAGAATCGCTTTTTACATGTTCCATCCTTTAAACTCATATTTAGTCCCTCTCTTACTCGCAAACTTGCTAGAGTTTTTAAACTTTTTTTTCTTCCTCGACATTTTTGCCAATGTCATGCGACCTACTCACAGTGCCTTTGCGATCGCCGTCTACTCAAACCACACAATAACTCTGTCTCAAACACACAGATGGGCACATCCAGAGGTTTCACACATGTGACTCGTCTCTTTCTGCTCTCTCTTCAGATTCCTCATAGGTTCAAAGACTGATGCGGACCGGTGAGTTTGTGCATGTTGGTTAGTCGTGTACTGGAGTTTGTCCGCTCACCACATTCTGGTAATGTGTCGCAGGTTTCTGGCGCAGTATAAAGAAGTATATGAACGTGACGTGAAGTGTCCAGTAAAGATGTCCAAGTGTCAGCTGAAATCTGAAGACGGCACAGGGCAAAACTCTCCACCCAAAGAGAACGAGGTGAGGAGCGGCTCGGCTGCGTGTGTTTACCTCTCTTCCGCCTATGAGTTAAAACATTTTCAAAACTCCCCTTTAATGACTGATAACACCATTTGAAACTACAATACTGGCTTGACATCCTCCTCTCGCACTCTTTAAGTAGACCACGGTGTGTCGTTTTCTGATGTTTTTTCTGCTCTGGTTCAGTCTTCAGCTTCAGGGAAAGGCGTCAAACACAAACCTTCTCCGATCAAACTTCCCGCCAGCTCCTCAGGTGAGAACCGCCCTGGGCATTCGATCAACCCGGTCTGTCATCAACTTCAGTTTGGTTTCTGGGCCTCCTGCAGGAAACTCATACAGCACACAGACCACTGGCAGCCATCTGAAAAGCTCAACACCTCCACCCACAAAGAACCAGTCTCTCTCTCTGAAACACTCAATGGAGCTTGGCCTGCTGTCTCCCACCGCTCTCTCGCCGCTGCAGAGTGAGTGTCTCTTTACCCACTTCCTAACTTTGCTTTTTAGCGTCTTTGCATTGGTCTCGGACTAAGAAAAGCGCTATACAAATGAAATGAACTTGAACTTGAACTTAACTAATGCATTTCCCCTAAATGCTCATTTCTTCCGCTTCGTGTAATCCACAGGGTCAGGGACCCCAAAGCCCTCTACACCCACGCCCACCAACACGCCCTGTTCCACTCCGCATCCCACTGACGTCCAGAGCTCCGCCTCCTTGCTGACTTCGACCTCTCAGGACGGCCTCTCGCAGCCAACCACGCTGTTGACTTCCTTCACCCAGCAGCAGCAGCAGCAGCAGCAGATGGCTCTTCCTGTCATGACTATTCCCCTGCCCACATCCAGCACCACCGCCTCACAGGTCATGACCAACCCAGGCCTCAACTTCATTAACGTGGTTGGCCCAATGTGGTAAGAGCTTCAGTGTTTGTCATGGTGAAAGTCTTCTGTGTTTGACCATCTATCCTGTGCTTCACACAGCAGTCAACAGACGTTGATGAGCGGCTCCAACCCGATGCTGGGGTGTAGTCCAGGTACTCTGGCATCTATTATACCTCCTGCTGGACTGCTGCCCTCCGGTGGTCTTATGCCCGGGACACTTCCTGCCATGCAGCCTACAGCTCCAGCAGGTTAAGTTTAGCTTCTTTCTTTAACTGAATGGTCACTGCTGGTTTTCCTCTTAAAACTGTTTGATCATCACTAATCTAGATAGAGGAGCAGTCAGTCAGACTGAGGAACAGGGATTCTGAGAGACAGACAGATGGATTGAGGGGCAGACATATTAAAAACAAATAAAACAATGATCTGAAATAGTGTGTTTTCATCATGAACATCAGTGTTATGCTGCGAGAACATGGATCTAATTCTTCTGTGGTTGCAGCAGGTGGCCCTTTCGGCCTGAACAACAACCCGGGATTACGACAGTTGAACCTTCTTCAGGTGAGCAACATCTCAGCAGCTCCAGAGTCGCCCACGCTCTTCGTACGCTGATCTCTCTGTTGGTTTCACCCCATACAGATCCCGACAGGACCATTGATCTTTAACTCTCTACAGCAGCAGCAACTGTCTCAGTTCTCCCCACAGCAGCAGAGCAGCCAGTCTGCCACCTCCAGTCCCCAGCAGCAGGGGGAGCCGGTGAGCCTTTAAGTCTCAATTATTACATAGGTTTATGTACAATTTGTGAATTTTGGATGTTTTGTGTAGATAATTTCTTGAAAAATTACAATTGAAGTGTGCGTGTGAGGGACGGACAGAGAGACAGGAAATCAGACAGACAGGCGGGTAGAGGGATAGACGTTAGTTACTGATTCCAAGCTGAAAGACTTTGTCGTGTGTCGTCCCAGGCTGATTCGTGTCTGACGGCAGAAACCACGGCGGTCATCAATCTCACTGGAATGGGGGGCTTCATGTCTCCTCCGACAGCAGGTACCACCAGAAAGCCCCCTGTCCTGGGCACTAACACACCTTAGACGTACTAATAGATTCTGATGTAATCGCGAGCGAGGTGGTGGTTTTTTTTTTTTTTTTTTTTTTTTTTTACACAAAATATACTTGGATTTAGACTTCAGATTCAATTCAACGTTTAAACTAAAACGCTAATCTGGGAGGATCAGCTGGATGAATCTCTTTTCTCCAAAGTGGCGAATGTTCCTGATCCAATACTCGGGCTTGTCACAAAACAAACAGGATAAACGATTCTGTGCTCCTTTACAAATGTCTGTAAGAAGTGTCAAGCACAGAAAAGCCAAGCGACATGCTAATCAGTTAGCCATGATACTGCATTTATAAACACATTTAAATGAGACTGTTAATTTTAATATTGTAAGACAAATGCTCTGGTGTGGGGGTCGAGAACCTTTTTGCCTGAGAGAGCCATAAACACGGCATATTGGTAAAAATTAAGTCCAAAAGAGCCCTACCCGTTTAAAACTAAATACAAATCTATGCATATTTGTAAAACCAATATGAAATGCAGGACAACAAATCTTTCAACTCGTTGTGATAACTTCGTTTGATATTCTGTTATTATATGTAAAATGTCTTCATACTTGTGTGGCTTGTTTTCAACTTTTAATTCTGACAAAAACAAACGTGAAGACCTGAAACACGGCGCGCACATTCAGCGGTTGTTTCAGGACATCCGCACTGGCCGAGTATTATTCTTCTGACGCACATTAAAGCCTTAACAAAAACTAAAATGGCTTAAAATAAACTCAGACATACACAAATATATGTATCCAATAAATCCAACACAAATAAAAGAAATGAAATATCAGTAGGGCATCCACTTTTTACTTATTCTACCCCACATTAAGCGATCGCTGATCAACACACGGCTTGGAAAACAACTGCAAAAGAAATACGTCTAGCAATCGTCACTCTCACCAACACACACTAACACGCGCACCCTGCTGTTTGTACGCAGGCACCACGCGCGCACGCTGCTACAATAATGCAGAAATCTGAAACGCAACGGGAAAAAAGTTTTGATAGTTGAGAATGCAAGCGTAAAATAAAAACAAAACAAAAACGCTTAGATGTTAATCATTATCCAATAAAAACACGGTGTTGTCCGGAGGACAGCTGTGATTGGCTCCAGCGATTGGTTCCCGCAACCAGGAAATGAATGGGATTGAAATACCGGAACTTTTACATTTATGTATTTTTAAAGAGCCATTAATGACTCGTGAGTCATAGGTTCCCGACCCCTGCTCTAGTGTGTCACGATGGCGCACACCTCTACAAACGTAGATGTGCGTGCAGTCTGACTGTATTTGTCTTCAGATTAACGTGACGGCGGATGCCGCTTTTCCTTTTTCATTCCTCGTGACCTGTTTTTCCACATTGTGTTTCTGATCCGCTGTGGCAGTGCTGTCCCAGCTGGGCTGTGGTCTGGAGGGGTCCGGGCCCAATCTACCGTCCCCAAGGCTCCAGCACCAGCCACAGATCCAAGTAATGCCACAACCCGCAACTCACTGTCAGCCACAGACGCGTGTGTCCGACCAAGCTCTGACCCGGCTGCGGTCTGGATCGGTGGGAGACACGCTGTCTGTGGTCTGCTTCGTGCCCTCGCATGTGTGGCCGAGCTTTCAGCTGCTGGTCTGCGTCTGAGCGTGTGGTCCGCCGGCAGGATGAGCTTCTCTAGCTCAAATCTTTTCTTTATGCTGTTTAAGAAGCCTGATACCGTGCCCGAGAAGGACTATAGTAACTTGGAACACTCATTACAACCTTTACTGGTACAAAGTACAAATTCTCCGAAATGACCACGGTTCAGGAAGGTCTCCGCTTACTGACTCCTGAAATCAGAATCTCCAGATCAGCCAAATACGTTCCTGCAACAGCCGGAAACCAGGAATGGTGGGTGTGGTCAGCTCTGTCACAGACTTCACAGCAGCACACAAACAGCAACTCTTGTTCTCTCTCATTCTTTTTCCCACTTAAGCAGAATTTTCTCCCAAATAAGCGATGTTTGTCAGTCCAGTTTTTCACAGTCACTGAATTTAATGCAAAGCCAATAAAAAGCTGCTTTCTTGCAACAGTAGAAGTTTATAAAACAATAATATAAATTGTTTGTGCAAAATTTCAAAATTTATAACTTCAATGCAATTTTGTGTCTGACATTGACACGTGTCATTCAGCTTCGATTTCTGGACATAACTGACACAACATGTATCTTTTTTGTCTACAAAAATCAACTGGAGAAATGTTGTGAAATCCTGGAGGGACTGATTAGGCTGATTAAGCGGAATTGGCTGTTCATGTACTAGTACGTGTGTGTGTGTGTGTGTGTGTGTGTGTGTGTGTGAATACAATTGCTGTGTTTCAGCTGAGAGTGACGGCGTGTGATCGTCGAGACCTTCCAAACCGTCATTTAATTAACCCTCTTTTTTTTCTTTTCCCCCATTTTACAGTTGCAATTCTTGCAGCACCAAATGCAGCAGCAGCAGCAAATGGGTTCAGCAGCGGCGCAGGTAGCTCCACCGCGCCAACATTCCGCCAGCCAGCCAAGAAGTAAGAGGAAACGCAGCACGCCACAACCTCTCCCTAAATCATGACCTCTGCTTCTGGCCATCAGGAGGAAAGCCCCCAAGCACTGTGCTCCACCGACCGGGTCCCACTGACCGGACTCTAACGTGACCGGACTCTAACGCGCTCGTGCTCGTACGGGACAGGCCTTGCCCACCTGCCCTCTGGTGGGGTCTCCTCCCAATGGCCCTTTGTACGGGGGCAGGGAACTGGACGCACACTGAGGGCAAATGTGCCTCCAGACGTTCTGCTGGGCATCGCTGCGACAAGCCGCCGTGTTCCAGCATTACACGTGCGGTTTTTGTACGGTGCGTTTTAAAGCGGTGTTTTGGTATACCAATGTTATATTCTTGTGGGATTTTCGTTACGTGGCCGGATGATTTGTCAACACGGGCGGAAGTTTTGTAAATGATATTTGTCAGCAGTTTTATTGTGATAAAAAAGAAAGTATATATTGACAGTGGAAAATACAGCTTTTAGATCAAACGCTTTCGGAGCTCTGCGTGACTTTGTTCAGCAGCTTCACAATCTCTTTGTTCCTGGTCACCGCGCGACTGATGCAGAGCTGCAGCTTCTCCGGCGACAGGGCCACGCCACCTGCAAGATACCGCCATGAGCCCAGATACCGCTACTGCCGCGGGATTCAAACGGTCTCACCCGGCTTGTGAACGGCACAGATGCGTTCCTCCTCATCCGTGACCACGGTCAGCGAGGTGGAGGACAAGCTCTCTTCCTCTGCCGTGGGGTCGACTATAATGATGGAGCTGCTCAATGACCACAACAACACCAGCTCAGGGTTTGGCTTGAACCATTTCTCACAAAGTTCTAATACTAAGACAGTTGTGGAAAGTTGGACCTTGTGAGTGTGTAACCAGTGTGAGACTGATCTATAGTGTGTGTGTGTGTCACATGTTTTAGAACAGCATGTAACTTTGAGAGCATGTTCTACGATAGAATGAGTTCTTACTCTTCAAATACTGAGAAAGACGATCCGACGGGCATCCGCTTAATCTGCAGCTGCTTCCTCCGCTGGGGATCCACCTCTGCTACTTCTGTGTCTGGGTTTATAGTGACTTCCGAGAGTCGCGCTGTGAAACAGGAAGTGCTTTTGACACTGTGATGTCATGGTGAATAACAGGCGCTTACCATTCCGTAAGGCCGCCAGTAGAGCAATGACACAGGCGTCCAGCAAGTTCCCATCATAGTCCAGACACATCACGTCACAGTACAGCACCCAGCACAGCTGTGGTCACCGGAGTGTTTGTCAGTAGTTACGCACACGCTCTGCCGAGACATACACACCTTCCCCGGCTCCACGCACAAGTCCTCTGGATCCAAAAAGCCTGAACTGAAAAACAATGGTAAAAGAATGTTGAAGACTGTTGGACGGAAACGGCGCGGCGGCGTATCACACGTACCTCTGGATGACGTCTGCGAGGAACTGACTGGCAGCCTGGGCCTGTTCCGTCGGAGGACCGGGTCTGAACCGGGACGAGCAGAGTGGAGGCAAGTCGACATTTGGCACTGCAGCAGAGAAATGACGCTCAGGTCTGATCTTCAGCTGAAACACTGCACCTCTGCCTCACCGATGAATCCTGCGTTCTGCGAGTCAGAGGACGGCTGAGCCAGTTCCTGCGAGGTAAACGCTCCTCAGTCAAAGCAGACACAAGGCGGAGGCCACGCTGATGCTCACCGCCTTGATGCCGCAGATCACGGTGGTGTTTCCGATTCGGACCATCGCAGAGCCGTCGGCCGTAGAGATGGAGTCTGGGAGGAAAACTAGTCATTGCACTGATAAATGGTGTGGTGTCAGGCGGGGGTCTTACTGATGTTCAGTGTGGTGGGCCTGAAGTCGCTCAGCTCTCGTCCGTCTGCTCGACAATTCTCTCTCTGCGGAGTACAGACAGAAGAACTCAGAACACATTTACTCTCTCACAGCCGTACTCACCAGAAACCTCCGGTGATACTCCACGGGCTCTGCGGTCCTACACACACGCAGAGGAAAGGCAGCTTTAAACGGCCTGCACTCATATAACGATCTCATCTCTACCGTTATATGAACGAGAATTTCATTCATATAATGAATTTAACAGTATTACACCAAAACACAAACAAAATGACAAAGAAATAAAAGAAAAAGGAACACAGTTTATTTGGAAATAGATTATTGTACCGTCTAATGCTTTTCACTAACAACAATAGCTCTAGATTGTATTCATAAGGCAAATTGTGTTCACTCACTTGAAGCCTGCTGCCATGATGCGTAGACGCGCGTCGCACGACTGTGACGTTTAGGTTGGCTCGTCGCCGGCCTCTGACGTATGAAGTGCCGGCGCGTGTCTCCGCTCCAGTAGGCGGCGCTGATTCGTGTCTCCCTGCGACGCCGCGGTGTGACGTGGCTGCTGGCTGGTGGTGACGTGGTTCACTGGCGCCGCTTCCGCCTTCTTGTTTCTCGGGCGCTGGAGTGAAGTTTGCGCTAGTGTAAATACCAACGACGGTTGTTCATCCTTATGAAATCAGTGGGATTGTGAGATATCGCACTTGTCAATCACACCCGGAAGTGCCGTGGCGGAGGAGTTTCCCCTGGACATGGATGATGGAGTTCTGCCTGTGTGAAGTCCTGCAGGGTTCGCTGCTTCTGGCGCTGCTGCTCTTTATTTTAGTGCGTTTGTGTTCCAACCTCTAATGTGTTTGATGTGTTCAGGGATCAAACGCCTGGGTTTTACTCTGACTTAGTATGTGACTTATTGTCGTGCCTCGTTTTTAATCTATGTTTGGTTGTTTATTTTAATCGTTCAGCTAACGTTAAGTAGCCAACTTTTTTAAATTCTATTTTCTATTTAAAGTGAATCATTATCAATTTTTTTCAAACTTCTGATTGAGAATAGTGGGACAGTATAGTGAAGCTGTGTGTCGCGCGCGCGCAGGTGATCGTGCTCGCTCACGTGTCGGGGAAGATGGCGACTCAGACTCAGCATCAGCAGCAGAAGATCTTCTACACGGCGGAGGGTGAGCGGCGCTCGTTCCCCAGCCTCCTAGAGCCTCCCTCCCTCCAGCTATCCGTCATTGTCCCATCATACAACGAGGAGCTCCGACGTCAGTGTCACACACACACACACACACACTGACAGCTGTGCACCTGTTGACGCTCTTGCTTCTGGCTGCAGTACCTGTGATGATGGACGAAGCTCTGGAATACCTGGAGACGAGGCGGGTGAGAACTTCCTGCTTGACTGGTTAATGAAGTTCTGGAATGAACCTTTTGTTTTCTGGGTGTCGTCGCTATAATAATGATAAACTCATGATTGCGTCACTCCAGAAGAATAACGCGTCGTTCTCCTATGAAGTGATCGTGGTGGATGATGGGAGCAGAGACAGAACCACTGAGGTGACGCGTCTGATTCCTCGCAATGAACACTGTAGCTGGTCTCACACGGCTTCAGCTCCACATTTTCTACAGGTTGCCTCAAAATACACCAAGAGATATGGAGCAGACAAAGTTCGAGTTTTGACACTTGTAAAAAATTGTGGGAAAGGTGGCGCTGTAAAAATGGTGAGTGTGTGTTTGTGAGTGAGTGTGTGAGTGTGTGTGTGTGTGTGTGTGTGTATGTATGTATGTACGTCTGTGCTCTGCTCTCCTCAGGGAGCTCTCAGCTGTCGCGGACGGTTCGTGCTCATGGCGGACGCTGATGGAGCCACTAAGTTTGCTGACGTTGAGAAGGTGGAAGCTGCTCTGCAGAGCATCAAATCCAAACCTGTAAGAGGCTTTCTGGTGGACAACAGCTCGGCTGTGGTCAGCCCTGACCCTGTGCTTCTCTCCAGGAGAACATGGCCATCGCCTGTGGATCCAGAGCCCACCTGGAGAAAGAGTCCGTCGCTCAGGTACGACGTGTCCTGCTTTTGTGCCGGGCTGCCGTTGACCGGCTGTCTTCTCGCCTCAGCGGTCAGCTTTCAGGACGCTGCTCATGTATGGTTTCCACTTCCTTGTGTGGTTCTTCTGCGTGAGGGGGATCAGAGACACTCAATGCGGCTTTAAGCTCTTCACGCGCGAGGCTGCTCTAAAGACCTTCTCCAGTCTGCACGTAGAGCGCTGGTACGCAGCTCTACATACCTCGGCTCTTTGCCTGGCTTTCTGTGGTCCTAATGATGTGCGTTGAACCTTGCAGGGCGTTTGATGTGGAACTGCTGTACATTGCTCAGTGTTTTAACATCCCGATTGCAGAAGTGGCTGTGAACTGGACAGAGATTGAAGGTTGGTGTGTTCAGGTGCAGTGGAGCTTTGACAGACGAGTTTTCTGAGATACTGGTGTCCTGTTCACTTCTCTGTGTGTATGTGCACTTCACTGGATGGGTTAAAAGCAGAGCACTAATTTCGATATGGTTCGCCATATTGACAATCTCACTCACTTTACTTTGGTCTGTTCTGCTATGAGACCTGCAAAAGTGAGTGTGACCACACACCGCCACCCAGTGGCCGTACTTGGCACATTTGGTGCTTGTTTGCTAATTTCTCTTTGAAAAGAAAAAAAGCCTTTTCTGTTTCATCCCACCTTTTTATATCATAACATATAAACGTTTTACAGTTTTAACTGTCTCAAAGCGCATGTGTGAAAATATAAGAGGATTTTTAATAAAATATGAAAATATAAATATCATATAAAAATATGATTATCGCTCTGACTATGACCAGTGAGCAAGCACATGCGACAGGCATTTGGCATTTGAATTATTTTTCATTGCAAAAATGATTTGTAAATTGAGACACAAGCTTGACCACTGAACTAATTAAACTCGCAAGTCAAAGTTCTGTTGTATGTGGAATAAAAGCAGAATTACAAAAACATTAAATGTTTTGCCACAATTTAGGGTCAAAGTTGGTGCCTTTCTGGAGCTGGTTACAAATGGGCCGAGATCTGGTGTTTATCCGGCTGCGCTACCTCACTGGTGCCTGGAGGCTGGAGCCCGAGCGGAAAGGCCAGTAGTCCCCAGCCAAACCCAGTGTCCACCCCCCACCCCTGTGAGCTGTAATAAACATGTACATGAACCAACATATCATGAAAAATGGGACTCTTTCAATAAAGTGATAAAATATAAACATGCACAAACAAGCACTCATATGTTTGGAACGATAATCCTGAAAATATTTGACAGATTTTGCAAAAATGTATTTGTAACTGCGTTTACAATATGAAACCCATGATTCCATACACATGTACATGCATCTGTCTGATATATAAAAACCTTGTTGCGTCATCACTGTCCGAATTGGTCACTGCATAATAAATACTGGTTGTTTTGTTTGTTTGTTTGTTTTGGACTGATTCAGTGAGTTTATTGGCCCCTACAGACACCAAACCCAAATCACAGAGACTCAATTCACCTTGACGGACTCTGCTCTGCAGCTCGTCTGCAGTAACAGCAGAGTTGTCATTATTTAGGGTATTGTTACGTTCCCGTGCAGTTGTTGTAAACCGTGAAAATGTCAAACTTCCAGACTGTCTGTCGCCATCCTGGCTTACGTCATTAACTGGACATGCCGCAGCGCGCGCCGGAGTCGAGGTGTATCCTTCCGCATAAAACGCGGCGGTACTAGTTCCGGCCATAAATCTGCTGGCGAGTCTGAGACGCGCGCTTAGTTTAATCGAACTTACAGGGATTGTAATAACGATTTTTAAAGTAAAGAGAAGATGACACGTGCTTTATGCCGAGTGGGGTTTGGTTGTTTGTTGACTTGCTGTATTTGAAAATACGTTCTCAACTAGAGTATCTGTTTTCTGCTGCTCACCTTTTGCGATAAAGCTAGTGTTTTAGTGGTCACGTGAACAAGTAACTATAGCAACAGCGTCCCTTCATCGTGCTGGTCCCCTGTTGTAACGTCATTGATTTGTTTTTTAAACAAACTTTCCTTATTTTTAGCAAAGTTTCTGTTGCAAAGTGTGTGCATAGTTGAAAATGAAACGAGTGTCTGGACTGGATGCGCGTCCTGAATGTTCTGGAGAGTTCCAGGAGTAGCGGATGAATTCCGCTCGAAGGCGGTGAGGCTCCCGCCAGACTGACGCCACTGCGCGCGCACGCTGTGCACCTCGAGCGCGCGGCTGTTTCGCACTAACCCGAGCGCGCGCGTGTTGCTGCTGCTGCTGCTGTTTGTCTGACTGCGTGAAGGTAAGAACGTCAGGTCTTCTATATAACATTAGATCACACAAACTTTACTAGAACAGCACAGCACGTAAAAGGCTAATAAACTCCAACTGAATGAGCGTTAAGCACGTGTTTGTTTGTTTTATTTTTTTTTATTTTTAATTGTTACCTGTGACGTCTCAAAACAGCTTACCGTAATTATACGTTCTCGCCCTGAACTTGTAGCGTGTCGCAGGTGTCTGGGAACGCGCTGCTGTGATGTGAAAGTTGCGTGTGTGCGTGTGTGTGTGTGTGTGTGTGTGTGTGTGTGGGGCGTTGGTGAGGTGTGTGAGCGTGGAGTGAGGTGATTAAGTCTATCTGAACACTCAGACTGACCAGACGGCACAGTTGTCATGAGGACACACTGGCGTTAAGTAGAAAAGAAGAGGGAGACAAAGAATTAGAGCGATAGCTATATTTACGCTTGCTAGTGATCTCTCCAGCTCTGATATCTCTATCGACCCCAGTGCTTCGAACATACCAGACTCTCAATCGATCTCTCCATCAAGATTTTCAAACTCGCTATCTATCCCTCCCTTCTTACTCTCTCCCTTCCCTCTCTCTCTCTCTCTCTCTCTCTCTCTCTCTCTCTCTCTCTCTCTCTCTCTCTCATCAGCTCTCTCTCTGTTATTATCAAAGCAAATGATTTTTCCTTCTCCCTAGTTTAACAACAGGATGACCAGACAGACGGATGAAATTATGTTAATTACATCTGTGTAAATAAAAAGTGAAAAGAAAAAGAAATAAAAACTCAAACATAACTAAAGTTTTATAGATACTGTAGAGTTTAATGTCCCTAATCTGTGATGCCCTCTGTGTGCTCAGCGATGACCTCCACCACCTCCATCACGTCCCTGTTCTCCTTCACCAGTCCGGCAGTGAAGAGGCTGCTGGGCTGGAAACAGGGTGACGAGGAGGAGAAGTGGGCAGAGAAAGCCGTGGACTCCCTGGTGAAGAAGCTGAAAAAGAAGAAGGGGGCGATGGAGGAGCTGGAGAAGGCCCTGAGCTGCCCCGGTCAGCCCAGCAGATGCGTCACCATCCCTCGTTCTCTGGACGGGCGGCTGCAGGTCTCCCACCGGAAAGGCCTTCCTCATGTCATCTACTGCAGAGTGTGGCGCTGGCCGGACCTCCAGTCCCACCACGAGCTCAAAGCTCTAGACTGCTGCGAGTTCCCGTTCGGCTCCAAGCAGAAAGAGATCTGCATCAACCCGTATCACTACCGCCGAGTGGAGACCCCAGGTCAGTTCCTGAATGGACGTGACGTGCTGTGGTCACAGAGGCGTGATGTTCTTCTCTCCTCTCAGTTCTTCCTCCCGTCCTGGTGCCGCGACACAGCGAGTTCAACCCTCAGCATAGCTTGTTGGCAAAGTTCCGGCAGGCTTCACTGCACAGTGAGCCTCTGATGCCGCAGAACGCCACATACCCAGACTCCTTCCCCGTCATCTCCACGTCCCCGGCCCCTCCAGCCACCGCAAGCCCCTTGCTGACCTCAGGTGTGCCCCCCTCTCTCCATCTTCTGTTTCCCGCAGCGGAGACGCCTCTGCCCCCCTACAGCGGACCCGAGGAGCTGAAACCAGGAGAAATCTCCAGCCCTCAGAAACTCACTCTAACGGCGCCACACAGAGGTCACACACGCTACTACACTTCACAAAGTACCCAAAGAATCAAACCTCTCTCTCCTCCTATGTCTGCTTTCCTTAGTCTCTTTTTTCTATCTATCTATGTCTGGTTGTCTCTCTCTATTTCTTTACTTTACTTTTACTTTACAGTCCTTTGGCAGACGCTTTTATCCAAAGCGACTTACAAGTCTTTCTCCCTCCCTCCCTCCAGATTAGTGATATATTAATTTTAATTCTGTGCATATGTCGTCACATATGGTGATTGATTGGTTATGTGAGCATTAATATAGACAAACCGAGGGCAACTTCCTGGGCGTTGATGGAGGATTACCAGTTTGATGCATACTTCTGAAATAGCCAATTTGGCCAATTTAGCTTAAATTATACGTATAATCATTAATAACTAATAGTGTTTAGCTATGTGAAGACACTGATCATGTTAATGATTTCTTGTAAAAATATCAACAATGTAAAAAGATAGGAAATAAATTAATATGCAACACTTTATTTCTATATTTTCAATAATAGTAAGTAAAGTAAATAAAGCGGTGGAAATGGACAACATGTTATTTATGTATTGTTATATACTGTCGTATATACGCAGTATGTATTGATCGCTTGAGACAAACATTTATATACCATATAAAAACACACATATTTATATTTTGAACATAAAAAATATTTTAATGCTGCACGTGGCGAAGGCGCATCGCAGTTCACTTTAGGACGGGACGTAAATTAATGTTGAGAAATCGTGACACGGAAACTCACTAGGAAGCTGAACTAGTAAAAAAAAAAAACAGGTCATTGACAATCTTCTTGACTTTCAGACCTGAGGCCAGTGTGTTACGAGGAGCCGGAGCATTGGTGCTCAGTGGCGTATTATGAGCTGAACAACAGGGTGGGCGAGACGTTCCACGCCTCCTCTAAGAGCATCCTCGTGGACGGCTTCACCGACCCGTCCCACAACAAGAGCCGCTTCTGCCTCGGCCTGCTCTCCAACGTCAACCGCAACTCCACCATCGAGCACACGCGCAGACACATCGGCAAAGGTCAGGAGGCTGAAGTGCAGCGCCTCTGTGAGCGTGTTTGACTGACAGTCAGACTGTTTTTGCATTGTGTAGCCTGATGACAATATTTTAGAACAAGTACAGTTGGCTCCACGTAAGTGCAACTGCATTTCAGACGTTGGCCCCGTTTTTAGCTGCGGTGCAACAGGCCCTGAGAATGTGTACTGGAGTCGACTGTATTTTATATATGTATTTATTCGTTTTATTTCTTTAAATTTATTTCTAAAAACTTTTTTTCCTTTCATTTTTATGGAATATATATATATATATATATATATATAGTATTACTTTGTTTAAATATTTTTAGTAATAACGTAGCTAATGCGTCATTACATGTGCTATTAATATGTACATGTGCATTATTTGATTTTTGAAATATATTTTATTTTTTACAATACACAGACATTATAAACTTCCAAAAGAAAAAAAAAAAAACATTTTAAAACATGTTTCTTGACTAGTATTTCAAATGAATTGCTTTGAATTGAAGTTCAGTGATTGAAATCAAACTGAAGGCAGAAGGGCTGGAGATGTTCCTCACTAACTGCAGCGTTCCTCTGATGCAGGTGTGCACCTGTATTATGTCGGTGGGGAGGTTTACGCTGAGTGTCTGAGTGACAGCAGTATTTTTGTCCAGAGTCGGAACTGTAACTACCAGCATGGCTTCCACCCCACCACCGTCTGCAAGATCCCGAGTGGCTGCAGCCTGAAGATCTTCAACAACCAGCTGTTCGCCCAGCTGTTGTCTCAGTCCGTCAGTCACGGCTTTGAGGTGGTGTACGAGCTCACCAAGATGTGCACCATCAGGATGAGCTTTGTCAAGGTCAGCCCTACGTGCATCAGCCAGACTGCTAGGCCTCCCTGAAGATCAGCCCACACCTGTTTTACCTGTAAACAAGTATAAATGTGGCTCCGCCCACTGGTGCACGTCTCATTATGTGTGTTAAAAACACGTTTTATTTTTTTTAAACGGAACAGACATTTCATTGTATTTGCTATAATATAAGCTATTATATGTTTGCGACATTCGGTGTCTGCAATATTATTAGCCATATCCATTCACAGATGAAGTTATTAATAACTTCCTGGTGTCACTTAACACTACAACAATCTGTGTGTTTCAGGGCTGGGGAGCAGAGTACCACCGTCAGGACGTCACCAGCACCCCCTGCTGGATAGAAATACACCTGCATGGACCCTTGCAGTGGCTGGATAAGGTCCTGACCCAGATGGGCTCTCCACACAACCCCATCTCATCCGTGTCATAGTGAAGCAGACACCGCTCTGTGCAAATCGTTAGTGTCTGTTCGTGGTGCAGGCCGGTGTTGTTTCTGTAGTGGATGGACGTCTTTATAGTGCCTGCACGCGCACACACACATGTGGATATGAATAATATGAGTGTTTCTCTGAATGTTGTTATAAATGTTATAAACCCAGACAGCATATCATAATAAAGTCCAAGACCATGCTGCGTTTCTGAGTATCTTTTTTTGATCGGATACTGTGAAATGTCTCGTGCTTCTGGCACTAGAACCTGTCCAAACTACATATTGAAACACAGAAAATAAGAGAATTAAGAAAAAACTCCACTGATGCCACATATAGGATAAAATGATCACATAATTAAAATTTTTATTTGATTGTTCTTAAAAACCAGCCTTTTAAAGCAGACCTGCAAGAACCAAGTCAAGTCTCAGCTGCCTTTCCATGATTTTCACAAGTATTTGTACAGCAGGAACTTCTCAGGAAGTTCTGCTACGATGATGATGATGGCCAACTGTCAGTAATTGTTCTGCGCGTGAGGACGGCTGCTCAGTAAACGCTGCTGCTGCTGCTGCAGGAAACTCACCACGTCTGGACTCCTCAACAGCGCCTGACGGACAGGCACAAACAGGTTATTGTGGCAGGCTACAGAAAATTGAGATGCAAACTCGGAATAACGTTAGGTGCCTGGTGTGTGTGTGTGTGTGTGTGTGTGTGTGTGTGTGTGTGTGTGTGTGTATGTGTGATATCACTCGCCAGTCGTTTCTGATTCAGCACTTGCTCAATCAATGACGGTCTTGCGGGTCTATCTCCGATGGCGCTCAGCCGTTGCTTAGTAACGGACACCGGCCTCTCCTCCGAGCCCTCCTGCAGAGAAAGACGCGTTAATCCCGGAGCAGAGATCTGCGAGTGCCGGTCCGCACCTCAAGCTTGCCCGACGACATGGCCTGGTCGCTCTTCTTCTTCTTGTACTTGTCCTTGTACATCTTGTTGCGGTGTTTCTTGCACATCCAGGGCTTCCGGGCTTTGGCGACCTGCGTGGTGGTCTCGGTGCAGCCGTCGTAGATGCAGGTCTTCGACACGCTCTCGCTCTCCCCGGACGTGTCGTCGTCATTCAGCTCCTCGGGGCTCGCAGCTCCGTCTCTGGGGTCGGACGTGTCCGGCACGTCGCTCTCCTCGCCCGGGTCGTCCACGCCAAAGGAGAGCTTCTCCTGTTCAGACATCGCGGCGGTGCCGCTGCTCTCTCCCGGTAACGCGCCGGAATAAACGCCCTCGCTCATTTCCCCCCTTCAAAGTTCAAATTCCAGCAGTCAAACAACCCGCAGGCGTATAATTGACAGCGAGCAGAATTTGAGAAATGGCGAGCATCACGGGACCACAGTGTAATAAAATCCACGGATTTACATCGTCGTGGTTCTTTAAATGTACCGTGGCCAAACACGGACCTCCGCGTCACGGTAAAAACAATAGTGTCATGGCGCCGCCACCGAGAAGCGGAGAGGATTACAACAGCGCCCCCTGCCGGAACGACACGCTTAGATCAATACACTAACTGGCACATGTTCTCCATGTACTGTATTATATACCGTATATTAAAAAACACAGCTTATTCACAACAACAACAACAACAACAACCCGGGCACAAATAATGCATCGTCTGTGAAGTTTTTCTTTTTTTATTTATTCTTCCACGTAACTATACCCCAGTTTAATGGTTTCAAAAGATGACATGTACGTAGATGTTTATATACCTAACACGCACGCACGCACGCACGCACGCACGGCACACACAACACACACACACACACACACACCCACACACACACACACACACACACACACACACACACCAGGGTGTTTCCTAATCACACGTTTTTAATTCTAAAACACTTCAGTGTGCACAACATGTTTAACAAACGCGTTGAGTTTTGTGACAGTCAGGAGAGTGATGACACCGTCGACCTCTGAGAGGAAATGCTGCAGATCTCCATGTTGGTGAAGGAGCTTCCGGCCTCACTGCTGCACTCCGGGTACAAGGATGAGGACGAGGAGATCATGTTCTTTAGCCTGTGGAGAGCAGTGATGAGCAGGGTGAGGAGGAAGAGCAGCAGGCCGAGGAAGACGGAGACGTAGACGTAAAGGTTGGCGGTGGGGCCGTACGTAGCGGCCGCTCCAGTGGACACAGAGGTAGGATTGAATTTTTGAAAGCTCTCACTGTTCGTCTCTGTGCTGTTCACGTCTTCCACCAATCCGTCCATCCCAGACATGATTTCTGCGAGGAGAGATTTCGTTATTTACGCTAAACCCGATAAGCAGTTTAACAGTGCAGTACTGTTTTTAAACTTAGTTGTTGTTGTTGCTGCAACTGCTGTCGTTCTATTATATTTGAGAAATGTTAATTTAACATTTTTCACATGGAAATAAATTGTATGAACAGTACTGTTAACAGCCATAGACAAGTTATAACATAAAGCTGCAAAATGTATACCATGTATGTATTGTTGTATTGTAATTCTCTTAATATTCTTATCTCAACACATTTGGAGTTGTGGTTCACTGGTAGGGACACGGACTCGTGTCTGTGAGGTTGCAGGTTCGAATCTCCCTACGTAGATCTGAAAATTACAAGACACTGAAAATTACCCAAATGCCCCCTGGGCGCCGCACCTTGTGCACCACTCTGAGTTGGTGTTTGATCGGATGGGTCAAATGCAGAGAAAAAATTTCCCCACTGAGGGACAAATAAAGGTTCAATTATTATTATTCCTACAGATGTGCGCAAATGTCACCACAGTTCGTCGACACACAGTCGATTTCCCCTTTCGACCTCGTCTTCGATTAATTTAGTCAAATGGTTACTTTTCAAAAGCAAACAATAACAACCAGAACACTTAAACACTTCAGATGGAATGTGGAGAGGACGATAATCGTGTTTAATTATGCTTTCTGTTACCAGGCAACGCGCATATCAGTGGCTGATGAGACTCGCTTGGGCCAGCGCAGCGCACACAAGGTGCGTGGAAGGTCAGCGGCTTGTTTACACAGGCCTCACACACACACAAGCTTCTTGAATAATAGATCAACGTGCAGGCAAATGTCACCCTTTTTACACGATGACACTCCCAGTCTCGTGCCTGACAGGCCGTCTGCACCCGAGCCACATGCTTAATTCTTCAGGAGTGATCGCGAGACGAAGTCTGGATTTAGTTTGTCCTTCGAGGCGGAGGTCACCTGAGCGACACCCAAGAGACGAGTGTGTTATGCTGCAGGTCATTCCTTCCCGAGCTGAGTCTGAGCACGATCTTCAGCGAGTTTATAATACATTTTCCTTACAGGTGGTTTGATTGTACCGTCAGAAGTATGGCACTGAAGGCTCCAAAGAAAAATATTAATTATTGTTTAAAGTTAGCGTTTCAATAAATAACTGAAATAGCTAATATTTTAGATGAAGTCGTCCTTTTTAATCATCACAACACTTTTTATTTGTTATCAGTGATCAATATGTTTAACATCGAACATAGCATACGCAATTACACACGTCTGTGTATGACCCACTACATTTTCACCCCCACTCGTATTTATATGTTGATGATTTTAACAGACGTTCATATTTGATTTACATCGTTACATTCTTACACTGACCCAAATCTAATCTGAACTTACATTTGTTGACCCAATTGGGAATTTTTGAGCCTAGCAGCAAAGAGGAGCCGAGATCAAGACTGGGTCTTGAACTTGGCCCCTCTTTGCTGAAAGGCTAAACCATGAATCACTATGTTGACAAAGGTTTTTCTTTTACAGCAAAGAGGAGCTGAGTTTGAAACCGGGAAATCACACTCAGAAGATGAACACCAACAGCAGCAAGTTCAGATCTGCGCTGGACCTCATCACACTCGGGCCGTGATTGGTTACGTGCTCATGAAGCCTCGGAGGGCAGAGGTATAATGGAAGCTGCTGATTTACGAGAGTGGAGCCGAATCTCTTGCCTCCAGAATCCTGTTGCACATACTTTCACAAGTTCCCCAGTTGACTTTATCTTCTGCTTTTCACTTTCCGAGTGAGATGTGAATCCCTTAGGCGATAGAAATCCTTCACTCCTTGCTCGGTGTTGCTATCATTCCCAGTGCAGTTCCTGTATTGTTGTCAGCCAATCGCTCACTGTGCATTTCATCCGGCCGAATTTGTGTAAATAGAAAATGGCAATTAGGTAAAAAGATTTTAAGATTTGCAGCCAAAGGACGTGAAGGAATGAGGCAAGGGAGAAAAGCAATGATTGTTGTTTCTCCTGCATAGCTCAATCAGGTAACACCACAGGAACCAATCACATAGTTGTTGAAACAAACCCAGAGCGATTTCGGATATAAACGGCTGGTGACAGCAGAACTGTGATCAACACTTGTCAGGACTGCCTGGCTCTTGTCATGTCCGGTGATGATGATGATGATGATGATGATGATGGAGAGCACTGACCTTACTGCTGCGCTACAGCGGTCTGTCTGTCACACACATCTCCGGATCCACGGCAAGCGCTGATCTGAGCGTGTCGGGGGCTTCTCTACAGTGGGCTGGATCTCCACTGTCCAGCTGTTGTGCTCTATATTCCCCCTCCCTCGCTCGCTCCATCTCCTCCCTCTCTCTCTCTCGCTCCTGTCATCTTCCTGCCTCTCATCTCATTGTGTTCTCTGATTCTTAACTTGCTAATTAATGTTTGAATAAAAGCAAAGAAGCACGTGTGCTGGTCCTCACAAGAGACGGCGTGCTTGCTGTAATTAGTGTGTGTACGTGTCAGTGATGATTCTGCTGGAGTGACACAGATGACAGGCTTCATGAAAGCAGGATTTCTCCCATGATGACAGGTGCCGCCATTCCTGTCTGACAGAACCAATGAGCACAGAGGCCTCTGGAGCTTATTATAATGGACATCAAACTCAGCTTCATCTGAGCAACGTCAAGACTAAACATATAGTAAAATTACACACATCATGACGACATCATTAATTGACATCATTCATAACGACATCATTCGTAATGACATCACTCTTAACAACATCATTCATAACAACATCATTCATAATGATTTAATTCACAACAACACCATGACAACTACATTGATTACAACATTATTTAGCGAATGCAAGTAGTTTTCATCACAGGATCAGAATATTCAACAGAATGTTCCTCGGTTCTGAAGAGGAACATATGTGAGGGTCACATTTGGACACTCTCTGAAACAGATTTGAGAGCGGACCTCCAGGTCTGGAGAAACACTTTACACAGTGCCTCGCACAGTAACATCGCAGTCAGCAACTGTAGTTAGCCACGTCTTCTGAAGCCTCTCATTAATGACATCTCTCCTCAGACGTGGCACGGCAGTGTCCTGCCTCTCGGGAAGGTCTTTCTTATCTCGCGTCTTGTGCTCCGACACAATATTCTGGGATTCCCATTACTGTACAGAACAACAAGCGGGTGCAGACACATGTTCTGCATCACATGTTGGAAATATGTTTCGCCAGCTGACCAGCGCTGTGTTCTGCTCTATCTTTCAGCTTCCCTTTCACTGTCTAATTAATCTGAACGTTTTCCTTCTCGTTTTAATTTGTGATTACACTCTTGTCTCACAGAGTTTGCCAGGGTTCTGACTCTGGACGTACACTGGCACGGCTCCACTCCAGATCGGATTCACACCGGGCTTGTGGGTCCCTGTCTGAGTTGGGCTGATCTGGTCCTCTGGGCACAAGGCTCATGCTGGTGGATTTTGATAGGACAGGGGTTTTGCCTTGCTGATTTTTCCTGGTTAATCCATGAAACAAGCAGACACGGGTCCGTATTCTCCTGGCACGGGGGGTTGGGGAACAGCTTTAATCGCTGGCATTTCTATTGTAGTCACATGCGAGTGGAACAAATGTTACACATGCCACTCGATGGCAAAGCTGGGTTTGCCTTTTGATGAAACTGTGTTAACTTCAGGGAAGAAGTTGCATTGATAATGAATCGTCTTCTCTGGCTGTGAAGAAAATATCATGTTTGAAGAAGCTCCAGAAATCGCCAATATGTCAGTCAGGCTTTCCACTGGAATAATAGGAGAACTTTGTGAAGGTTTACACAGTGGAGCGTGGCAGAGGAGCTATTTTTGAAGTTCTTCCAGCTCAGATGATGCTCTTTGCATAGTAATCGGAGTGTCAAAAGTCTGTGTGTAAGGCCTACTGCTCACACACTATAACTCAAAGATTTCAAAGCAGACATACACACAAGCAAACACAAAAAACCCATAGAATCCCACCTGAACGTGCAGATGAAGAACTTGCGTGAACAAACTTGGTCTATAATTTGAATGTCAGATGTGATGCGTCAGGATAATAGCATGGCGAAAGTCCAATTCTGCTGAAATGTACTATCCAAAGATGTGTTGTAAAGGTTATGTGTTTTAGTAAATTGCAAAACATTAAAGTCCATCGTGAAAATCATTTGTCAAACATGTTTCAGTGCAATTTACTAAAACAGACATAAGCCTTTTTAAACTCTAGAAATCTGTTCTGACAGTTTCTCGTGATCTCGGTGTTGATTTTGAAGGATGCTGAATCGGTCTGCCATAACATCTTTAGGAAGTTCAAGTGCGTCTATTGTTACGGCTTAATCAGCGCATCCTCGTGCGGCTGTTTCCATGGCAACAGTGCTGCGGCCAAATCATTCAGGTTGATTTTAATTAGCACTTATTAGCACCACGTGGCTAAAACAGCTTCCCTCAATTAAGCCGCAGTATCACGCGCCGTGGCGGCGGTTTAACGGTCCGGTATAAAGAGCTGCGGACGGAAGCTTCAGCTGAGCACTTTTCTTCATTTATACTTTTTAAAACTGTGATTTTAAAGACGTCAGTGCATGATTTCGCACCTAGGATTGACGTGAATGAGCGGCTCCGTCTTCATACCAGTGATTACTCATTGCTTATTTGTTTTTAGTGGTGGAAGCTTTGTTTTATTTTTGTATATTGTACGCTGACTGAACGGGTAAGTCTCATTTTACGGACTGAGGGCAGCGGGCTGGCTTCAAATGTGGATTTTAGTTCCCTTTTAGTTCAAGATGACGTCCCGCAGTTTCGCTCCTCGCGGTAGCCAGAACGTCACGGGCTCCGGACGCACCGACGTCACGCGCGGTAACAAGCTGGGCCAGAGGGTCGTGCTAGGTGTTTTAACCGAGAATGACCAGCACAACCGAGCATTTGGACCGGTACTGCTCGCAAAAATCTACTGCGATGTACTGTTTTCCTTTATCTATGAAGGTATTTTTTTTTTTTTTTTTTAGGTTTCGTTCAAAAACACGTCATCTCATGGTGCCTGCGTCCCTCGCGCGTGTGACGTTGGTGTGGCTCCGGTGTGCGCGGTGGAGCCGCTCCGTGACCAGGCAGCATCAGTGTGGCTCCCGACGGAGCGTCTTGCTCTGAGCGGCGCGCTCTATGAGATCAATGCAGGTGTCTCATCGTCAAGTTCTTTTGTAAAACAAGCCATCATTAAATGTTATTTATCGTTTTATTTTACTAGACCCCAAAGAAATCCCCACTTGTTTTTTTTTTTTCCTGCTCTTCATATGCCCACATGTCTCCTGTTCAGAGTCTGCAGTGGATTGTTCCATGCAGTCGGTGCCTGAAGAGGAAGTGGTTTCTGCAGATGCGGTCTTATGCTGCTCTGACTATGCTGAGGACATTCATCAGTTTCTTCGTGAATGTGAGGTTGGTATTTCTTATGGACCCATGTGGTCGTGCTGGGTCTAAACTATGGTTCTCAGGTCCGGTACAAGCCCAACCATGGCTACATGAGGAAGCAGCCTGACATTAGTGACAGCATGAGACTTATACTCGTCGACTGGTTGGTGGAGGTCTCTGAGGAGTACAAGCTGAGCTCTGAGACTTTCCTCCTGGCTGTGAATTACCTGGACCGCTTTCTGTCCATGATGTCGGTCCTGAGGGGAAAGCTGCAGCTCGTGGGAACGGCTTCTCTTCTCCTGGCTGCGTATGTCTGGAGCAGCACGGAGCATTTTACTGAATTATAATCATTGGTTCACGTTTAGGAAATATGAGGAAGTGTATCCTCCTGAGGTTAATGAGTTTGTGTACATCACCGATGACACCTACACGAGAACGCAGATTCTGCGCATGGAGCAACACCTCCTGCGTGTGCTGGCCTTTGACCTTACAGCACCCACCACTCACCAGTTCCTTCTGCATTACTCACTGGTGGAGAACATCTGTACCAGGACCCTGAACCTGGCTTTGGTAATGGAGGTAATTTATTTTGATGTCTTTGTGCTCCTAATGACCTTCTGTGTGTAGTATCTTTCAGAGTTGAGTCTTCTGGAGTTGGCCTATTTCGCAAAGTATCTTCCTTCCAAGATGGCGGCCGCTGCATACTGTCTAGCCAACTACACTCTAAATGGTGCTCTGTGGGTGAGTCTGTGTCTTTGCCTGGTTTGGTTTAAAGAGCTGTGTTTACACCAGTCGGTACTTTGGCAGCCGGAGAAGCTGTACTCCTTCACTGGATACTCGCTGGCTGTGATCGGCCCCTGTTTGAAAGGCCTTCATGAGCTTCATCAGGGATCTTCAAGTCGACCACAACAAGCCATTCAGGAGAAGTACCAGAGCGCAAAGTGAGTGGTTTCTTGAATGTTCGTTTCTTCTCTTACTCAATCTGTGACTCTCTCCTCTTCAGGTATTGTGGAGCATCGCTACTCAAGCCTGTGCCATCTTTGCCTTTTCTCTGAGAACACTGGTCCTGCATTTAGACTGTAGCGCTTAACACTTTGTAAATGGTTTTTAGACTTAAGCATTTAATTCATGATTTTTATCAGTTGATCAGTCTCCCGTCGTATAAATTGGCTCGTCTTGTTTCTCATGTGCCATGTGTGATCATGGTGTGTAGCGCATTTTGTTTGTTTGATCCTGTGACTGTAATTCAATGCTGCTTAATATGATGTGCTTTTAATAAACGAAACAAGTTACGACGTTTACTTCTGTGTGCTTGTTTACCTGAAGACATCTGCTGGCAGAAGCGGGCTACTGCAGTTCAGTTTCATACTTGTATTTTTATTATTATTATTATTATTATTATTATTATTATTATTATTATTTTTTTTTTTTTTTAAAAGAAGCTCATACCTTTACACTGGCTTTCTTGGGTCTAGTTGCGTGCGTATACAAATATTTTCTACTAGAGGTCTGTCCTGTACAACCTGTTTGGTGACGGAGCACATCAGCCAGTCGTCACTCATGTGGCAGAAGCTGGGTGATTGATTGATTGATGCCGAACTCGGTGGTTTCCACGTGCCGCTTCGTTCCGTGATGGAGTCCTCGAGTTCGTACGCTTTTCAGCAGCACTACGAGAAGGCCCTGGAGTGTCTGAACTCTGCTCTCCTGTGTGAGGAGCTCGGAAACGCCGACAGAGCGATTCTTCTGTACCGACTGTCCAGGAGGCATCTACTCGTGGGTTTGGAGATGAGCAGACCCGGGTGCGACCAGCTGCGGATGAACGAAACTCTGGGCACAGTCACGAGCCGCTTGGTGACGCTGGAGACCCGCTCGATACCGATGACCAGCGTTTATTCAAAGCCAGTCCTTTCAAACCACCGGCACCAGCCCGAGACCAGGTCTTCCACGCGAAGCCGGATTTCAGCTCCTGGAGGATCTCTTGCTCTACTTGGCTCTCCTGTGATGGCCGTTACGCTGCCCTTTGAACTTCCACCAGCCTACACGCCACAACCCACAGACGGGCATCTATCGCTCTCTCATGGAGGGAAAAGTCCAGATCATCGCCGAGGTTTGGTACCGGTCTCCCTCGGAGAAGCCGCAGTGGAGAGGATGTTCTTGCCCGGCGGAGTGCAGATGTTCTTCGTGTCTTCCGAGGGTAGGGTCAGCACCCCTTCTTACTCCGGATTTCTGCGGATTGTGAGCGGCCTCGACCCGGGCGGGGCGGATCGCGCTCCGGCGTATCTCCAGGTATCGCTTCATGTTCCTAAACTGTTCTCTGAAGTTTTCCGACTTTTTTTTTTTTTTTTAAACCTTGTAAAGTTCTATTTAAAATGGATTAGATTAAAAATAAAATTTGATTAGTGACGACCGCTCTGGTAATGGAACTTCTTTTCCCCTGTTAAATACTCAATATTTGCACTTAATACTGATGTCAAATATTCTTTTCCGGATTGTTTGCATTGTTTTGGTCATTTTATGAACTTGCAAACTGAATTGAATCCATGTTTGTGGAGTTTTTTTTCTGGAATGAGAGGGAACAAAAGACAGACCATATCTATTTCCTTGTCATGTACAAACTTGACCATTAAAGTTGATTCTGATTCCAATGAAGACCGGTGGAATATTCTTAATGATTTGGTGTGTAATTTTTGGTATTGTACTGACTTGTGTACGTTTTCTTTATCACGCATGGACTTTAGAAGTCGGTCTGAACTCCTCCTGCTCTGTTGCTCGTCTGACACGCTCATTCATACCAACAAAAGCCTGTTGGGCCGGACTGAAACATTTCAGATGCATAGATTCTTTGTGCTGTCAGCAGATCGAGAAGGAATGGCCAGAGTTCAAGCTCCTGGTTTTGCTGCTCGTTGACTGGGTGGTGCGATCAGCACAATCCTGTGGCCCTTTGTCTAGTCTGAACCTTCTAGAACAAAGCCTGGATCACTAAACCCCAGCCCCTTTTAATATGGTGTTTTTTTTTTTTTTT
>CM051494.1:435797-501509 GCA_028031935.1 Paedocypris micromegethes
TTTTTTTTTTTTTTTTTCCCTTCATCCATCAGATTATACAGAACAGTTTGTCTAAAGCTTAATATTGGGTAATTTTCAGATTTTAGTTTAATATTTAACATGGTATTTATTTGTATTTAAACGTGCATTAAAGCTTTATGTTCAAATATGAATGTAAAGGGATTTAACATTTTAATGGAACTTGTATATTTTATATTAAATGTTTTTTTTTTTTTTTTTTTTAAATGTCAGACATTTCATTTGTAAATTAGACTTGATTATGTTTCCTCGTTTAAATTGTGAACAAAGAAATTTTTACCGCTTAGAATCTAAAAAAACATTTTTATTCTCAAATTCGTATGTACATCACAAGAAACATTAGAAGTAATACAATTTAAAACAAACAAAAGCAATACAATGTTGTCCCGGGCTGTTGACTGCGGTCAAACCAGACCAGTCTCCGAAAAAGACAGTCTATCCAGCCACCTCATGTTTTGTTGCGCTCCAGATAGTTATACAGTGCTTTATACTAGATCTGTGTTAAGTTTGCTAATATACTTTAATACACAATTTAGAGAAAGTAACTGCTAATTCATGATGATTTATTGAAGTTTATATTTAAATTAACGCAAACCAGGGCTTGGGGACTATGGCTCTATTATCCTTTTAAACAAATAGGGCACATCAGAACCTCCCATCTGGAGGATAGAGAACAAGTAGAAATGCAGCCGACTCTTTGCTCACATGAGATAAACTGATGGTTACTTTTCTTACAATTGCCCCATCTTACAATGAAACCGGATCATGTAAACGTGATGCTTAAAAAGTTTATGATTTATTTTAAAGTTTTAAAAAAGATAAATGATTGCGTGAAACACATGCAACGATCCACGCACACGCGGTTGACAAGCTTCACTTGGAGCCTCCGTCCAAGGACTTTGTGTGTCTTCGTGTTCAGTCATGGGTTCATCTTATCACTTTTTACCAGTGCAGTGTCCCATTGTGTTTCGTGTGTTTATCAATAAATCTCTGTGCACTAATACCCTTTGGTTTTCTTTTATTTATTTTATTTATTTATCGACTGGAGAGGAGGATCATTTCTTTCTTAAACACTGTATTGTCATTGGACGAAAACGCCTGTGTGGGGACATCAGCAGTGTGCATGGCATGTCATTTTCATTCTTTTTAGTGTTGTTTAATCTTATTTTTAGTCTAATTTAAATCTAATTGTGAGACAAGACGTCATTGTGTGACATCCGCTATATTGAAAACTACACTGCCACTCTCTAGTACACATGTCAAACTCAAGGCCCGGGGGCCAGATGTGGCCCGCGAGAGCTTAAAAGTTTTGATCGTCTAAAAATAAATACCAAAAAATAAATTAAGAGTGTGCGTTGACCAAAAACTACATTTCCCATAATGCCTTTTGACTATGATATCCTCTGCAGTGTTTCCACAGTTTTATGTTATTTTTATTCATTCACTTGGACAGTGTCATCCTTCATTAATGGAGTTAAGTGTGTTTTCATAAGCTGACAAAATGGAAAATGATTTATGTTAGAACAACAAGAAAACACAGTTTTTCTACGCAACTGCAATTGTCACTTGATTAAGTTATGATAAATAATGAGTTGTGTGAGACAACTGGCCATTTCAGGACCAGGGACAGTGATCGCGGATGGTCGCAGGATGGCCAGGTGTCTCACAGTTGTTTAACATTAAAGAGTAGTTACATTTATTTTACATTACATGTATAAGTTGCATTCGGCCCTTTGAGGACATCCATTATGCTGACGTGGCCCTCAGTGAAAATGAGTTTGACACCCCTGAGATGTCAAAGTAGAAATCCCTGAGTAGTCCCTGAAATCCCTGAGTAGAACACCACCTCAAATAGAGCGCCACCTTGATGGAAGAGTTGAAAATTAAACGGCCATGGTGTTCTACTATAAGTGTTATGGTAAATGTTTTAAATCATAGATTGTATAAGCCTCTTACTGTCTATTGCACATGCTCTGTTAAAGTATTTACTAGCATTCTTTGAACAGGTAATCTTATACAAATGACAATAAATGCTTTGACTTTGAACTAAATTGTGACTGTATTTTGATTTGGTTTAAATCCACATATTGTGGTGTGTTTTTAGGTGAGCGATTGGATCTATCCTCTGTATCCAGACTCGCCAGTTCTGCTCAGCAACAGAGGTGTCTTCACCTTTCCCGACACCTCCGCAGCTCTTCCAGGCTCTTATGTGGGACTGGTGTTGCCTCCAGCCGACAGAGCTCCTCTCCAGGACCAACTGTCTGTGCTGGCTCACCTCAGGGTTCAGGTACACCACTTCATTTCCCATTTCAATTTATCATTATATTTTTTTGTTTCTACTGTCCCAAATCCTCAGAGGAAAAAAAAAATCATGATTAATAGGCTTCAGAGACAGGTTTCCTTAAAAAAAAAAATCTCAAATTAACTTTTGCTTTAAAGTCTACACTAGACTCATTGTAGAGATGAACTTGGGTTCAGGCAAACATGGAAGTTCACATGCTTTTTGAATGGCCCTCACAGAAATACTGTTGTAGTTCCACAATAATACACTAGGGTGCAGTGTTTGTCTAACTCAGTGTTTTGTGAGCCGTAAAGTTTAGATTTATATAATTGTAAGATATTACATTACAGTTGGTTCTCATTGCATAGACTCATTGTAAGGTAAGTTTGTTTTTTTTATTGTTTAATGAAGGCAGACGATGGCGTTGTAGGAACAGACGGACATGAGAAGGTTCCTCTTCGTTATTCAGACACATCTCTCAGCCCCACAGAAGACGGGAAGGCCTTACCACAGTGGAGTGAGAAGATGTCACACGGCATTTTAGCAGGTCTGCACTTCAGGATCATGACTGTTTTCAAGTATAAAACCATCCACTAGAGGTCATGTGATTTATTTATTTATTTTTTAAAATTCTCTCTCAATTTATTTTATTTTTTTACTTTTCCTCATGGTTCTGTTCAGATTATTAAACAATGGTATCTCTTGTCAGGGACGTCATGGCTGGGCCGGGGGCTTGTGCGGGGAGCCCAAGCTACTGGTAAAGTAATTCAGAACGGAGCCACCAGATTACGAGAGAACCTGACTCCCGAGGAGACGCCAGCTGAGGTTGAGCCCCGGGTCAGCAGGGGCCTGACAGCAGCCAAACAGGCCACGAGTGGCGCTGTGAAAGTCAGCAAGTTTCTAGGTAAAAACTAATTCTATCTTTTCTGTGGCTCAGTCGATAAGGTCCGCAACAGCAAAGTTATTGGGTTTAATTCCCAGCAAGTGTAAATGTAAAAAAGTATTTAAAAATTCAGGGCAGGCCCAACTTTGAGGGACATATTTTGCCAATTATCTTTAAAAATGCATTTCATGAATTGTGTAAATTGAAAAACTCTGCAAAACTGGGTACAGCAGTGGATAGTGCTGCCACCTCACAGCGAGAATCTGCTTGCGACTGGAAGTGTGAGTGCAGTGAAGGAAGAGCACTCGCCTGTTCTCCCTGTGCTTGTGTGGGTGTCTTCTGGATCTCCGGCTTTCTCCCTCTAAAGAAAATGCTTTCAGTGAACTAGAATTGAAAAAAAACATCCAGTACTGTTTTCCCTTTGTGTCTGAGCATGTTTAGTGGTGACGCCTGAGTGTGAAATAAACCTTGAGGATAGTAATGAATTATATATGTTTTCATACTTTCATCAGTGGATGGTGTCGCTGCTGTGGCCGGTAAAGTTGGGAAAGAACTTGCACCTCATGTGAAACGACACGGCAGTAAACTAGTGCCAGAGTCCCTGAAGACAAACCAAGATAACCGCTCCAAACTGGATGGAGCCAAGCATGTGGCGGGCAGCAGCTTACAAGGTTTTTAGTCGCTTCAGACTGTCAGTGGTTTGTATTTTGTTAACAGTTCAAGCGTATTTAAACGGCAGGTCTGTCAACCTTATGGTCGAGTTTGGAGACGGCCGGAAAAACCATTGGCAAGAGTATCTCTTCAGAAACCGTGACAACCGTGAAGCACAAGTCAGTCACTGCTTTATTCTTCATGGATTTAATTGTTGTTCTATTTCTTGCATTTCCGGTGTCTTTTTCTTCCCTTTCTGTGTGTGTACATGCTTACATTGCCATTTATAACAATTAGTTCCAGACAATTAGTTTGTTTAAATGGTTTAATGTATACACACATACACGAAATTGAATTGACTTAAAATAAGACTTTATTGTGGAGTTAAATGTAATCACTTTCTGAGCTTCTATCTTTGTATATGTGCTCGCTCCTCTCGTCTTCTTTCTAGATTCAGGGGTCTTGGGATCCATTCAGACGCTAGCGACATGTAAGTGGTGGTGGGTTGAAAGCGGCTGAGGGGTCTTCCTCTTGTCTGACTCCTGACTGATGCTGCAGTGTTTTCTTCCAGAGACTAATAAAGAGTTAAAGCCATAAGCTGCTCCTCTCTGGTTCTTCTGGATGTGTGTCTGTGTGGTCAGGTACGGACAACAGGCCGGAGACGCTGCGGACTCTGTGCTTCAGTCTGCTGTCAATGTGGGGGTCGTGGCATTTAATGTGGAGAATCTTCCGGCCAAGAGCCTCCTGAAGGCCGTGAACAATGAAACGGAGTCCCTGAGAATGTCGCAGAGAGAAAAGACACTGGGAAACGAGAAGAGACGTAATGGGGATGATGAGAGAAAACCACAATGACAAAGCTTTGTTCTTGTCTCACAGGTACATTCATGGACTGATCTGAATGTAGACAATGTATACAATTCATTTTCCCAGTAATTAAATAATTTGATTTCAGTTGGTTGGTTAATGATATTCTTCTGGGAATATTTATTCACTCGTAGAAATATTAATTCTTTACATTTCACTTGTTTTTTCACATTTACATTAATTACACTTGTTTTCATTAATGAAAGTATATACACTAATTTATACACTCAATATACACGAACATGATATACAAGGAAAGTAGATATAGCACATTAATATTGTGTACATTTGTAGATATTCACGCACATACTGTATATTGAATATATACTTTATGTATAAACACATACATATCTTGGTAGATGTAGTATTGTGCTTTCCTGTTACTTACTGTAAATGGAATGTCGTGTTTTTAGCATTATGCAATAAGACACTTGAATCAAAAATTAAAAAATGGTGAATATTGAAGACATTTGATCAGTGTTGTTTTGTTGAATAATATTTATTAATTAATTTAAAATTTTCTATTGCTTAATTAAATGTTTTTGTTACTTTTTTTGTCAATTTTTTTTTTGACAAAGTTTGAAACCTATGAAGCCAGTGTGCGTGTGTACAGCTAGTTTAGAAACGTCGGTTTTGAAAATTGATTTTTTTTCCTGTAAAACTAAGCAAAAAAAAAAACAAGGATTAAAACATTGTCACAAATATGGCGGGGAAAAAACAAAGGAAATAGGCGCTTGAGAGACGGGAAGAATGTGTCTGTTCGGGCAGAAGAAGGGCAGAACATCTTCCAGTTTGTTCAGAAACATGCTGATATGTACACTGAAAGACTTGCTAGATTACCATAACACAATTATGAAAAGTATTTCCACCAAATACAATTGCGTTGATATAGCAAGAAACTATTTTGCTCATCAAACCAAATGCAAACATGACGAAGCAACAAGATGTTTTATGTTTAATGGTACTTAATGACCTTTCTTCAGTTCATCTAGATTGTTTTTGGTTGATCAAACTCGTTTCTAACAAGTTGTGCGTCATGAACAATGTGCGTCATGTACATTGTTCTTTGCTGACTTGAACCCGATCGGGAAGACTTCCAGCGGCTTGTCCTGATCTGGCACTGGAAGGGACGTCTCGTTTTCTGACAATTCAGGGAACCGAGGTTACCTAAGTAACCAAGACGTTCCCTTTCATCTTCAGTTCATTTCGACGTCTGTCAGATATACTGACGATGGTTAGATCTCTTTTCTCGGGCTCGACCTTGACTCCGTTCAGATGTGCGGCAGGCTATCCTCCGGAAGGCCGCCAACATCCGGAGTCAACTGGAAGGTTTCACTCCCGGCTCCCGGGTTCCGTGCAAACTGTTCCTGGGGATCCTAGGCCACATGACATCCGCCTCCACGGTGACCCCGCTAGGCAGACTGCACATGCGGCCCCTTCTGGATCCGGGTGGCGGCTGGGGAGGCATCGGGTCTTAGTCACACCCGAATGTCCCCACCTGTTCCACCATTGGTCAGAGATAAGCTTCCTGCGGGCAAGTGTCCCTCTAGGAACCATCTCCCGTCGTGTTGTGGTATCTGTGGATGCATCCAACACGGGGTGGGGAGCAGAATGCGGCGGTCACGGAGAGGCGGTGTTGCAGTAGCTTACATTAACCGCCAAGGCGCTCTGAGCTCGCACCGCTTGAACAAGCTCGCACGTTGCCTCTGGATGTGGTGTCTGCCGAGGCTCAAATTGCTGACGGCAGTCCGCATTCCAGGCGTCCTCAACACAGCCGCGGACGCACTGTCAAGGCTAGGCCCCGCCCCTGGCGAACGGAGGTCGAACCCTCAGGTGGTGACAGAAGCGTGGGACTGATTCGGTCAAGCACAGATAGACCTGTTTGCCTGTTCGAATCGACCCACTGTCCACTCTGGTTGCGTTAACCGAAGTGCCTCTCGGTATAGACGCTTTGCTCACCCATGGTCACACCACCCGAGGAAGTACGCCTTCCTGCCAGTTACCCTGATTCTCCAGCCCCTGGGTCGAGTCAGGAAGGAGGGTCTTCTGGCCCGACAAACCTGGACGTCAGAGCTCATGGCTTGTGACTCACGTGACTATTATGGGCTGTTCAAAGGAATGACAATTATGTTGCTGAAGTCACAGCTGTAATTGTAAGAATAAGGCAAGATCACATTGATTCAAATGTAATTATATTAAGACATTTGCTCGTGGAAAACAAAGAAATGAAAATTGTGTATGGGCTTTGTAATTACTGTTCTTTCTTTCAGATGCTTTTACCAGGTTTTGACCGCAGGATGAAACCTGTAATTGACTGTTCTTTCGGGTCAGATTCTCTTCTCTTTAGCTGCTTCACCCCAAACTTTAGGTGAAATCATCTTAATCTCTTATAGCGGCAAACCTGCAGGTGAATGAACCGCACGTGACCTCATCATAATTATTCAATTTAAGTGCAGTTAATTATTCGATTAGACTGACTGATCAGCATTACACCGGCCCTGTTACAACATCACTTTTACCGTAACCGATCATTAATCTGCCAACCAAAGTTTAATGTACCAATACAGTATACTTGGGTATTTTTGCAGTATGATGCAGAGGTATATGATAGAGTAATGAATGCTGAGTAATCTGAACGTTTCTACTTTTAAAATAATTATCTATATTTGATGCGTGTATTATGGGCATACAATTAAAACATCCCTTATAATTAATTAGAACATTTAAGTCGACATGCCCCACGAAAGGACACTTAACATCAGGAAAGAAATCTTCAAGCCAATGTGTGTTTTTATGAGCTATTTGTTTTTTATGTAAATGACTAATCACGCATAATTTCTGTTTGAGTAGAACGTGAACTCGTTTAACTTGCTTTTTAATGATGTTATATGCGAATAATGAAAAGGCTTACAATATTCGCTTTTACATAAGTGCTACTTTACTTCAAAACGCTTAATTATGCTTAAGGCGATAATTACCGTCTGCGATGTTAATGATCAAAGAGCACACTCCGGGTTCATGACACTGACGGGGCGGAGCGTCACAGTCCTGTCACTGTGAGGGGCGGGGCCATGTCTGTGGCAAGTCTGCGGCGCGGGGCTGAATCTCAATGAGAAATCGGCCAATGTAAATTGCAGCAAGTCACGAAGATCGAGTAACAGAGAGAAGAGCAGCTGCGAGCGAACAGAGCATCTGTCTGCGGGACTATCAGACCGAACGGAGTCGTGATCACCGAGAAGGTCCGCACATCTCCAGTTCTTCACATCTCGCCAAGTACAGTACTCTATATTTCTCTTTCCGATTTTGTGCTCGATTTTGTCTGAGATTGTGTGTGTATATATCAATAGCGATTTACACAAAATACATGATCCATGTATCAAACGTACACAATCGTTTCCAATATGAAGCAAATTCACTGTCAATGAGAATCAGAAAATCAAAAGAACAGCCAGATTTTTTGTTCGGATCATACCCGTCTCAACCGCTATTTACGAGGTTTTATATCCAGTCTTTTCCTTCTCAGTGTGTTTTTGTTTAGTGAGATTGCGAGCAGCAGATTGACAGACGATCGAGGGACTTAACGAGCTTTTAAACCGGTAGAAACATGTAAGCTGTCATTAAAAAGTTATTTTCAGAACAGACACCTACACTGATTTAGATGTCACAGGGTTAAAAGAGCACGTGGGGTTTATTTGTTGTTGTTTATGCGTGTGTGTGTGTGTGTGTGTGTGTGTGTGTGTGTGTGTGTGTGTGTGTGTGTGTGTGTGTATGCGCTTCAGCCCTGCGTAACTGACCTGACATGGAGGAGCATTTTGACGAGAGGGACAAGCTGATGCGGAGCAGCCGAAGCGCCGGCCGCCCGAACGGGCTGGTCAGCCCCACACATAGCGCGCACTGCAGCCTGTACCGGACGCGCACGCTGAAGACTCTGAGCTCCGAGAAAAAGGCCAAGAAAGTGCGGTTTTACCGCAACGGAGACCGCTACTTCAACGGCATCGTGTATGCCATCTCCTCAGACCGGATTAGATCCTTTGACGCTTTGCTGGCCGACCTGACTCGAACCCTTTCTGACAACGTCAACCTGCCCCAAGGGGTTCGTATCATCTACTCTATTGATGGTTCCAAGAAAATCACCAGCGTCGATCAGCTGGTCGAAGGTAAGTTGAGTCCATTCTTGTGGTTTGGCTCTTTATGGCTCTAATAGGACACTCAATAATGCAATGGTTTTGGCATGAGTTTAACCTGAATCAATACTCTGATGGACTGCCTGAGTTTATCTAGTCTTCAGTCTCATTGCTCTTAAAAATCAACTGTGTTTATCATTGCAGTTGGGTTCCTAAGCAGATTAATTTATGTTTTACTCTTGTGTTCTGTAATGGCTTAATCCTATGTACAGTTACTCCCAGAGTAAATCAAACGGGCCGTTTTCATTGTGATGTTTTTTTTTTTCATTGATTATGTAGATTTCTCTTATCATTGTCGAAGGCTGTTGATGTCTCAGACAATCAACTATTCTGCAGCTTAATCAGTGGATCATTGTGTTTGCACTGAAGGTCATGGGTTCAATTTCTAAGAGTGCATGGAGTTGTTTATAAAGCCACATGACATTTCACAGTAGATGAAGACACAATACCACGAGAGAGGATAGTTACACTCACATCAAGCTTTGTTTGACAGGGGAGAGTTACGTGTGCGGCTCCACCGAAGCCTTCAAGAAGGTTGACTACTCCAACAACATTAACCCCAACTGGTCGGTGAACGTGAGGGCCTTGGGTTCCACCAAATGTCCCACATCTCTGGCCAGCTCTAAATCTGGACCTCAGTACAAAGAGAACAAAGACTTCATCAGGCCCAAACTGGTGACCATCATCCGCAGTGGCGTGAAGCCACGCAAGGCCGTCCGCGTCCTGCTCAACAAAAAGACGGCGCACTCCTTTGACCAGGTTCTCACCGACATTACGGATGCCATAAAGCTGGACTCGGGAGTGGTCAAGAGAATTTACACCCTGGAGGGAAAGCAGGTACGAGAATTTTCTGTTTTTTTAAGCTTGGCAACCGTGCAGCCCGTCATTTTAAAACATCCTTCTGGCTGTGTATATGGCGGACTTTATGAATGGGAAACTGTGTCTTTGCCTACGCACGCCGTGAACTGTCCTCTGAGCGGACAGAAATAACTCCGGTAGTGCTCTCATTTCCAATCCTCCCACCTCGAGGATCTGCTCTGAAATCGTCGCCTCACACACCTACTGACGCACATCACACACTCCATCCTCCTCAAGATACTCGTAACAGCTGGTGTCCTTGCACATACATAAAATGTGTCACCGCTTGTATCAGAAGTCAGTCACTGACGGCTGCTCCACCCATGGCCCGTGTTGTGAACGACGCTTTAGGAATGTTTTGAATCACGTGTGGCTCTTCTTAAAAACCGAGGATTGCAGAGGCTTTATTTTTGATCTTCGAGAGCTGTTGTGGCCTAGTGGTAACGCATTGGACTTGTTGGTTCGAATCCCGTTCTGATAGCTGTTTCCATGAGATAGACACTGAAGTCCATCTGTTCATTCAAGAAAAGAAAAATGTATTTTTGTCGCTCTAGATTTCTGAAAAATTACATTTTTTTTGCATCTTCAGATTTCTTTGACAAATAATTGTTCATTTTGATGCGTCTCTGCTTGGACACCAAAACAACCGAAAACAAATCAGCTGTGGTTCCCTAAACCGAATTTAATTGGACCACAAATCGATCTCTGCGTGGCATCTCTGCCAAAGGTTCCAGATCTTCAGGGCAGACCAGTAGCTCCAAGCCCTGTAATCACAGTTACAATAGAAGCGCTGAAGATTGACAGAACCGTAACATCCCAGGTGAAACGCATGTGCGCAGCTGAATCCGTGTGACCCTGCTGGTTTAGCCTGGTGCTTGCTGTTAGATATGATGTCTGAGGCAACGCAGTACAGCTTTAAGCCGCTGCTAAATTTATAACAGGAATGATTATGGCCTGCAGGAGAAACCGTGTTGGAACCTAAACAGAACCAGCAGAAGAATTTGGTACCGAGAGGAAAATCACGGGTCAAGCAAAGTTCACGTTTGGTTTCTTAAGTCAAAAGATGATAGTTTAGCTGATAATTGTTCATCTGTGGCTCCCAGTGTTAATGTCCTTTGATTTATTATATTTCAACTGTTCCGATGACTAACGGCAATCATTTCTTTGGTGTTAGTGAGCCATTATCTTACTAACCGTACAAGCCTGTCTGAGCAGGACTCATTCAGTATCTGCCGAGTCAACGTCATGATAGTTTGTCCTTGTCACATATTATTTTACTTTTAACATTTTCACACCCGCAGTGACTTGGTCTGTTCTTGCAGGTCTGAAGTCAAATTGAAAAAGCACAAAAGTTCCAGGTTGCGTAAATCTGGGTTTCTGGGTCTACGCAAGAGTCTCAAAACGCCTCCGTTGTAAGCAGTGATGGAGAGCGGAAACCGTGAGATGATGTCAACCACAGTCAATCACAGTCTACTGTACAATAGGTTTACAGATTATATGCCATAATCAGACCGGCCAAGAAATTATTAAAACAAATTAAAGATTCCTCCTCACTATCTCGAGATTTCTTCTCACATACGTGCATACTTTGTAGATTAAAATTCTATTTTAAGGCATTTAAAGCATTTTTTTGTGTGCTTTTATTGTGTGCTGACAGTGATTTATGAACGTCTAACCAATGGTCATGAATTATTTTAATGTAAGAAAAGTTAAATATATGAAGAAGAAAAAAAAACGTTTTGTTTTTTATTTGTAAAGATGGCGACACCGGGTGTTGTGTGAAGGCTTTGTGCACGTTTGGACTAGATTTTCTGATCGATCGCTGTAGGACTGAATGTCACATCTGATTTGATTCCCCTCGATTGGCATTGACCCGCTGTATGCCTGGCGCGAGCTCCGTCTCTGCCAGTGATGGACGATGATCGCTGAAGGGAACAATAACGGTGTGTGTGGTTCCGCTCTCACGGCCGAGCGAAGATGTCCGATGATCTAGGTTCAAGTTCAAGTTTATTTATATAGCGCTTTTCTTAGTTTCAGACCAACGCAAAGCCGCTATGCAAAGTAGGGATAATAGTTGTGTTTTCCTATGTATTATAATCTTAGCTACTTGATCTGGATCAATAAATCACCATTTCATTTGATTCCCTTATTTTGTTTCTATACACAAGCACATGGCTTTATGACTATGCGATCCAGTTGCTTGGCAACGGGCTGAGCCTGCGACGTCATCGTGGGCAGCGGCCTGTGTTGTGGGGGTAAACGCTCGATAAGTGGTTTAGCGTGTGGACTTTTTCTATCTTATCCCATAAGCCTATGTTTACATAGTGTCACACACAAAGAACTGTACAACAAAAAGCCGCGCAACCTGCGGGGGAAGCGCGCGTCTACTCGGTGATGCCCGGCATATGCCACAACAGAGACGTGTGTGTCGCTCGGCCCTGGAGCTCGTCTCACGGACACAACTGATTTTACACCCCATTGCTCACACACTGCTTAAATACCCATGTCGCTCGGCCTTTCCGACGGATTTTTTTGCCACTGACATATGGCGTCTTTCTCCACGGAGATCTCTGTCAGCAGAAATCCACGTTATTATTTAAATCCCCATGACAAAGGCAAAAACCTCACCTAAACTTTATTAGCTTGTGTTTTCTTCTGCATAAACATTTCAGACATTCCCATTCAAGTCTTGAGCGTGTAAACAGAAATACACCTGCCATTTTTTCATTATTTTACGAGAGAGAGAGTGAGAGAGAGAGAGAGAGAGAGAGAGAGAGTCCTCTCTAATGGTGGTTTTGTTGTTGATCTGGATGCAATGTTTTGTGAGGATGATGGACTGAAGAAACATCATCGTCTCAGGACTTTGTTACTCGGTAATTTTTACATTGGAGTTCGCAGTGGTATGCATGAGCTTCTGGTGAAGCTCTTTAGAGTATATTTTTGCTCATTCCTTAAGGGATTTGCTTAGGTAATTTGCCAGAATTCAGCAGAGATAAAACAGCGTAATCTCAGCCACTTCTGGCTCAGCCTCTGTCTTATGTAATGAAGCTCTTATAACTGCTCTTTGAGACGACACTGCGCTTCTCAGACCTGTTTGAAGGATCAAGATGGAAGTTGTTCCGGGCATAGGGGACTTCTACTGCTCTCACTGAGGGGCTTCACCATCAAAATGCAATTTGAGGGATATCTGAAGACCCGATGGTCCTTTCTAAACACACAAAACAAGCCCATGACAGCAGTTATTTTTTTATTATTTTTGTTTTTAATTCAACCTTTATTGGTCCCTCATGGAGAAATTCTTTCTCTGCATTTAACCCATCCTATCAGACATAAACTCTTCTGTGCACTTCTATTGAGGCTTCTGGAACAGTCATATGGAGGTGGGCAACAATAATTCTGTTGCCTAATGGATTTTGAGACGCAAGCCTCCCACTTTCTTAATGTGCCAACACACAAGCACATATGTGTGGGATGGTGGTACGTGTCATCATCGTTCCTCATGGTCCAAAAGTAAAATCTGGGTTGGTGGGCGTCCCCGCGATTGTGGGATGTGACATCTTGAGGCGGCATTATGGTGGATCCACCTCTCTGATTTTTGCTGACCTCCTAATGGGCAGGAATAATCGGCTGGCTTCACCTGGAGCTTAGGAGATCAAGCGGCAGCCTGGTTCAGATTTGAAGCTCTTAGAAAGTGATGGCTCTCGTGTCGTGGTTGAACGTGTCGCTTCCTGAGCAGATGTCACTGGTTTCTTGTTCTGTTACTGGTTTCTCTCTCTAGACATTCCGAACACATGTCTAGAGAGAGAGCGCGCGCGATTGTGTTTTCAGCACCACGGACAGAGACGTTGCTGTCCAGCGCTGAACTCGGCTGAAACTCCGCCGTCTGCTTTGAGTTCATAAGACATTTTTGTTGTTTTATTAGTTTTGCGTGTGTTCAGTGTGTTCAGATCCTCGAGTGTTTGCCTGGTGCAGTGCCTGTCTCAACCGCTTTTCTCCTGTCTCAATCGAAATTTCTGAAAGAAAACTAGATGTTTGTTTAAAGCTTTTCCTGCTCAATGTGTGTGTGTGTGTGTGTGTGTGTGTGTGTGTGCGTGCGTGCGCGCGTACGCCGTGCGCGTGTCTGTCTGTTTGACGAAGAATAGCCTATGTATATGAGTGTAGACCTGAAACGCTCTTCCGCCGCCTAGTGGTTAAATATATATTTCATCAACTGGACAAGAGCATCGAAATACAATTTAAAATGTGCCAATTCAGTAAATGCACGACAACAACAACATATTCAAAGTATTTCCCTCTTCAAAAACCTATATTTGATATCGAAATTCTTCAAAATTATTTAGATATTATTAATGTGTAAATCGAATTTATTTAGACAAAAATGTTATTCAAAATGTATTTGTAAAAAGTGATTATAAAAGTAATTAATTAAATGACCAAGTAAAGTGATTTTAAAAAGAATTATCATTAATTTCGAATTGTAATTAAATTTACATCAAATAAGAAAAAAAGGAAGCTGTCTGTGTATTGTTTGTCCACTAGGTGGCATCATTGCTGCAGGAAAGTTTCTGTTTCATCGTACATTATATAAATGCATTTCCGTCGACATCGTTAAAGATTCATTTATATATATATACACACACACACACACACACACACACACACACACACACACACACACACACACACACACACACACATAATGTAAAGTAGGCCCAATATATCAATACTAATTGCAGATTATTTGAATATTTTTCATGTTTTTTCAATCAGAATGTTCGTTGTATACCATATATTTTATATCAGATATAGAACGCTTTTTACTTGCATGTCTAGAAATAATCATTTAAAAGACAGCGATCAGTTCAGTTGTTTCCTAGCTGCAATTTGTATTGTTGTATACTTATGTATTGTATTGTATTGTGCAATTTGTATTGTTGTAAATATAACTAACTCTCTGGATATAGAGAGTGAAACAAGTTAAAAAATGTGTCATGATGAACCTCTCCGCTTCTCCGTCCCAGGTCACGTGCCTTCAGGATTTCTTTGGAGATGAAGACATCTTCATTGCCTGCGGTCCAGAGAAATTCCGCTATCAGGATGACTTCCTGCTGGATGAGAATGGTGAGCAGAACTTTTAACCTCAGTGGTCAGTGCAGCTGATTCTGCAACATCATGCAGAAGTGGTGGGTTCGATTTCATTTTGTGAAATGAATAAAAATCTGCTGGATCAGTTCGATAAATCTTCAAACAGATGTGGTTTGAACAAATGGCAGTAAAGATCTGGAGACGAGGAGGCGGTGGCCTGGATCTTCTTTGCGGTCAGTAGCTCAGTGAGATCTGAATGTCGGACCACACCTCATCTGCAGTTGGTGCTGATGTTGTGAATTTTGAGCTGGAGTTATTCAGCCTCATCATCTTCTATGTCCCATCTGGTGGTTTTCTCTGCCTGTGATCCCTCCATCGCGTTCCTTTCCATCAGTCAGTTTTGCTCGCTCTGCTCTTCTTTCTGTGCTGATGTATTTCTCCTTCACGTGCTGTTCATCCTTCAATGCGGAGTGGAGATGAAAATGGTGATTACGTAAGGCCGTAATTACAGATGTTTCAGACTCGACAGTGTTATATAAAAGCTGTTTTTTTCTGTCTCACTTCTGTAAGTCACTTCTGTAAGTAGTTCTGCTCCAGAAAGTGGAACGACTTCTTGGTCTTTCAGACATCCTGCTAATAGACGGTGACATTAACTGTCACACCAACGTTGAACGAACACTCGCCGAGCAGGGTCAGAGCGACTGGAACTGAAGTGAAAGCGCTATAGTAACGTTCCTGATGCTGTGACCTGCAGCAGGTCTGATGTTTGATGGTTAATGTTTAATGTGAGATGAACCTGCTGCAGCTTCTTGCTATTCATGACTCGCAGTTTTAAAGTGTGAATATTAATTTCACAGACGTCATCACGCCGGCTCCGGTTCATCACTTGCCTGCTCTTCCTCATCAATCCTCCTCCTCTCCTGTGTTCTAGTCCCGGACCCCCGTCAGCCCAATCCCACAAACATCATCTGTAGACATCCTTGTCATTCGCTGTGTCTCATGCTCAATGTTCACAATAAACTCTTGCTGTGTGGAACCATCCGACTCTGATGTGGCATTAATGTTTCACTATTACACTCTGAACTCTATAATTTTCTATAATACACTACGTGTGTGTGTGTGTGTGTATGCACCCAAGTGTGCGCATTTTTGTGTATTTGTGTGTGTTACTGTGAGTGATTTTCTAGACAAATACTTAGAAGTCAATGTTTTATTCTGCATTTTCCTAGAAGTTGCAGGACAAGTTGCAAACTTCTTTCCTAGAAGTGCTTTTCCTTCATGTGTGTTAGTTTTGTTGTGCATATTCCAAAAAAAAACACTATACTACATCTCGGATGCCATTTCTCCTAAGCTAACCCTTTTCTTTGATGCTGGTTTGGTTTTGGTTGTTCGACAGAATGCAGGGTGGTGAAATCCTCCTCCTATGGGAAGGTGGGATCTTTAAACCAGGGTTCTCCCAGATGCATCGCCCTTTCCAGACGCAGCAAGTCTCCCACCGGATCAGGTAGCAATGATTTCTTTCTTTTTGTGGAGCATGAGACGTTCATGGGAGCGTGGCACTCATACGAGAGCTCTTCTGTGTAAAAATGCATGAAGAGAAGTGCTGAGAATGAATGTGTATGAGACCCGACCAGCAGGAGATGTTCTGCGGGGCATTGCAGTGTGCAGCAGTAGCTTTGTCTGTTTCTCATCGGCTTTAGTATTTAAAGGTTCAGGTAGAATGTGAAAGCTGCACAGTGTGTGTGTGTGTGTGACCTACTTCCTCCGCGTCCGTCTCTTCCCCGCGACGTGTGTGGCAGAGACTTCTAGAAGCTGATGGATTAAATATGTTTTTCTCCTGCTGAGTTGTCTGTTATGTGATTGGCTGGAGTGTGGCTTTGGCTTAGAGTTCTATCTGGTTGTCATGGAGATGCAGACTAAGGAAGCTGAGCCTCATAGACAATGGAGCTGCCCATATAAGGACAACGCTTCCTGTTGTGGCCGGTTGAGCGGAAGCAGAGCAGCTCATCAGTTTCACAGACACTTGTCTCGCATACATGATCCACAATAACCTTGCTTTCCTTGTGAACCTTGACAAGAGAAAAGCATTTTCAATCCCAGCTTTGTCCACGTGGAGGTTGACGCTTCTATGAAAAATTAATGGACATGTTTTATGCACGTGTATTTTTTCTGCTATAGCCTCAATTATAAACTTGGAGAAACATATAGTCATGATGTAAGGCTGCCTCAACCTTAAAGACCAATCTGTCTAGATAGAACATTTTTGAATGTTCAAAGTCATCACACATGATGTATAGAGTATAATTAAATCTAAATATATAATGATACATAATTTAAATACTGTATATAGCATTAAACGATTTGCTATGACAGACTCTGAAATGTCTAGGCCGTCTGCTGAAGGCCGAGATGTCTGAGCGGACGTGGGGCAGACATGAGATGATGCTGGAGGTGACTCTGTGATGGAAAGGTCAGGATGTTCAGACAGCGAGCGCTGTGAAGCTGTGCGAGTGGCGTTTATATAAGACACTCTGTCATGGCGTCAGGCTAAGTTTAGCACATCGATTTCCATTCCAGCCCGCCGCACTCACCTTTAAACAGAAGAACACTCGTAATTGCTCTTTTTCAGACAGGCGTTATATATTTAATGGCGGCTGATGGTTGTTTGCACACAGGTAGGGGACACAATCCTCTTCATGTGCGAGCCACCGGCGGCTGCGTGGGCCGAGATGCTGTTTCAGATTGTACCTGCTGATTGTACGTGTTGATGCTGAAATTACCAATAATCCTCTGTTGGTTTCCCATGGACATTTTACAAGGATGAGGGAAACTTGAGTAATTCAGTCGAGTTTCCCCTGATGGCAAACTGAGTTCGAGGACCGACCGCAATCTGTTTGTTTCCTTCAGAAACGGACTGAACAAAGTGTGTGGTGCTTTAGAACGCATGACATCCTCACTGTCACTTCTCTTAAAATGTATTGCAACAATATGTATGCGTTTTTCATACTGTACATGAGGTTGTGCGGATAATAATAATAATAATAATAATAATAATAATAATAATAATAATAATAATGAGTATTTGTACTTTTTAGGATACCTGATATTTTTCAGGTCTAGTAGATTTGTGGGTGATCAGGAGCATCTCAGGCTGGACTTTAATAATGAAGAGCTCGATGTAAATAAAAAAGATTTTTCCCTCCGTGCAGATACATTTGTTTTAGCTGTTCCTCATCTCATCTATAAAACAAGGCGCTCTCGCTGCTCAGTGGTCTGAGGTGGCTGCGTCTCTCCTGTGATTCACATTCGCCGATGACATTTGTGACTTGTTGGGAACTTTGAGAATTTGTTGACGTCTAGTTGTTGACGTTTGAGATGTTTGTTGACTAAAATAACGTCTGAGTTTCTGAAGCAAGAGTCACATCACACATGGTGATCAGCTGAAGATTTGTGGGTTTGTCTCAGACTGAAATGAAACTCATTTTTCAGTCTGTTTTAGAAACCTGCTTAAACGTTTTATGACTGTACGGTGCAGTTTAGTTTATTATGATTTTTTCAAGATTTTTTGATTATGATTAAGTGACTCAAACAGAAACGTCTTTATGCGTTCCCTGGGATTTGAAAACCCACGACAAGGTTTTTTTGACCAGCATTTTTGGTTTTGTCAAGTGCAGAAAAAAAATCAGATTCAATAACAAACAATTCGGGAGTCCGAACCTAAAATGTCGTTTGTTTACGGTTGTCTTTTTTTCGGATTTAATCTCTAGTCAAACAACTGTGATGCTGAAAACCCCGGTTGTGTTGTTTGGTTCCATTACACGTCGTGACCCTAAAACCAGCGGCTTGTAATCAACCTCGACCGTGTTTGTGTCTTGTGTGGTGATGGTTCGAGTGCCATTAAAGGTCTGTCGGTGGTGAGCGTATTCGGCGCGTTTCCACCATTATTACCTCCCACTATCTCCCAGGCGCGCGTCACTTACACGTCAACACGCAGCCGACCAATGAACGAGCACCGGCGCACGCTCTCACTACCCGCGCGCATTCCGCGTCTCCATTCATTGAAATCCGCGCTCGGCGAGAGCAGCTGCTTCTTCACCTGGATTAACACTGTGTGTCATGATGCTGCAGTACGAAGGTAAAAAGGCGCTTACTAACAAACTGGACCGCTTGATGGTGTATCATATCCGGCGATTAATCCGAATAGACGAGTGAAGCAAATGAAATGCCTATGTGCTGGTTTACGATGTATTTTTTTGAGCGCTTTATTTATTTTTTTGACATTGGCCACTAGGGGTGTGTGTGTCTGAATAAGTGTTTACTTGGAAAATAGGTTTGATTTGAATTTGCGACAACAGATTCAAAATACCGTTACATTTAAATACGAATACAGTAATTTAACGCATATATTTAACAATGCAAAATTATACTTTAAAATGGAAATTTTAAAACGTTTTAGCTGTATCCACATGTTTTATTTTAGATCCATTAAAACTTAATTCTTTAAAGATGCTGTAGCATTTAATGGCCAAAGTATTGGTCAAATTTGAGACAAGCGAAGAATTCGATTCTGTCTTATTCCTATTTGAAGTTTACTGTAAAAAATATATTTAAAAAGTTGTTTACATAAACATAAGCATTTACACATTCCTTTAGTGCCAATTGCCGTAGTTTCTATATAATTTTGTTGGCCAGTGCTTGGTTTGGGGAAAAGAACAGAAACTTGTGTCACAGTCATTTCTGGTTCTGGTGATTTTCTTCTGGTTTGGTTTTTGAAGCACTTTCTCTGGTCAGAAGAGCTGCCATTGATAATTCTTCTTTTCTTTCCTTGCAGTGAATGGAATTCCAGCCAGTCAAATGTCCACACCTCATTCAGCATCATCACCCAGTCCATGTCCCACCAGCCCTGGAAGTCTGAAGAAGCGCAGGGTAAGAGGACTGACTGGCCTGAGCCGAGTGTGTGGTCTGGCTTTGATTGAGCTGAACATCATAGACCCCTTTAGTGACCTCATACACCTTATAACCTCACACATCTTCTTATAACAAGCTCCTTCTATGTTCTCAGGAAATGGACAAAGTCATCTTTAACAGCACAGCTTAACCTCTTCACTGCTTGGCACTCAGATCTATAATCATCCCCATGTTTTCATGTAGTCTGCTTCAGAGATTGTTCACAAGTCATAGTTTACTTCATCATAGTCGAGCGTGAAGATGAAATGCGTTTGGTCATGGAGAACGACTCATGAAAGAGCAGAATGCAACCGAGTCTAAATATAATTTTTAACATGAAGTGTATTTTTCTGAATCTGCACGCTTAATGTTCCTAGCCTTCATTTTTGGCTCTTGGTCGGTGAATGTTCATGTTGAACGCCGATTGTGACTGTTCGATGAAACCTGCTGTCAAAAGGTCATGCAACTCAACTGAAGTGCTGGACTTTATCACTGAGACGAGCGCAAGCAGAATCTGAGCTGGTACGGTTATTTAGCTTCTGCTGACCTGGGTGGTTATGGCTAAAATGTCATTTATTTTCCAAACTGTGAGACTGATTGGGAGTGGCTGGATGACGTTGACCTGGTGTAGATGAATCACCATTCTTGTGTTTCTTGCGCGCAGCAGTGTCGATGTTCACGTGCAGCAGAAAGAGCGAGTGCTAGGCTGAGACTAGGCTGTTGGAGTCGGTGAAGCTGAGCTCCTCTTCTTATCTCTGGCAGCAGCTGGAGCATTCGCCGTGATGATCTCTCGCGTGTGATTGTCAGACGCTTTTTCTCGCGGGAGAATGTGGGACAGTCAGAGACACGTCTCTGCGATCATCTGATAAAAGTGGGTCAGGCTTTGAGATCCCCCCAGTGGAGCTCTGTGAATGAACGAGCAAGAGCGCAATTACATACAAATATGCTGCTGAAGAGGCGCCTGCTTATGAAGATTCATCTCTCTTGAGTCGGCAACATGAGAATATGAGCGTCAAGTATTAGTCAAGTCTAGTATTATTGCTACTAGGAGCTCAGATATGCGCACGCTCGCACACATGTGTCACACACACACACACACATCCAGAAGTGTGTATTTGCCTTGTTCCTGGTTGACCACTAATTATGGGTGTGTCCGTGTCTTGTGGCCCTGACGCCCAGTAAAAGAAGGGCTGAAGGTTTTTGTTGCTTGGTCGAGAAGCAACAAAAACGGTTTGCGCATGAATCTCGTCCTGGGGTAATTAGCTGTTCTGCTCGCATTGGAGTTGCAAGTGGCTTTGAAACCTTCCCGTTTAGCGTCTGACCCACTTTCAGTAAGAGTGGCACGAGCGAAGGAGGATCTGACTGCTTAAAGCTGGGCTTTCCTCTTGATTTCTGGAACATTCACATGATGCAGGCCGGGGACAGACATCCGCTGCTCTTGCTTGACTTTGGAAACGTTTGGATGTTCCTGCTGCTTGTTGTGTAACGCGTGAAGTGAAGTCATCGTCCTCACACCTCAGTTCTCTTCTCATCATCGCTCCTCATGATGTGTCTCACAGTCTGTTGGGTTGCATGCTCTTCACATTTTCTTCTCATGTCCTTCATGTTTTCCCCATGTTTTCTCAGTTCTTTGCTTCACCATTCATGGTGGTTTGTTCATGTTCTTATGTGTTTTCCATCCACTAATATTTACGAGTTGTTAGACTGCAGTAATAATAGTCTCATCAGAAACATCTCATTTAAACATCTCAATCTCATTTTTTTTCCTTTTTTAACCATGTTCTTTGCTTTTGATTGTAGGAATCTTTTCTTTTCTTTTCTGTTCAGTTATTTAATTTCTTCTCGCCACAATTTCTGTCATAGTGATGTGTGCGTTTGGTAGTAATATTAATTTATGGTTTTTATATTTAGTTTAGAATTGGAATGAATTATCCTTTGCATTTCTGATTGCTTTTTTTGACGCAATGTTTTCAGTGTGATCTATTTGGAAGGACATTTTTATCTTAATGTCTCGATCATGTAGGCCACGGCTGAACATATTAAACACTCTCAATCATATTGTGGGTTGGTTTTCAAATGGAAACACTTGATCTATCAGCATCTTGTCAAACATTATCAATTATTTGATTCACTTTGCTGTTTCTTTATTTGCGATGTTTTGAATTTCAGTTAATTTTTGTATAAGTTACACAAGTTATGACACGGTATCTCAGTTCGATCAGTAAAACAAGCCACAAGCATGTCGCGCATATAGATTACGCCCATGCGATTATCAAGTATGAGTCTGAGGAGCTTGTGTTTTATCAGCTCTTCTACTCTCGATTGAATGGTCTGACAAGCTGTGGTGTGGTGACCTGTGTTCAGACAGGAAACAGGAAGATGCCTTATAAGGCCTTGCTGCTTCCTGTCTCGCAGAGGAAAATATTATTAGTAGCAGGCTCGCTGACACTTCAACAGTTTCCATGGTAACTGGAGTTTTGATAGCGGCAGGACAAACTGTGATCTGAATAAAAAAGGATGCTGCAGTCTCTTTCACTCGCAGATTACATGTAAACTTGATATAACATCCGTTCAAAGCTCTGGACCCTTTCGGACCCCCGGCTCGCCCTTAGTAACTACAGTTTTCTAACCTCTAAAGTGATGAGGAAAATGCTCAGTTAAATAACAGAGCAGCTTGAGATGAATGTTTGAGTGTCAGACCCTCAAAGCCCCCCGGCGTGGTTTTAATTAGACCCCCGCAGTGACCCCTAAAGACCCCGAGTACAGGGACCTAATTATTATGCAGCAGAATTTGGGTTATCACCCTCCGCCGCTCAGAGAACAGGTGAATTAGACGTGTGAGACAGAAGACTGAGTGCTGGACAGTCGCTCAGGTACAACGCGCTGTAGAATGTTCTAGCATGTGTGTAGAATAGCTGGCTGGTCTGTTCAGACATGATGGTGTAACCGTGTCTCTCGCTCCTCACAGGATTCTCAGCACAGCGGTTCCTCTCTTTCTCTGGCTTCTACTAAGGTCTGCAGCCTAGATGAGAATGAAGGAGCCGTCACTGATGGTGAGGAACCTGAACTCAAACAGCAGACAAAGCATCAAGATGCATTCCTCTCCTCCTCTCTCACATTGCAGCACTTTACACAACTTTGGTGATTTCCATCTTGAGGAATGTTTGAGACGAGGACATTAATTCCCATGAAAGCCATCATCTGAAGCTCTTGTCATTCAGCAGTCATTTGCACTTCACATTACATGCACATGCACGCACCCACTCTAAAGCATTAATTAACGAATCCCTGATTTTTGATTCCTGAATTCTTGTTTTGCTGTGAATTTTTTCACATTTCCCTTTTTACTCTTTCCTTATCCTTCTCTGTCTTTCTTTAGCTCTCTCGTTCTTCCTCTGTTTGTCCCTAACCCCGATCTTCTTCAACTATCTCTCTTTCTCCTCTTTCTCACTGTCTCGCTCCCCATTTCACTTGCTCTCTTTTTTTCTTTTCTCTCTCCTCACTCCTTCTCTCTCTTCTCTCCCTCTGTTCAGACGATCCCTTGGAGGAATCGCAGACTCCCATGGTACCCAGCTCTATATCGGATCGCTACAGGGTGGGCCGAATGATCGGGGATGGGAACTTTGCGGTAGTCCACGAGTGTGTGGAGCTCTCTACCAGCAGAGCGTACGCACTGAAGATCATCAACAAGGGCAAATGCAGAGGGAAGGTGAGTCTCTGGACCTGGTCCGACGGGCTGAATGTGGTGGAAAGATTACAGGCTGTGCTATTCTCTCCACTTCAGGAACACATGATTCAGAACGAAGTGGCCATCCTGAGACGGGTCAAACACCCAAACATTGTTCTGCTGATCGAGGAGAAGGACACGTACAGCGAACTCTACCTGATCATGGAGCTGGTGAAGGTAACGTCACACGACACCAGCTGGTCCAGTCAAACCCGGCTTATGGCGTCAGCAGGACATTTATAGTGACCGTGTGTCGGCTTGGCACAGTTATTTTAGGCTGCTGTTCCACTTACTCAACTCTTTTAGAGGGTTTTTGCCTCTCAGACTTGCAGCAGGCCACCGTGCATCCACAGTCTGACCTTAAAATCAACTCGGATCTTTTTCAGTGGCTTTCAGAACTTTTTATTGACAGACAAGTTTCACAGAGCCACTCTGATGTTGCTCATGATGTTTCTGTTGGCCCACAGGGAGGAGATCTTTTTGATGCCATCACTTCTGCAAACCGATATACAGAGCGAGACGCCAGTGGCATGTTGTACAACCTGACCAACGCCATCAAATACCTTCACAGCCTGAACATTGTCCACAGAGACATCAAACCAGAAAACCTTCTGGTAAGACCACACTCTCACACACTCTTGTCTGTCTTTCTGTCTCTCTCCCTCTCTTTCTCTCTGCCTCTCTCACTCATGCATTCTCAGCGCCACACACAATGTGTGTGTGTGTGTGTGTGTGTGTGTGTGTGTGTGTGTGTGTGTGTGTGTGTGTGTGTGTGACTCATACACTGACAGTTCACAGACTGTTCTGTTCTCCTGTGGACTCAGTGATTCAGAATCTCTGGAGACTCTGACAGATGAAGATGGATAAAGCATTCGCTCTGCTGCAGAACGCTCTGAGAGATGCATGTGTCAAATGCATGTAATACACCTTGCAGTGTGTTATGTAATGGCCAGCGCTATCACTGCCAAATGCATTCATCCTCGTTCGTTCTGTTTCACCTTGCTGGAATTCAGGCTAAAGACTTTATTTGGAAAACATTTTTTTTGTTTGGAATCAAGTGAGAATTTTGACACTAAGCTACAAAAATGCTAATTTTAGGAATTGAGGGATTCTTCCTGTCATTCTAGCTTTGTCCCAATATCTCGTCCAGTCATAATACACTCAAATCTCATGTGCTGTTATTATACTGTTATTATAATTGTCGTTATATTAAACTTTTATAATGTTTTGTGGCAGGTATACGAGCATCAAGACGGCAGTAAGTCTCTGAAGCTGGGTGACTTTGGCTTGGCGACTGTGGTGGACGGGCCGCTGTACACTGTGTGTGGGACCCCCACTTATGTAGCGCCGGAGATCATCGGAGAGACCGGGTGAGCATTCTGCGTGTGATCTGCGGTCCGCCTGGCTGAACCACACTCAAACGTCATGCTCTGTGCTGCAGATACGGGCTGAAGGTCGACATCTGGGCCGCTGGAGTCATCATGTACATTCTGCTCTGCGGTTTTCCTCCGTTTCGAGGGTGAGTTTGTAAAGGTCTTGCTTATATAACGCTGATGTCAGAGAAAGCAGAAGGATCCGCTGCAGTGTTTGAGGGAGTGCGCCCTCTAGTGTGTGCTTCACGTGGAACATTAGCTCCATCACACGTTTACATCAATTTGCGTGCACGTTCCAAAGCCATCTTGAGGACATGTGAGGGTGACTAGAGAATGACGGCGGCTGTGTTTCAGGAGCGCTGACGATCAGGAAGCTCTCTTTGACCAGATTTTGCTGGGACAGGTGGATTTCCCTCTTCCTTACTGGGACAACGTGTCAGACTCTGCTAAAGTGAGTGAAAATTACCTGAATTCACACACACACACACACACACACACACACACACACACACACACACACACACACACACACACACACATATAGTATGTACATATGTATTAATTATAATTGTTGTGATGCCCAGTCTTACCTCATGGTAACCTGTGGTGTGTGTGTGTGTGTGTGTTCAGGAGCTGATCGTGTCGATGCTGCAGGTTGAGGTGGATCAGAGATCCACAGCGCTGCAGGTTCTGGAACATCCCTGGGTCACTGTAAGTATCTTCTTTCTTGCTGAAAGGAATCCTTCTGTTACTGATCTCCTGGTCTCTGTGTCCAGAATGATGGTCTGCCTGAAAACCATCACCAGCTTTCAGTGGCCGGAAAGATCAAGAAGCACTTTAACACTGGGCCCAGACCCAGCAACACTCCAGGAGTCTCAGTCATGACGGTGAGACATTCACAGCCATCTCAATCTCTAAACCCTAACCTTGCCATAATCCCACCCTAACCCTACCTAACCAAACCAGGCTTGAAATTCCAACATTAAAACCTCTAATTCCACCCCAATTAAATACATATATAAAATTGTCATCATTAATCGTGAATTCAGGAATCCATTAAAGTCTGCACACGTGTTAACTCTTGCTTACCAATCAGAGGCTGATGAAACAAACTCACACAAGGTGCTAAAACACCCGACATGTTTAGGTTTTAATTGACCGACAATTCCATACACCCCCAGATATGGTTATCATACCCTTTCATAAACAAAACTGAACTCTAAATGCAACCTTAACCTTACACTACAATCATTAGTTACACTGTAACGGACACAGCTTGAAGTGGAATGTGTTGTGGTTTGAAGAGAGAAGTCTTGTTTAGTGACGTGGCACTAAAGCAGGTTGGTTTTTCTTGGCTTAGCTCGACAGAGACTTTTCCATCCAGAGATCAGGCTCGCTGGACTACTATCAGAACCCCGGAATGTTCTGGATCAGGTACAGCACGTGTAGCATGACCTGTCTGTTTGTGAACGTGTTGGTTCCAACATCAGGCTCGTGATCGGTGTGTTGTGGCTGTAGTACTGCTTCTAGGTCGCTGTGACCTTAGATCTTGTGCTGCTTGTTGTCTGTCTGTGTGTTTAGTGGTGATGTTTGTATGTACATTGGCACAAACCTGCTCACAAGCCCCTTACGCACATGATATACACACAGACTATTGTACACTGTGTACTAATGTGTGTTCCTCACTTTCCTTGCAGACCACCGCTCTTGATAAGGAGAGGCAGATTCTCAGACGAGGACGCCACCAGAATGTGAGCGCACCTCCCTGGACCACCCAGCCGACCTGTAGCCTCTACACCCCGGCCTTTGCATCCCATCTGTGCCCCAGTCTGCACCCCAACTTACTGTCCCAGGCCCAGCAGAGAGCCCTGAGCTCCAGCCTGTATCCCCCCACCACCCTGGCCGAGTCTGAAGACCACCCTCTCAACTTATCGTGCCAGAGCTCCATTGCCTCTAGGGTCGCCTCTGCAGACTTTCCCCATGTCCCGCTCCAAGCCCAGAGCTTCAGCCACTCAGCCGAGTCTGAGAACATCTCCGCCTGCTCCCTTCACTACATGTTCTAGCTCCAGCAGCAAGCGGTAGCAGCTCTGCCAGAGGAGATGCTTTATGAGGATTCGGACTGGTGAACGGCTGGTTTTGTAATTGTGCGTATCTAAAGGTGCTGGGAAAATGGTGACTGTGTTTCAGATAAGAGAGTTTCTTGGTCTATTTAATATCATTACTTCCTCCAGATGATTCTTTCTATATAATAAACACTTTTTCTTTTTTATTAAAATTGCATTCAAATCTAACTTTTTTCAGTTGAAGCGCTTTAGACATTTTACCGGGTCTAGAATTGCTGGAAGGTAACTGTAAGGACCTTAGCACGAAGCAGAAGAATCTTTGGCCATTGCTCCACAGCTCTCCAGACATTCTCACATTCATATGTTGGGGAACCTTTTTTTGTAATCAGTGTACATAATATATGATTTCAATTATTTTGATATTGACAATATATTTCTTTATCTTAACTAGACGATGTAAGTGACATTTTACCATGTTGCAGTTTTTTAGTTGAGTATGTGGATTACAGGTTAATCCCGTGCACTGGATTTGCTGCTGTGAAGGATTTAATCAAGAAGCAGGCGGTGTTGTATGGCAGCACGCCAAAGGAAGTGTTTGAGAAGTTCATGTATCATTGTGTTCACTTGTTAGTGCATGGATAGAGTGACACTGACATTTGAAAAATAATCTTATTAAAAATCTATTATCTACCAGCTGAGTCAGTTTGTAATTTGGTTTCAGTTACCTAACTCTCATAGCAAAAGTCGAGTGGGTAGGTCAAGCTTTAGTTGATGATAACCCAACCTGTTAGGTTTGGCTCTCGGATTATTATTTTAAGTCGAAAGACGTCTTCCACCGTGATCTCTCATTATCTCATCTCTCTCCCTTGAAAACGGAAGCCGGAGATCAATGTAGAACAGTATGGTTTAACAAGCATCCGAAACACCATTAAAGTTACAAGGCTTCACATTCTCCTTATAAAGGCAGATACAAACAGTGTGATGTAACGGAGGTGTTAGACAAGGGATTTCATGAGAGGCTTTCATCTGTTAGATCATCCGTTAGATGAACACTGAAACATTAAATTAAACTTTTTTTAATGATTAATGTGTAATGTTTAATGTGCCTTTAATTGAAATACAGTAATTTCTCTTTTACAACTCAACAGACTTCTATTCAAACATGGAAACAGCACATGCATAAAAGTTGCAATTTACCTGTTTATTTTATTTACACATGGTCATCATGAATAACGTCTATGGTTACTTGCGTAACCTCAGTTCCCTGATTCAGTCAGGGAACGAGACGTCTGTCAGTTATCTGACTATGGGATATCGGATGGCTGGCCATTCGTGCCTCAAATCTTTACAACCGGCCAATGAACGGTCAAGTTCATGGCTGCATGAACTTGCATGTCACCTTTGACCTGTACCAGGTGGTATAAAAGGTGGTGCGTGCATCATGCTCGTTACCTTTCGCTGATCGGGCGAAGCCGGTCGGGCCAACGCAGACTTCCAGCAGCATATCCTGAATGTGGCTGCGGAAAGAGACGTCTCGTTTCCTGACCTATTCAGGGAACAGAGGTCACGCAAGTAACCATAGACGTTCCCTTTCATAGTCAGGTCACTTCGATGTCTGTCAGTTACCTGACTATGGGAAAATACAACAGGCCACATCCAGGGTAGCATCCTAGCCGTGGAGTAATCAGTGGATCTTCCACAGCATCTAGAGGTGGGGCTAGCCCGAAGGGTAATAGCACTCACCCCCACAGGGGCAACCAAGGAATATGTTGGCTCTCGACCCGTGCCATGGGGGACCCTCGCCAGGGTCAACAAAGAACACCTCTCACCTGGTGTGGTGTTGCGCAGAGATGGAGCTAGACGTCACGCTTCGAAGGAAGCCCAGTGTCTGTTGTAAACAGAGTAAAGCTCGGAAGGGGAGGAGAGCGTAGCCCTACTACTCAACCTCATCCCTAGGTAAACACAGGCGTCATACTCTGCGAGTATCGCTCTTGTGGAGGAACATAGCCAGGAACTAGGCAACTAGTCTGGACTCTATGGCACCTGGGGACCCTTCTTACGCCTGTTTGCCCGTCCTTTTAGTTTTTCTGGCGGCACCAGGTGACGAAAGTTTGCCATTTCAGGTCGTACAACTGTCGCGTGGACGGTGCACGTGCCTGAGCGATAGTGTCCTGTACCGACTGTGGCAGTTCATCTAACGAGGTGACCCGTCCAGCGGCCAGACATGAAGGTTCCCGAGGTCTGGTCACGGGTGCCAGAGCGAGCCCAGTGCTTGCGAGAGGAGGTCCACTCTCAGAGGTAGCTGCCTCGGAGGGGACGTGACCAGAGCCATGAGCTCCGACGTCCAGGTCTTGTCGGGCCAGTAAGGCGCGATCAAAGTCACCTGATGACCCTCCTTCCTGACTCAAACCAGTAACTGGGGAATCAGGGTAACTGGCAGGAAGGCGTACTTCCACAGGTGGTGAGGCCATGTGTTTGCAAAAGCGTCTATACCGAGTGGCGCCTCGGTTAGTGCAAACCAGAGTGGACAGTGGGTCGATTCGTTCGAAGCAAACAGGTCTGTCTGTGCTTGACCGAATTCGTCCCACACCTCTGTCACCACCTGAGGGTTCAGCCCTCATTCGCCAGGGGCGGGGCCCCGCCACGACAGCGCATGTGTTGAGGGCGTCTGGAATGCGGACTGTCGTCAGCGATTTGAGCCTCGGCAGACACCACATCCAGAGGCAACGTGCGAGCTTGTTCAAGCGGTGCGAGCTCAGAGCGCCTTGGCGGTTAATGTAAGCTACTGCAACTACGCTGTCTGACCTGACCAGCATGTGCTTCCCTCGGACTTGTCTGAGCAACCGATGTAGGACCCGATGTCTCCCCAGCCGCCAGGCTCAACTTGAGTCTCTGTCCCGGATCCAGAACTGTGCAGTCTGCCTAGCGGAGACACCATGGAGGCGGATGCCATGTGGCCGAGGATCCACTAGAAGAGTTTGCACGGGATTTGGGAGCCAGGAGTGAAATCTTCCAGTTGACTCCTTCTGGTAGTTGGCGGCCTTCCGTGAGGATAGCCTGCCGCTCATCAAAACGAGGTCTGAATCTGGGTCGAGGTGGAGCCCGTGAAAAGAGATCTTTCATTGCAGCTGCCATATTTTTTATTTCATTTTGACACGTTACTTGTTTTATCCCTTTGAAGAGAGGCAAATGTTTATGTTATTTTTCGCAATTCTTATGTTTCAAGTGAGCGGTTGCTCAGGTTGTTTTTATGGAGAGAGAATTACCTTCGGTAACCAGTAGAGGGAGTCGCACTGTCCTCCGCTTCATTCAATACAAGCGAGTGAATGGGGAAACACGTGATGGTTTTCACTCTTTTGCTTACCATCTTTAACCTTTTTAAGGGCGCAACACTGACACTGGGTCAGAGTACTCTTCTCTCGATTGAGGCGAAGGCACGCGGCGACAGGGAGAGGCCGAAGGGCAGGACCTTGTACTGATACGCTTGGCCTTCGAACGCAAAGCGCAAAAAAGGCTTGTGTCGAGGCAGAATAGAGATGTGAAAGTACGCGTCTTGAAGGTCGGTTGCGGCGAACCAATCCTGGGGCTGAACTGCCCTCAGAATGTCCATCTGAGTCACATCCTGAACGAGAACCTATGTAGGTATCTGTTCAGAGATCTCAGAACCAGAATGGGCCGCATATCGCCGGTCTTCTTGGGATCAACAAAGCCGTGGGGTTCCCGAGACCGGGGTCTGTGAGGGCCGGCGCTCTGACGGGTGTGACCCAGGGAGAGCTTGGGGGTGCTGACTCCTGGTCGTGAGGCGAATCCCGTCTTCCCACCGGACCGGCTGTCTCTCTTCCCTCGTGCACTAATTTGGGACACAAGATGGTCGCAATAGCTTCATGGAGGGAATGTCCAGATATTCCCGGGAAAGACCGCCCGAAAGGGAGGCGCCACCAGCAGCGCCTGCCACATCTTGGTCAGCTCCTCGTACAGCTCGGGGAAGAAAGGAACCAGGGCTGTCTCCAGTTGTTTAGCCGGAGGTCGAGCCGGACACCAATCATCCAACTGCAAGGGGGGAGGCTGAGGCGGAATCTCCAACTCCAAGCCCACCTTCCTCGCGGCCCGAACTAGCGCAGTTGCAAACGGGTTATCAGAACGTGATCGCGCCGGCGTCTCTGCAGGCGCCACGATCGTATCCTCCAACACCGAGAGCGAGTCATCCTTCAATGGCCACTCAAGTGACTGTTCGTCCCCGGATGAATCCAGGAAACCTTCAGAAAACCGTCTTGTACCCTATCACCCCACGAGCGCCCTTCACCACCTGCAGCGGGCAGAGAAGCCGCGACGTCTCGATCCTCGCCTAGGGAGGGCGCTGAGGCTCTTACGCAACGTCAAGATCGGCATGTGTTCGCACACTGCTTTCACACCCAAACGGCGAACACAGCCACTTACCACAATCTGAAGATTTGCACAAGCGTGAGTCCATCCTTAAAAGGACGTGAGCGAAGCCCGCTGGGAGTACTGCAGATTCCAACGAAGAGCCTTTATCGAGACGTTGAAGAGGTGAAGGCATTCACGAACGCTTCAATCATCAGAAAGGTAACAACGAGCATGATGCACGCACCACCTTTTATACCACCTGGTACAGGTCAAAGGTGACATGCAAATTCATGCAGCCATGAACTTGACCGTTCATTGGCCGGTTGTAAAGATTTGAGGCACGAATGGCCAGCCATCCGATATCCCATAGTCAGATAACTGACAGACGTCAAAGTGACCTGACTATGAAAGGGAAATTAATGTTTCATGTAATAAATCAATGCTTATGTGTCTGTCTGACCATAACAAATCATCAAATAATATCATAATACGCATTACATCGGATTGTGATCCACTTACATTGTATTTTGGTGGTTTTACTCTATTTATGTTCAATACTTATATTTTTATCAACATGTGGAAAAAGGTAAATGACCAAAAAATTTACTAGATTTTCACAGACTATCTAGTCATTTTTACCATTATTTAGCAATTAGGTAATAGTAATCACAATGAGATGAGGTGTACGATCCAAGAACTGTCTGACAGTGGCTTGCTTTTTTGTGATTAATTGATTCAAATTATTCTAATAGATTCAAAACAGACGCGCAATTACAATCTGAAATACGTGACAATTCTGTATTTCAAAGGACGGGTGGAACCGTATGTTAACCCAAACAGTAAACGCTAACCCCAACGCTAGCACACCAACATTAACGTTAAATTCAACTTCATAACTAAAACCACTAACAATAACGTTAGCCCCAAACGTTAACGCCTAATTCAACAGTAACACTAGCCGCTAACCTTAACAGTTCAACAGTAAAAAGTTTGAGGAAAAAAACTGATTGCAAAAAATGATTTGGTATTTTTTTTATTGTAAATACGACAAAAAGGAAACCAATTTATTTTACAGTTATTGATGTATATATTAGCATAATTCATATTTAAAGATTTGAGAGATGCCTGGGATTGTCTTATTCAAGACACAGTAAACTAATGAATCAGCAGGTGGGACAGAGTATTAAAAACCTTTATCAATAAATCGACAACCTGCCAGAAAAAAGTCACTTTCTGCAAATGCAGAAATTCAAAAAAAAAAAAAAATCTGATGCAAAATATATAAGATACTTTTCAACAACATAAAGTAACACGATTTGGCGAAGTGCGAGTGCTCGCTGTGGGCTGTGCCTCGTCTTGTGATGTCATATCCAGGGCCGATGATGAGGAGTGGTGAGCGTTTGCATAAGTCTTTAGCTGTGATAGCATTTCTCATCTTTCCCGTGAATGATGTTCATCACAGAAGAGTCTGCGTTTCCTCTCTCGGCTACAGGTGTATTGCTTTGCTGTGGTTGTACAACAGAATCATCACGTATGAGCATAATATTACTGAAATACGAGAAACAGCAATGCACAAACAATACAGAAAGCCTCCTAAAGACCGGAAGTGAAAGCAAAATAATTTACGTTGATGAACTACGGGATGTTGCCGGAGCAAGGTGTCAAAACCGTATAATTCGTTATTTCTTTTTTTCATTAACAGAAATTATATGTGAGTGCGGGTTTCCTTTTTTTCCTCATTCTTTGAGCCACGCACATGCCTGTCTGCCTTTACCGTCACAGTATTTACATATATGACAAAACAAAGACTAAATATACAAAGAGACGCCAAGTTGCCGTCTCAGGTGGAACTACACAATATCTTACAGCAGTTCAATAAATAAAGGTAAAGTGATGGGAGAAGATTTGTCGCCCCCTTGTGGTAAAGATCTGCTCTGCACGCAGCCTGTATTTACAAGTTCTGGCTCCATCTGTCCAGCGTCTTCCTTGCGGGTAGAAGACAGCAGCGTGGTTCAGTCAGGGTCAGTGCAGACGCTCTCGGGGGTCAGTATCTGTTCTGATGCTCATAATGCCAGCGGTTGAAATCTATGTTAAACGCCACGATGCTTCCGGACGCCATTCCAGTGATCAAAGTCCTGCAAAAACGTGATTTGTTAGTTTCAAAGCCTCCAGCAAAGTAGAACTGACATGAAACATAAAACTGAAACTCTTTTCAGTCAGGAGCCGTTTCCAACAATAACTTTGCCGCCTGAGAACCTGTTAGTGTGTGTGGGCTCACCTCTGGTCATGTGACAAGTCCATCGCCCTGATGCCCGCGTCACAGCCAGGATAAATGTACAGCTGCTTAAAGTCACACGCCTGCCAGACCTCCACCACCCCGTTATCGCCTCCGCTCACCAGATTCTGTCCATCGCTGCTCAGAAGAATGGCCTGAGGGAAACACACCACCGTCACACACACACGCGACATTAATAACATAATAATGTTACACAAACAATATTAAGTCAGCGTCTTGCGTTATAAACATTGTCACGTCGTCATTGTCATGCAACGATGTTCACTACACAGTCATGTCATCAGTGTCGCGTCTTTATTGTTCTGTGCTTTCTGGAAAAAAAAAAAAAAGAAAATTGTCATCACGACAATTTCATCAAAAAAGTTCTGAAAATTGTCATCACGTCGCATTTTGTCCGTTTACTGTGACGGTTCAGCCTTGATGTCTGCTAAAGATTGTTCTCAAAACAAGTGCGTGATCATAGATATTATAACACACAGTAGGGTGGTTATCGCAGGTCATAAACACTGAAAATGTGTTCCATCATGGCTTACACGTGTCGAGTCGTTGATCTCCATCTGTGCCAGGAGTTTCCCGTTAATGCTGAAGTTGCAAAAGTGTCCACGCTCGTAGTAGATGATGCAGTGGCCTTCGCTAGACACGGAGATCAGTCGAGGCTGGAGACAGCTCTCAGGCCCCTCGAGGGCCCGCAGTAAATCTCCCGTGATGGTGTGCACCAGACACGGACCCTCTGGAAAAACCCCAGAACATTCAAGCTCACAAGCTCATGGCCTGGAGACGTGCAGACTGACCTTTAGCGCCGCTGATGACCAGCCCCAGCTCGGCGCAGACCGACACACAAACCACCTCGTGATCGTGGCCCGTCAGAACCGCTCGCGGAGCCGGGTAGTCGCTGTTGTTGGGATTGTCCCCAATGATGTGGTGTCGGCCGCTCCAGTACCACAGCAGCAGAGTGGCGTCACGGGAGCCGGACACGATGTAGCAGTCGCCACCAATGTAAGACTCGGACCTAGCCAGACAAGTCACAACATCCCAGTGTCCGAACACGATCTGCGTGAGTTTCCCTGAAAAAAACCCCGTCATTGTGTGAGACACTTAATCAAACTGCGAAACCCAAAAACATTTACCGTATTTTCTGGACTATAAGCCGCACCTGTATATAAGCCGCATCAGCTCTATTAAAAAAAGTTCCCTTTCCAGTTGTTCACTTGACACTACTGGAGACAACATTACCTGACAGGGAACATGTTTTGCAAGCCACAGATATGTATGTTTTTGGATTAGATTTTTTAATTCGGTATGCATAAATTATAAAAGAAATATATCGAAATATTTGTGCAAGACCTCGAGGTCTGCGAGGTCTGCTGATGTCGCGCGCATATCCCGCTTGTCTCTTGCGCATCCCGCGCCCCGCGTCAGCAATGTCGGACGTCCTCCCTCGGCACCAGCGCTAGCGCCATTCAAACACTTTGATAATTAATATCTCTGCAGCAACGCGTGCTACGTATATTATTGTTGAATATTTCGTTCCGTTACTGTACGCATAACAATTTTTTGCAAAAACAATCGTTTTTACGTGGTGCAATAATTTTTTTTTGCAAATACGATTTTGAATTGTAATTGTACATGTATGTAACTACCGTAAATAGATATTTTGCTAACCTGTATTTTAACACCAGAAACTTTGCTGATTAAAACTTATATTATAAAACTTGAAAATTATATCTGCTTAAAGCGGCCCTAGCGGTGGAAAAAAAATCTGCAGAATAGCCGCACCTTTGTATAAGCCGCATGGTTCAAAACATATGAAAAAAGTAGCGGCTTATAGTCCAGAAAATACGGTACATTAAAGTGAGATTGTGATGTCATCATCAGAAGCTGATGCGCGTGACACTCACCCGTCTCCGTTGAGTACACGCGGAAACTCTTGTCCCAGAAGCCGCAGGCCAGGATGTAGCGGTTATCCGCCGTCACCACGAAGCAGTGCGTGTTGATCTGAATGCTCTGATCCACCAGATCCGTGATCTGACGCTTACTGATGCCAGAGTTGTTGGCTGGGGAAGGAAGCAAACACTCTCAGGCCGGTGTGGTTGTTGGACCTTGGGTGATCATGCGTTTCACACACCAATCAGCGAGTCCATCTCGATGGGGAGGTGATGGGCCTGTTCTAGAGAATATCCTGGAGCTCCTCTGAGGCCTGAACAACACAAGTCTGTCATTTCTTCACGGTCCTTCAGAGAGAAGGCAATGTGGCGCCATCTGCTGCTCACCAACTGTGTTGTGCCAGCGATTGACGGCGAAGAGCCGGCTGCACGTGACGGTGACAGCGGCGGGAATGCTGAGGTGAGGAAGCGTGTTGGCCGCCACGTGGGTGACAGGGGAGTTGGAGGGAAACTTCAGCACCATGATGACGTCCTGCTGCATCTGGTCCTTAAACATCAGAGGACTCTGAGGAAGGAAACACTGATGAGCAGAAGAGAGAAAGAGAGGAAGAGGGGGACCAGCACAGAGGATGAAGAGAATGGGAAAGAGGAGAAATGGGAATAGTGTCAATTACACTGGAGAAAATGAGGCTCGCGACAAGGAGAAAGAGGATAAAAGGGAGAGTTTGGAGGAGAGGGTCTATGGAAAGGCCTCAACTCATCAAGATGATCAGGAGATTCCTGTCAACTCACACTAAACATCTACTAAATCGCCCATAGCTCACACAATACTGAGTAGAGCAATTATTTACTCTACTTTGAACTTAAATTCTTACTCTTAGTTTAAGTTTTCTTAATATTTTCCCAAAATGGATCCATTTCTCACCAGGTGCATGGCGGAGCTGCGAGGAGGATGAGGCTCGATGAGCAGCTGTGATGGAGCTTGTCCGAACGACTGGATTTGACCTTCCATGGTCTGAAGGAGAAACACATAGAGCAGAAACACCTCACAATTCAATTCCTTTTTAAACAAAAAGCATTGCCATGAACTGTAAAAACAGTGCAGGAACAAATCAAATATGTATATACTTTGTGATTAAGATTGCCATTTTAGGATTTCTAAAGTCTTATCTAAAGGAAGCTGCGACAAACACATGAGGAAAGCAGAGACCTGGAGGAGACCACAGATGGACACTGACTCGGTCTCATGCTCAGTTCTTTTCTGTTATGTGACATTTCAGCTCTGCTAAATATAATATACTGAAAGTTTCACTGTAGCTACAAAACTGAACCGAGTTTGAGGCCCAGACTGGAGTTAGAGCGCATTACCTCTCGGAGCTGAGGCTCGGTGACGGTCTCCAGGTTCAGGGAGCCCTCGTAGGACATGTAGTTGAAAACGTTGAGAGCCCTGACGGCCTCGGGTCCTCTCTGCTTGTACCCAAAGATCAGGTCGATCCACTGGTGCAACTGACAGGACACAAACTCACTCTCCAGAGCCTGACGAGTCAGAGGGAGAACGCTCAGAAAGGCACTTCACTTCCGTTCTCACTTTAAAGTGTTTCGTGCTTCGCACCATTCTGTTAATGCGGACGAAGTCCTCTGGTTTTTTGGCCCAGGTTGGTAGTTCCACATCGCACACAGTAGTTCTGTCCTCTCGGACCCCGAGATCAAAGCCACTGCTGTTCACGAACATCTCAGGCAGGTAGTAGAACTCAGGAATCAGCTCCTGTCTCACAGAAAAACATGAATTTCGCAGAAGCCATGGATTTTGAGTGTAGGGAATGTGTCGTGTTGTTCTGTGTGGATTCACGTAAATTAATATGGAAATAGAAAGCATCAGACAATAGTCTGAACAGTCTGCTCACCCGGACATCTGCAGTATCTCGCTGGGAACTCCTCCAGGACCGAGCGATGCCGGAGAACGTCCGGTCAGGGTGGTCGAACTTATTCTCGTTTGAGTTTAGGAAAAAAGTGGTGAAAGGCTCCTGTGAACACACGAGTAAGAGCATCAGTGTAAACTGTGCAGCGCTGAAGGTCCGAGGCAGACGGTTCTCACTATTCTGAGCAGCCAGAAGAGCGTGGAGGCCGCCGTAGAGTAAAGCGAAGTGTAGTGGTGGGACGGCGTCCCGTCATCCTCCCACGTATCATAGCGCTCAGCGTAAAACACGGCTCGCTTCGGGTTCAGCGCTCCAATCGGCTGCCACAGGAAACAGAAAAAAGAAGGGTTAACTTCAACTGCACAGCAATAATTCAGAAGAAACTTTGTGATGGTGATGGAATTCAGTGATGGAAAAATAAAAAGACTATAAAAAAAAATACTGAACGCTCAACGAATAAAACAAGATGAAAAAGATGCAAAAACGAAGAGAAAAAAGACAGAACTTTCGGAGTACGGTGTCCATAGAGACAAACCTCAGCACCACTTGCAATCTTACTGTATTTGGTGTAGCTTTGTTTGATGAGCTTACAGCATTTGAATTCATCCAATAAAGATGACCGAATGTAACCAACCTTGGAAAGATCCCGGAAGTTCCCGGGTAAGGTCAGATCCAGCTCTTCCGACTCGTAGTTGGTCAGGACCCACGGGAAGACAGGATACTGGTTCAGATCATTGTACGTCCTCCCTGTTCACAGACACAGCTCACAGTCATCACTCCAGTTGTGAGAGCTGCTGCTCGCAACCCAAAGCTCATGGGTACGGTTCTCGGAGAAACTGAAATTTGGACCAATGTTTTACTAATAAAATGCAAGTTGAGACATATCAAGATAGCTTTACAATATATGATTTTTCATTATTTGATGCCTTGTACATGACTTTGATTATAAAGGAATGTAACATAGGACGTCACCAGCAATAGTGTTGAGAAACATGAGGTACTCGAAGTTGGAGATCTCCCTGCGCTGCCAGCGCTGTGTCATGTTAGAGGATTTGAAGAGCTGGCGTGGGGTCGCGAGCGAGATGCGTCTGAGGGAAGCAGCAGACTAGAGTTAACTCTTCATTAAGTGTCAATCATAAGCACTGTCAATATACAGTGCTTTGCATTCAACACACACACACACACACACACACACACACACACAGTCTCGACACGGGCTGACCAGGAAAGGAATCACAGCTCCATCACGCAGAAACTAGACTAACTCAATGTATTTCATCTTTCATTATTTTATGATCCAACATTTATTTGTAGTATAACTGGAAGAATTAAAAAAAAAATGTAATGTTTGTCATGTTAAAAAAATTTAATGTTTATTTATTTTTATGTAATTTTAAACATATTTTTAAAATTAAATTGTCATTAGATGCGAGATGCTGTGCCATACTGTACCTGGCCTGCGGAAGGCCGTAGCTGGTGCCCACACCGACCCGAGGTAAACTGTAGACCACCTTCTTCACTGTGGCCTGGTCCGGAAAGTTGAACATGACGGATGCTGTGGAGACGATGAAGGAAAAACAATAAAAAAAAATAGAAAAAGAACCGTAGAAGAGAGGAACTACAGGAGAGGAGGTGGACATCTTACTCCTGTTGGCCATGAACACCTCCAGTCCAGTGTTCTGGAGCAGGTAACGTCTGGAGAAGACGGCTCGAATCTCACTGAACATCCACTTCCCGTGCAGACCCTCGGTGTAGGCCAGGACCTGACACACACCAAGGAAGATTCAGACCGCTTCTCATTCAGAAGAGCTTGCACAGCTGTGCAGAACATGTTCAACTGATGCCATCATAGTAACATCTGACTTTAGCTTACAGTGTTTTAGTCTTTGATTCAACATGCACTCAGTTTTCTTCTTAAATCTGGATTGGCATTCCATAATGTCAAAGGTAATTCAGATTTTAAATATGGAGCTTCTGTGATGAAGCAGTAGCAATAACATCAGGCCACAAATGAAAGTGAAATATATAACTTATTACATATCATGTACATTTCATACATTCAACAGTGGTTTTAAAGTTGATTTATTGTTCTATTTATTTATTGATACATTATTAAAAATATTGCTAAATGAATAAAAACAATACATATTCTCGGATATCAGAATGAGACGTTACCTTTGCATTGATCTTCTTGAAAGCAGAATCATCCTCGTCCACCTCAAAGTAGATCTCAGTAGTGGTGATGGACAGCGTTCCGCGGGCAACAATGACCGGAGCAACGAGCTGGGCTGGAGTGCTTAGAACCACTGGACCTGAAAGAGGACTTTCTTAACTCAATGTCATGAACAATGAGGATTAAGAAGGCTAAGATGTTAGTGGATTCTGTTATTCAGCAGGACTGCGCTGAACGCGAGTGTCCTCTTGACATAATCAGCTTCTTCTCACCCTCGCAATGTTTCCGCTTTGAAAAACGTCACTTCAGCTACTTGCTGTAGTAAGAATCAAACTTTCTTACTCTGGACAAATAAATGTTTTCTACTTGAAAACCGTCTCGACCTGAGTCTATACCTCGGTAACAGCGCAGTCCTGAAGGAACCAATGCGAGGCCTGCTGATGGGCTTCTCCATCTAAAATTCTTTCAGAAGCTAATTGGATGAATTGTAATTTAACTGGCAGGAACGTGTTAAATACAGTCAGCAGCTCATTACACTAATGAATAAGTGGCTACTTTGATAAGCAATAATTAGTGATTCAGCAGTTGAATGTCAGATGTGACAATCAGATGTGGCGCGCAAGCTCATAATCAGGCGTTTGTGTGGATTCAGATTCGATCGGCATTGAAACGCTCATTAGCATAATCCTCTACTGAAGGACCAAACCTGCCTCTTGAGATAAAAACCCTTGGACGAAACGCCACTGGGAATAAAGTAAAGATGGACGTATCAGTGCACAAACACCAGCGTTCCTCGTCGTCAGCGCAGAAGAATACCTGCGAGATTGTCGATCTCTTTCTCCTGCAGCAAACTGACAGCATCGTCGTCGGCCTCCAGCATCAGCTCGGTCTCGGGGTTCTGACTGACCACCGAATGACTGCGGAACGACTTCTTCGACTTCATCCCCTCCTCCTCTTCAGGACCTGTCGATGAGAATGTTTTAACACCGCGAGACCCTTTAATATCTCAAAAACTATCACATCTTGTTTACTCTGCATTCCCCCATAACAAGTCTTATTTTTCATTTGTTTATTGTTCATTCTTAATTTTTATTGTTTATATTTCTTGTTTATTCATATGTAACATGTCTTTTACCGTATTTTTCGCCGTATAAGACGCACTTTTTCTTCCCCAAAACTGAGGGTGAAAAGTTGGTGCGTCTAATACGACAAACGCAGAGATCCGCGGAGCGCAGTCACCGACATCTTATTATGCAATACCGCGGTATTACATACGTTGTCTCGCTTTCTTTCTCGCGCAGAATCTTGTGAAACAATGAAACCATGATTTCCAAACGAAAACAAACTTTGATAAAAATAAAACAAGCAGATTTTCTGCTTTCTATGCACGATATTGCAAAATCCATATCGTGGCACATGTCGATACCGGTATACCGCCTACCCCTACTTTCACTGTTTACTGACTTTACTGACTGTTCATGTTACAGTTTTGGCATACAATTGTTCTTAAACTGTTGTTAACTTTTATACAATTGATATAAAATATTTTACTACAGTATTTGGTTCAGAATCTATTTTTTCTAGATTTTCCTCCTTTAAAATAGGGTGCGTCTTATACGCCGGTGCGTCTTATATGGCGAAAAATACGGTACTTTTAAAATTCACTGTATTTCACACCGTTTAGAAAGTTGTATTATACTACAGTGGGATGCTGGAATTACGGCAGCTCTAACAATAAATGTAGACAAGAACAGGGACTGGAGCCTGACCGTATTCGTCGAGAGACTTGAGTGTCACGTCCGCGTGCGTCGAGCCGAAGGCGTTGCGCACAAATCTCCTCCTCCGCCGCAGGTCGTCTTCCCAGTAATCCAACCGCCAGAAATCATGCAGCACACTGAAGAGCACAGAAACATCCGGAAAGGTGATGCGAGGCTCCTGGCAGGAACAGCTGTGGGTCGTACCTCTGTGACATGGTTCCCCACGCTCCGTGCTTATTGGTCAGGATGTTGAGGATCTTCTGCTTGAGCTGATTGGCCGTCACATGATCTCTGTGTTTGGCCGCACTGATCAGGTGATCGCACATCTTCTCCTCTTCTCGCCGGTCTGCGGCGTACTGCGCACAATTGGACTGAGACCAACGGGAGAAAACAACGTCAGCGGCAGAAATCACTAGACATGGTAGTTCATCCACTAAGACTGACCTCAAACTCGGCGTGCTTGTGAACATCTTCTGCTCGCTGCCGGTTCAGGATGAACTCGGCTTCATTGGCAACTCGGACAATATGATCTTTCATGGCGTGACACAGAAGCCTGAAGCAAAAGAGTGTTGAACTATAAACTACAAAAGTCAGAGAACTCTTCTGCATCACACAGGAAATGTCTGAATCGATGGCCGACCAACCACAAAGTGGGACCCACTGCTACATGCACACCTATGGTCAATTTTCCCCAATTGCAATTCTCATAAACGCATGCTTTTAGACTTGATTGCACCGTTTAACGATCCTAATTGAAAAACCAACAAAACAGTGCAGAACACCTGAAGAAACATAGGAGAATATCTCACCTGCCCTCATTTATGAGCTCAATGAAGGCAAGGCCTGCGTTCTTCTGAATCGAGTTCTGCCATTCCTGCAACCACACAAAATGCCATTTAAACAATAATAGAAAAAAGCATCAGATATTCAATAACGCTAGAAACACTACACAAATGGATCAGCTCCATGGCCTGGACATGTCGGAGTGTACTGTCAACAAGGATGATGTCATTCCCTGGCGCTCTCTCCTGATTGGCTCTTAGCCACAGGAGTTTGAGTGCTTGCACTTTGCGATGCTTCTAGAAGGACACATCACGGGCAGCTCCCATTACCCTCTGCTTCCTGTCAATCAATAGTTAGGCTTCGGTTTCATCCCCCGAGCCACTAATAAAAGCCCTGGAGCTTCTGTAATACTAGCCGAGATGGAGATGATGGGAATCAGGGAGGATTGTAGACGGCCCATGTCGACATCGCACATCTCGCAGTCTCCACTTCAGCTCCACACTCAAAGGATGTGCCACGAATGGTTTCGCACATTGTCTAAGATATTATGGATATTTTTACAATTTAATTTACAATTTAATTTTAACAGCTTTGATGAAGAAGAAATGCTGAGGCATTTGTGAAGGAAGCTGGCGGAGGCTGACGGAAAAGCCAGAGTCTTACGGTAAGTCTGTGTTCAGTTTTACACTTTGAAGACGAATATCTGCTGCACAGAAGGAATCTAGACCTCAAGCTCAGATCAGCTGGAACATGAGGGAATATAGTCAGATCTAGTGGAGATCCTGACTCAGTCCGGCAGAATATTCATCGTGATGATTTACAAATATTTCTCTGACATAAGTGTCGCGTCTTAAAGAACAGGAACAAAAACCACCGCGGTTTGAGTCTCTACAGAAGACAATCCGAACCGTACACGACATGTGGCCCGGGGCCCGAAAGAAGTGACTGATGGTGCTTTACCTGAGAGCACAGCAGCATCACCAGCTCCACGACGGACGTGCTAGACTTCATGCAAACCAGACCTGCAGCAGTTCATGGACACAAACACACCAGTTATTGTTTGTGACTTCACTGTCATGAGACTTTCTGATGCAGATATTTACATGAGTCACTAGACCCAACGCGAATCTAGCCTTTCGAAGGATTGAAACAAGTAGACGGAGAAACAGACAGACATTGAACAGTGAACAGCTGAAGCACAGACGACAGAAAGAGGAGGATCAGTGTTGGAGACAGACGACAGCGGTGGAGCCGAGCAGATCAAACCACCTATGAAGAGCTGTGTAGTGTTACGTTAACCAAGTAACTCCATTAATTTAGTCAACTTAATGTCATTCGTTTCGTCTCATAATAACAACAGCAATTTACATTTAGACGTGGACGCTTTTATCGAGGAGCATTTGAATTGTTTGAGATTTTCACAAGAAAAGTTTTGTTGCGAAACTAGAACATTACATCAGTGTTTATTTTTTTATTACCAATTATAATGAGAATAATAACTGATGTCATCGTCATCACAAGCTTCTGTTCAAAAGAGGATCAACTGCAGTCATACCTGCTCTGGGTCGGTGTGCGAGTGTGTGTATGAGGCAGCCAGTGAAGACACACATACACATCGTGAGGGACACCAGGTAGAAAGGAAAAGGAAGCACTATACAGCACCTGTACCTTCTATGAGCAGTTCCTGCCCATGGCTGCCCAGCAGGGTCCGAGACAGGAAGGGTGCAAAATCCACAAAGATTTCCCTCAGCAGAGGAGCCACCTTCTCCAACGCACGCTCCAACTTAGTGGTGATGCTGCGGACGGGAACAAGACAGAGAATAAAAGTCAAGTCAGACATTAAGCGTGCAGGCCAAACTCTGTTAAATATCAATGGGTTAGTAACTGGCGGGTCTATGGCATTGCTGCTGGTTAAAGCCGTCCTAGCGGAGGTCAACCACAGGGAAGAGGAGCAGCTACTGACCGAACACCGGGGGCTACGCCTCACCGTGTAGCTACAAGCAGACACCAAGCGGACCAGTGATGGAGAAGAACCTCACTAGGGTTTCAGTGGCAGGGTCGAGGAAAGTGGTTTACTGTCTCAGTCAACACAGCTGCTGATTCTGTCAAGTTTCATTATCAGTCTATGTGGAGGTTTTGCTTTAACTGGTTTGGAAATGTGCGTGTACCGGTCTGTGAAAGTCTCTCGGGAAAGTAGACTTGACTTAAAGATTGAGCTCGCGTCTCAATTTCCAAATCCTTGTTCCCATTGAAAAAATTCATTCCAACCCTCAAAATGTCACCCCATATTTACAGTTTCACGTTAATAATCAGGGAAAATACTTTTCTAAATGTTGCAAAAGCAAATCCATCATCCAGTTCATTAGGTGTCATTGCGCTGTTGCAAAAAATCCACGGACGGGTGTTTTCAGGCTCAACAATCTTTCCTTCTGACGTGAAACTGTAAAGAAAAGAATGAATGATGCATCAGTCACATGACAATGATGCACATTGTCCGCTATATGTTGTGTTTGCCAGATGTCTTGCCAGTCAGGAGCTTTGGATATGTTCAGTCACCTCGTCAACACACACACACACACACACACAAGTCATCTTTACCGCACACGTCCCCATTTAATGAATGCAAAGACGGTTTAAGGATGCTGAAACACCATGAGGCTAGTCCTGTCTGTGAGGAAGCGAGTGTGCGGACGGAGCTAGTCTGACAGTCGCCGAATCAATCATTGGTCCGTTGAGAATGAAGGCAGCGTTAGTGGTGCGAGCTGGCCAGCGAGAAACCTCACAATCAGCAGGAAAGAGAGAGAAAGGAGGAGGAAAGGAGGGATGTGAAGCTGGTGGCACTGGGGGGAGGGGGGCCAGTTCAGGCTTCCTTGCCTAAGAAACTGTCCTGCATCTCTGGGGGCGCTTTGGAATCCTGTCAGCGAGCTAAAGGATTTGAGTTCTGGAGGCGTCAGCCTGGTTCGCAGTGGACACTGGTCCACTTCACAAAAGGCACTGCAATACAAATGGGCACAAACAGACAGTAATGACTGCACAGGTATCCCCGGGAAATCTCGGAACGAGCCTCTAAACTTCTGTGACACACATGCAAAGACAAACATTATCTTTGGCATTGAAAACTATGGAACCATATTCTACACAAAAATCAAAAGAGTTTGTGAATGTTGTTTGCAATAGCGTTTACCATGTGGTGACAAACTCTAGTTTGTGACTGCGTCGAGTTTTGTCACTTTCAACCTAATGTAAACTAGGTACTGGAATTTGCAAAGTCACAGAGCCTGACCAATCAGCGTCTACAGTAGAGTCACATTCAAGTGACATCACTGCCCACAGTGAAGAAGCCCCTCCCACTGACAAACATGTTTTGATTCTTGAATCACAATAGTCTGTAAATGACATTGCATATAAAATTCACAAACTCAGGAACAGGGATCAATACAAAACAGAAGAGATGCACCTACAAATATGTAGATAAAAATACTTAGAAAAAATTAAAAGTACTCGTCAGTGATGGGCAAATGAAGTGAAAGGAGGAGAAGGTAAAGAGACAGACCGCATGATTCAGGGGAGACAGGATGCGCTTCGGCATGACGCGTGTCTGCATGTACCTCATGTTCTCCATTGTGTCTTCAGGCATCGGTGCCACAGTCTGCACCGCAGGCAGATTTTTACTTGTGGCTCCGTTAACAAAACTTGAGGAGGAGGAGGAGGAGGAAGAGGCGGAGTCTGTGGCACCTGAGCAGCAACACAAACATCAGAGACACATCACAATTAGTGAATGTGAGGATTGATCTGTAGTGCTGGTAAAGACCTCACGTCATGCTGCAGATTATAATAGCCACTAAAACTAAAACAAGTATAACAAAAATGTGAAACTGACCAAGAAATATGGATAGAAAAGCACAGATACTGAATTATCTCTACAAATTCACAAAATGTAAAAAACAACCAGATTTAAACACACATACACAAACACAAAAGTGTGTGTTTGTGTGTATTGCAATGCACACTGAATTATCTCTACAAATTCACAGAATGTAGTAATAATAATAATAATAATAATGATAATAATGCATTCAATTTTATTTTTGTGGCGCCTTTCGAGACCCTCAAGGACACCTTACAGAAGTATACACAACATTCACACGCATTGGTATTCCACCAATTGCCCGGGAGAGCAGCGGCAGCCAATCTGTGCCAGCGTTCACTCTGATCCGGGCATAGACACCACACACACTCACACTCACACACACAGCCAGATTTCCCTCGCTGTGGGGGAAACCGGAGCACCCGGAGGAAACCCACGCAAACACGGGGAGAACATGCAAACTCCACACAGAACGGCCCCGGCCGGCCTCGAACTCACACCACGAGTCACAATCGGAACCTTCTTGCTGTGAGGCGACAGCGCTACCCACTGTGCCACCGTGTAAAAAACCACACACTTTTGTATTGGACCAGGATTGCTGGCTCTGTACCGGATCATCCACTGACCTGTGGTGTTGATCATACTCTTAGGAGTTGTCGTGGCAGCAGCAAAGATATTGGGGGTGCTTCCCGCCGAGGGCACCACACTCATAGGTGTACCCACCGTGTTTACCGCCAGACTTCCTGGAGGGGGCTTCTTCACGGGTACCACCACGCTCCTGCCAGAACACACACACACACACACACACACACTCAAAGAAAAGGTTGACTGCTCGTGACAAACAGCCCAGCTCCTCTGACTTTTTAAAAGCTGGTTTTACGTGCACGCCTCACAATATATTGATTGAGGCATTGAACTCAACACATTGTTGTTCACAAACAAACACTCTACAAAGAACTTATAAACTAAAATCTGAAGACCATTACTAAAGCAAGCGCCTGCTTCATGGCAGATCTCCGCACCTGTCGAAGGAGTGAAACTGCATGGGCAGCATCGCTGCGGTTTCCCTCTTGAGGGCGGGGTCAGGGTGGTATGGCTGGGGCTCTGGCCCCGCCTCTGGCCCCTCCACCGGTGCTGCCACCAGACTCTTGAGAATCTCCTTCACGTTGATGCCCTTGTTGGACTGGCTGATGCTGGAGATGGACGCGGCCGGCTTCAGAAGCTCCACGCCAGACGGAGACTCCAGCAGGGATTCGCGGGACTTCCTCACATCGGAGGAAAGCGTGCAGAGCAGCTCGCTCATGGCATCCGGACCGCCGGCCATGGTCAGTCCAGTGGGGTCCACACTCAGATCCGAGCCGTTCAGGGCCACAGAAACCTGATCTTCGCCAATGCCCGAGTCAGTGTGTGGCAGCGAGACCTCCAGAGGAAGATCTTCCAGCGGCGAGATGACGTGACGGTCTCCTCGTAAAGCATCAGAGAACGACGCAGGGTTTTCTGCAGGTGATACACACACAAATCATTATGATAAAAGATCTAAATTCGTCCACATTTTTGAGTAGTTGATCTGATTCGAATAATAACTTATTTTTAGCCTTAGTTGATACTGGTTCCAACACCAATTCTTTTATACACAGGTATTTAGCCAAGCAAAAAACTAAAAAGTCAGACTTGACACTTGACAACTAGGAGGATAATTATGGTAATAAATATAATTAAAGCATAGTTTAAAATAACAATGGTCATAAAAAACCAGTTTGAAAAGATCCTGATTAAAGTCAGCCATTCAGAACACTGATATCCCAACATGTTACGTAACATCTGATATGTGCACATCTGACTCTCTGTGCAGAATGAGTCCACTACAGGCTGCGGACTAAGCGTGGGCAGTGGAGCTTCACCTGTGCTGGTGGGTGAATTGATCTCCTGTCGGATGCTTCTCCCAGACAGACTGCTGGAGCGAACAATCTCCCGCTGCGGCTCCAGAATGTCGCGGTACTTCGACACCATCAGCACAGAGATGAAGTAGACCACGGCCAGAGCCAGAAACTGAGCCTGCTTGCTGTCATCCTGCCACAGAAAAGGGTTTGTGATATTTTAAACTTCTGCTGTCAACTGCGATGAATTTTTCAAATCCGAGACTTATTTCAACATTTCAGATTAGAAAGCCATGGTATTATACATTTCTTCTCTATACAAGAAGGTTTCACATCACAGTGACTTGTGTGTTGTCTTGGAGACGTTTTATTTAACTCTCCTGTTATGTTTGTTTTAGAGGAACATCGATGATGTTCACAGGTTCATTGGCCCCAGGGGCTTTTATTATACATATACGTGTCAGAAAAGTTCCTAAAAACAGTGTTTGTTTGTGTGTGTGTGTGAGTGTGTGTGTGTGTGTGTGTGTGTGTGTGTGTGTGCGCGCGCGTGTGTGTGTGTGTGTGTGTGAATGAGTATTTGATCTTTCTGGGTAGGAAAGGTGTGAAAAAATTATTTTTTTAATTGTTTTTATTTTTAGAAATTACAATTAGAACCTAAAATTTAGTATTAATGTTAAACGGTTAAAAATGGTTTACCCGTGTGTGGTGTTACGGTGTTACGGTGTTGTCAGCTAGTGTTCACGGGTCTGCTGGATCCGCTAGGTTTTTGGTTTTTAAAACAACATAAAACAATTTTAACAGATGCTCAGTTCGTTCCAATTACAAGTCGTATAAACAGCAAACATGGTTAAGTTTTGTCCTTTTCCTTTTTTAAAGTGACATTTAAGTAACACTATCTTTCTCAACACATCAAACACCATTGGATTTTTTGCGTGTTCACATCGCCCTGTACAAAACATGAGAAACAGAGTTTTACTGTGTGTGTGTGTGTGTGTGTATTGAATATTTATTTTTCACACTTGCTGCATATATACTGGGCATAAACACTCTCGGTAACCACAGAAAAGGGGGGACACAAAGTGAAGGTAAAATGGGTTTTGATTTATGTTCTTCACAGCAAATCTAATGAATTTCAGGTTGAAAAAAATTTAATGTTTAATTTTTCTTCTAATAAAAACTGAAAACGGGTCCCACAGAGCCGAAGACAACACAAGGGTTAAAATGTTTAACCTTGATTTTATGACTCATAATAATATTTCAATACAAAAAATATTTTGCATTTTATATTTTTCTTGAAAGATTAAACAGAAGTGTTTGTGAATATCAGGAATTGTGTAGGTGTGCCATTTATAGAATGCCAAGCAAAATGTCAAATTGCGTTGTTAATTAGTTTCCTAGGCATTGTATAGAATGACGTTGAACGCTCAATTGCCTCAAATGTCACATGTGACAATCCCGTTTCTTGCCCCCTTTTCAGGCATTCTATACATTTCCTTATTTCCCACATTGATGGTAAGATCTTTATATATATTTATAGTGCAACTTTGTGATCTACTGGCGGGACTGGCTCCACCCCTTTAGCAGACGGTAAGTCTCACCACATCTCTGAAGACCACAGCTCGGAGACGGTTGATGTCCACGTCCTGCAGGAGTCTGTCCGGGTCTTTGATCGGAGAAAGGCTGCGTGGGATGTTCTGCATGACCGTCTGCTGTAGAAACAGAGGAAGAGTGTTAAAGCGTGTGACTCTGACGAAACGGTAGCAGTCTCACAATCCCATTAGCTTTGTTCAGTAGACTTCAGGTGAATTTCAAAAAAAAGCATTGTGAATAAATATTGAACAATGAAAAGAAGACTTACTCAGGAGAATGTACATACAGATTTATTTACATACAGAGTACAATATTAAAATTATTGTTCAAGTCCAGTTTATTTATAAAGCGCTTTTCCCAGTTACAGACCGTCTCAATATAGCTGTGTGAAAATGTAAAAGAAGAAGTGTTTTGTATTATGTCATTGTTCGTGGGTATTAAGGCTATGCCTACAATTACCAAATACATACCGGTACATCGAGATGCGTATAGTTTTCTCAAAAAATAACGTACCGAATAATATTTTTGGGAAAATGTTGGTAACGGCACCTTCATGTTTCTGGAGCAGATGGTGACCGTAGCAATGTTATTATGATGAAGTACGAGAGGCGAGTTTGTCAAAATGGACACTAGGGACATTCAATTTTGGCTCAGTAAATTTCCCTTCCAGTGAAGTTACATACACGCACTAGTGCTTTTGTAACTTTTTGTATCTTTTTTGTACAATGATAAACTGTCAGCCGCACACAGTGTTCCTGAAGAGTGCTGCCGGTTCTGGACTGAGGCTGTCACCTTGCTTGCTGAAGACGTGTTCTGCAGGTTCTCCTGGGTTTTGCTGATGGGCAGAGACGTTTTACTGCCTCGGTCTCTCTGCCGTTGTCGGCACTCCAGACAGTTCCTGACAGCTACACAACACACTGAGAAAAGAGCACACGCTAAAACACCCAGCAGTCAGGTCTTGCATATCTCTTCTCTCAGGAGGAGGATACTGTTTGTTGCTTCTTCTGGCGTCCAGAAGAGATCCAGAGAACAAGACTCTCACAACACACAACAGGTATGGAAGTTCATTCAGAGGCTTGACACGCACCTAATCGCAGGCACTGGCGCATCAGACCCCCGGATGACATGTTCTTCTCCGCTTCGATCTCACTGAAATTCAGCGAGCTGGCAAACACCAGCACGTCTACCATGGCCATCAGTCTGCTGAGGAAGGTGACCGCCGTCTCTGACGACATGCCCTGCGTGGCCTCCACGTTCTCCAGCTCCGTCTGCAGCAGAGCACAACCACAGCCTCACAAATACGCTCTTCATCCCGTAGCCATGAGAAGAAATGATAGTGTCATATGAATCATGCGCCTGAAGGGAGAAGGTCGCAAGTGGTGACAGGAACCGTCGGGGTGAACGCAAAACCACGTACAAACAAAACAGGATTAATATCACACTAGATGTTCATCAGTGAGAGTGTGCTGTATATCAACCACTCGGTGGCGCTCAAATTTGTCTTGCTGAGACACTAGTACGTATTAGGGAAGGAAAAAAGAGAACGATTGCTTTTAAGAGAACACTAATGTACCAGCAAGTGTGTGTTTGTGTATGATGATGTTTGTTTCATCACAGATATACAGATAAAGTAGATCGGTGCCAGGGAAGAAATCAGCAGGTCACCAACATTATCCAGAAAATAACTTACATAACTCAAGTCGGCAAAAATCCTGTGTGATGTTAACCCTGATGTGATCACGCCTGTAGATTCAGTTTTGCAACACAAGAAAACAAAAGTACAGCTTGTACACACTGGGAGGAATATAACCGTTTCTGCTGCACGATCAATCATGAGGGCTTCAGCAGTATTCACAAGTCTGATGAGAAGAGCGTAAAAGTGAAGATGTAAAAAAGCCTAGTTTATGCTTGACGCAATTTATTTGGTCTAATCGATAATTGCTCCATGTCTGACTCAGACACAAATGGTTTCACCTCCTCATGACAGAGTCACAGCTGTAGACCTTTTCATCGCCTGAAAAAGCGCTCGCAAGTCCTTAAAGAGGAAAACAGCTCAAAATGGAACACAAAAAGTTGGAAGCTTCATGCACAGACTTTCCCAGTGTGTAAACGCCAGAACTAGATCAACCATGACAGTGATGCTAACAAGGGATCGTGTGCATCACAAGATTAAAGACTAGTTTGGTGCATTGTGGGCATATACAGGGGCAACAGCTTGGACCCACCTCAGCCCCCGTGCCAGAGCTTCCTGGCAGGCTATTTACTTCACTGCTTTTCTCCTTCTGCAAGCAAGAACCTCCTCGTGTCTTAAGGTCCAACACAGAGGGGAAGAATGAGGATGACATTTAATAATAACTTCAGTAAAGGACCAACAGCGCCAGAAGCCTGGTGCGGATCCCTGGGGTGTGACGGCATTTAATTGATGAAGATGTTGAGGAGGACAGACTCAAACATAAGAAACGGCGCTGATGGAGATGACCTGAAGCTGGTGAGCAGTGAGATGGATCTGATAGAGAAGAACTGGGACTTACAGGATTTGCACTAACCTTAGAACTCTGCATGTGGAACAAAGCAGAGACACAGAAGAGGAAATCAGAAACAAAAGACCAAGAGTAAAACTCAAGCAGCCTGATGCCACTTGGTACATGGTGATTCAGAGTGTATTATATTACAGTATAAATCTTCTCATCATGGCAACTCGTGGGCTTGTGTGGTCCCACACCTGGGCATTTAAACATTTGAAATGTTAAGCTCTCTTCAACCCATAAAAACTTACAAATGTTTCTTATTTCACATAAAAATAGGCAGGAGGGAATAACTTAACAGCCACAATGCTGCATTTAAGAGAACAAAGTCCACAAGACTCATTGGCTGGTTCACTTGAATGACCTGAGTTCAGTTCACTTAAAACAGAGAAACAACAAGAAACGAAAATAAAATGTCCATTACTTTTTGTCTATAAACACGTTTATCATTCTGCAGGATTGAGGTCAACTAGCTAATTCTCGTTCTCTTGCGTGACCTCCGAGAATAACAAATGCCCTCTGCTGTAAGACGTGTGGGGAACATGTATGTACAACTCCAGTAGGGGGCGCAATACCACTTACAGACGGAGAGGTGGCAGCAGAGAGCAGAGGCAGGATTCCACCGCAGGCGATGATGATGTTGTCCACCATCTGAGAGATTAGGTGGATGGTGTTGTGGACAAATATAATGTTCTCGTTACTGTTGACAAAGTCCATGACTGATTTTGTTGAGTGGCTGTGGAAATAAAAGCCCGACAGCAGAAATGAGAACATGTCGAAGTGAAGCAGAAGAGCACAGGTGAGTCCAAACCTCCTCCACATGTGCACGTCACTCTCCAGGGCAAACAGCAGATCCGTCAGAAGGCGCTGGTGCATTGGGGACCATTTGAACTCTGGGATGCGGAACATGGTGGTGCGAGGCCCAGGGCTGAACTGCCGTCTCTGCTCCTCTGTCATTGGCATTCCACGGAAACCCAGATCCACGCGTAGGTCCCGCTCCATTTGACTTGACAAGCGGCCGTGAAGAGCCTGTGGAAAGAAGAGCCAGGTGCCGTGTGAGAGCTGACTCAGCTCTATATATCACTTCATCCTTCCGCTTCCATTATAGTCGGAGTTATTTGACATAGGTCAAACGTGTTCATTTTTTAAGTTTTCTTTTTCCCAACAAAATACAATTTTCTTTTAGCTAAACATTCTAATGCAATTTGAACTGATACTGAGGAGAACTTAAATGAAGTTTAAGTTCTCCTCAGAGAAGAACTTAAATGAAATGTATTTAATTGAAATGAAATGCTTAATTTATGGAAAGTAGTTCCGTCAAAAATGTCATAAATTATGGTATGTGTATAACGAATACGGTCATAAAAGACACCTATAAATTATGCGCATCACTTAATGACACCGAAAGTCATAGCGGATTTTTTTTATTATTAGTTTTCATTATTAATTCTGAATTCATAAGGACAACAATTATCATGAATATTGACCAATTGGTATAAATTGTACCTTGTATCTTGAATGCCTCGCACACGAATATTAAGATCTAAAGTAGAAGACTTGGAGACCCAGTTAAAAAATAAAACCATGAATGACACTCCTTCACTCCTGCTTCACCTGTGTGGTTGCCGTGGTCTGAATTTTCTTCATCTCTTTGTCCTTGCCATCATCGGAGCGCTCCGTGTCTGACGTCATGCTGGCCGCGTCTCCGCTCTTCTCCACTCTCGCCTCGCCAGACTCTCCTTCCAAACACTCGGCGGCCCGGGCTGCAGCTTGAGCCTCGGCTTCTGCCAGCGTGCTGATATCTGCCAGGGAGCTCTGCAGCTTAAAGCCGTCATCCAGAGCACTCGCAGATTGAGCCAGGTCGGATCCGCAGGAGGTCATGTGAGCGAGGAGGCTCAGGTCGTCACTAGCACACGAGGGGGGACATGCGGCCTGCTCGGGGCTGGGGAGAATGAGGGGCTCGGACGATGCCAGCGAGGCCAGCAGCTTCTCATCCACCTTGGGAAATAGGAAGCCGTTGTTGCTGGGCACACTGTCCTTCTCATCCGCCAGGGTGATCAGAGGACCCAAGTTCCCGTCCACTTCAGACAGACCAATAACGTTCTCATCTTTGGGGACCAGACTCCCGTTCAGTTTGTGAACTGCAGCACAGTAGGCGCTGTCTAAAAGCGCGTCCACCTCCACCAGTGGCCCGTTTTCCATGCTGCCTCCACCCAACACTTCAGGGGACAAGTCCAGATCATCCAGTTTCACCTCCGTGGCCTCCACCTTCTCAGCCTTAATGTCCACCAACAAGTCGTGGACCTCCACTCGGACGCCTGAAGAGTCCCCCTCGGACACTTTGACCTCTGCCAGCAGGTTTCGTGAATCTGCATTTTCTCCGTAGTCTGCCTCGCTCTCTGGTGTTTGAGTCTGGGATGTGTCGTCAACTTCTCGAATCTCGATGTTGCCGTTTACGGTGGCGGGTTGGGAGGAGAGGCCGGAAATGGTGCTGACGGATCCTTTTTTGCCTTTCTTGATGTTCTCCTCCTCCTGACGCTGGTACTCCTCATACATCTTGGCCAGGTACTCCTTGTGTGCCTCATAGGTCACCTTGCGGAAGAGAAATGAAGAGCAGAGTCAGAAGACTGTAACATGAGCCTTCATGTAAACAAGAGCAGGATTTATGAGATGGCGTTCTCCGACCTTGGAGTGGGCAATGGAGAGAGTGTCCACCCACACGCGCCAACCGCCCCACTCGTACTTGATAGCGTGGTAGAGCAGAATCCGGAAGATGTTGTAGACCATTTCTGTGATCTTCTGCTCCTCTGGGTTCTTGGGGTTAATGTAGCCCAGAGAAAACATCCAGTCCTGCCACACGGAACACTGCAGCAGACACCTGAGCACCGGAGAAAAAAAACATGTTGCATTAATTACTTAATTGTTAAAATGCAGCATGTTTGTAGGTTGTAGGTTAAATGGATAAGGAACGTTGTTTTGATGCACATAATGTCATTTTTTATAGACGTTTGCTATTTATTGTAGAAAACTGCTGAGGTGCAATTTGTGACCAAAAAAAAAAACATGTTTGTGCATAAATATTTATATTTATTTACGCATATGCCTCAATAAAAAAAATGGCTGATGTGGGATGTTTCTATTTCTAACATGTGTTTGAGTGTTTTACAGAGGCTGGAGGTAAATCCAAGTAGAGTTGGGCTCGAGTGGACATGACATCACAGGAAGTGAATCGAGTCTAGCAGAGGAAACGTCGTATCAGCCGGGGTCCTCAGCGTCCCACCACAGTAATTGCTTTAATAGGAAGCGGTGGAGTGAAAAGAAGAGGATAAAGACCTCTGATGTTTGCTCACAGCTCGCCTCTGAACCTCAGACGTGCATCGCTCCCCTCACACACGCCCCTTCGGCAGTGTGTGTGTGTGTGTGTGTGTGTGTGATCAGCTCACCGACGGTTCTCCCTGCTGTTGCTGAAGAGCTTGATCATGTCCGACAGGAAGAGGCGTCGCACTTCCATCAGCTCGGCACTGGGGGCGGAGCTTTTGAGCAGCGTCGCCACAACCTTCAGAATCACTGGGAGAAGGAGAAGATGACAGGAAATGATCCAGAGGGAGATTTGTGGTGTAGTGGTGCAGTACATTTCTCTGGGAACTTACTGGGGTTCTGAATCTTCACGGTGGAATCGGGTTCAGGGTGGGGTTTGTGGACCACCTGAGTGCAAACCTGCTCCGTTAAGATCTACAGAAACACAAGATACTTGTGATGTCTCTGAGTTCCAATGCTGTCAATGCTGTCAGAGTCTTTCAATATGAAGCTAGATCTGGTGGCAATTCCTGATCTGATACTTTTATAAATTAAACTTATAAATTAAAATAAAATAAAAACATGCACATATATGTATGAGTCTTTCAGCTCAGCTCATCTGCGGCTTGATTCCACTGGGTTGGTCTTGTGCGTCAGAACAAGGCAGGTATCACATTCATTAAAATAATGATTTTAATTAGTAAGCTCTGAACAGAGATCAACAGTTCTGAACAGGATCTTGAGAGTCTCAGAACGATGAAAGAAACGGGCAACATCAGACATGATCAACTGCCCCGCTAGAACAGGACCGGGAAGACTGCAAATCTCATATTTTCATCTCCGCAACATGAGTCGTGTCCGTCCCTCGCTGTGACCTAACACCTGCGCAACACGTGTCCATGCCCTCGTTTACTCCCGCCTAGATTACACCAAACGCACTGCTCTATGGCCTACCCCAAAAAGTCATCCATAAAACTCCAACTGGTTTATAACTCTGCTGCCCGCATCATTACCCGCACCCCATATGGTCATCACATCACCCCGATACTCAAGAAACTACACTGGCTCCCAATTACTTCACGCATTATTTACAAAGTTCTCATCATCACGTTCAAAGCTCTCCATAACTTGGCATCTCGTTATCTCTCCAGCCTAATTCCAACCCGTACCCTCCGCTCCTCTTCAGCTGGACTCCGGTCCGTTCCCTCTGCCCGCCTCACCACTTTTGGACACAGAGCCTTCAATTTCTCAGCCCCTCAACTCTGGAACAGCCTCCCACCTGATCTCCGGACAATAACATCACTGCCACCTTCAGGAACAAGCTAAAAACTCATCTGTTTTCCATTGCGTATCCACCATAACTTTACTATTTGTTGTCCTGTTATTTGTTTGTTTGACCCAGCCCTGTACAGCGACTTTGGGTGTTAGAAAGGCGCTATAAAAGTGCAATGTATAAATAAATAAAACAAATAAGAGCCCTATGCGACCTCTTTTTCCAGTGGAGTGTGTAGATTGGGGCGACTGACCTCGTACAGCGTGTTGTAGGTGGTGATGGTCACAGTGCTGGTGTGCATCATCAGCCGCTCGCCCAACAGCGTGAAGAGGCTGTGAGTGTGCATGATCTCCACCTTCCTCCTGTGCTCACACACACACACACACACACACACACGTGAGTCCCTGTCCTGTCATCTGCGCTGAGGTGAAAGCGAGTGTAAACTCAATTTTACCCAACGGTCTTCCACACCATTAAGAACAAAGAGCGGAAGCATGTCACCAGCACACTGATGTGATTAGTGCTGACAGACACTCAAGGACAGAGACACGCACACACAGAGAAACAAAAACACACAATCATAATGATAGACAGTCAGGCATACACACAACACGAAGAAAGACAAACATTTACTAAAAAAAGATATATACAAACACACACACACACACACACACAGAATCTCAAACACACAAATGCACAGAGACAGAGTCGGGCAGAAAAAAAGGACAGACAGTCACACACGCGCGCGCACACACAAAGAAAACAACACAATGGCACAAAGGTCAAATCGGTTTCATTGTTCTCTCAGACACTAAAAACTAAAAATAGCTTTTGTAAGTTAGTGACATGAAAACGTTCTGTAATCAGGTGTGTAAGGACTGAAGTGTGGCTTATCGTCCAAGAAATGCGGAAACATCAAACAGCAATGTTCAGAAGATTGTGATTTGCGACTGTACGTCTCGTCTAACACAATTTGTCACGTTCTAGAAGTCAACTTCCTGCTATAGACGAAGCATTGCATTATGGAACAGAACTAGAGACTCACTTGTGTCCCAGATGTTTCAGGAAGTAGCCGAGGACCTTCAGGGCCTGTACTCGGATGCTCTCGCTTTTGGAGGCCAGAAGCTTGTAGATCACCCTGAGACATCACAAATCACAGTCAATCAGAACACACACGCCTAGACTATAAATGATCATGTTCACACTTACAGGAAAACTACAGCATGCAAACTATGGATAGAGAGACTAGGCCTCAGACCAGGAGGTCGTGCCTCAAACTCTGTTCCTCTGTGATGTGAGGAGGCAGTGCTACCCACTGCTCCACAGTAATAGTGGATTGTGTTTTTTTTATGGTCTGATCAGGTTTAAATTTGGGGTTGTTTTGTGTAGGGGAAGCAGATGTGGTCCCGACCCCTCAGCTATAGAAAAGAAGTTAAGAAATACATATATTTATATATATTTTACTATGCCAAATGTCATATATTTATACATTAATTTTTTTTTTTTTAAATACAATGATGATGCGGTCTTTTTTGTTTCATTTTAGCACATGGGGTTATAACAACTGAAGAAATAATTGTGAACGGTGAGTGACATTTCTCTGAAACTACACAACCTAGAATAACTCCAGAAGCTGAAGGGAATTGTAGATGTTCTCCATCATTCCATTTATTTTTTTTTGTACTTGTATACAAAACCCTTGTTATTCTTTTGTCTTCTAGCAGTTGAGGCTACAACTCAAGAATTTACCGTAGCACAAGTTACTCAAGACGCTAGTGTTAAAGGTTAGTGTTGTTTCACTATTTATTGCTTTTATGAAGCTTTTATGGATTTTAATTGATTTACGTGTAATACATGTATGTGTAAATGTGTAAATGAAGCATTTCAAATTTTATATAGAAATACAGCACTGATGTACAATACTCCGGCACGGCTGATGGGGCTTATCAGAGAGCGCTCACCGTATTCCGTTCCTCTGGTCAAAGGCTGGGATCATGGATGCGGGATGCTCCGACATGAGCGCCACCAGGAGCTGCAGCACGTCATGGATGTTCTCATCCTGTAGAGAAAGGGATGTGTCGCCGTGACAACTACTTCACAGTTCCAGGACAGTAACGTCTTCTGACTGTTTAGGAGCTTGTGATGCTTTCGAAAAGCAGTAAAGGTTTCCGGAAGAACAAGTTAATCCAGTCTTTCATTCGCAGACAAGGAGAAAAACTGATAATGTCCTGCATTTCTGTGCTAAGAATTTTAGTGCAAAAATGTGCAATCAAATACAGTATTCAAATTTAAACATCATGCTCGATCACAAAAACTGCTTGTGAATGACCTGCTTCATTCCACATTACTATGCTAATAATAGTGTGGTTTGTTCACCCTGAGAAGTGATATGGATAGCAGAATTGAATAAATGACAGAATAACTTCCTGCTTTGCCGCTAATCATCTGCGACTAACCATCATTTACTACACTGATCTTAAATAAGGACTGAATCTGTATTATTAATGCTCCAATTAATTCATATTTCTCATAAAACACTTGGTAGCCATAGAATCTTCTGGGCCTTTACCTCATGCATGGTCAGTAAGTAGTTTAAGATGCTCTGCAGCTCGTCTTCCTTCACGCCGCGGTCCTGAGAAACAGCAACAGATCTCCACTTATAACCAGTCATGTTACGTCTAGTTCATCTCAAGTATACAAGTGGCGATTAGCCGTGCTAGCCTGTGTTGTGCTAAAAGCTGTGATTAATGAAGTGATGTGAGATTGTGATTGATTGGGTCATAAGTTCAGGTTCTTTAAAGCACAACAACAGAGCAAGAAAATGTGTGAAAACGCCAGAAACTATGTAAAAGAGGCAGTAGAGAATCAAAAGAGCTGCTTAGCATCTCCATCAGGATGGATTTCTCTCTGTTACTCTGTCAAGTCAAGTGCAGGAAAATCCAGCAGATTCACTGTGACTGCTGCGCAAACTGGATCACACCCTCAGCAGAAAGAGAATAAAGCGCGTCTCTGGCGGCTTCTGTTCACCGTTAATATTTAATTCCTATGCTCAGAGTCATGGTCAATAAAACCATCCAAAGACTGAAAAAAGGGGAAAACATATGTACCGTATTTTCCGTACTATAAGCCGCTACTTTTTTCCTAGGTTTTGAACCATGCGGCTTATAGAAAAGAGCGGCTATTCTGTGGATTTTTTTTCCACCGCTAGGGGAAAATCGGAATCATCGCGCTTTAATCGTATCAAAAGACAAAACAAATGCAAAGAAGAATATGCTACTGAAATAAATATAAATATATTATATATATGATAAAGATAAATATATATATTAATATATTAAATATATGGTAGACTTGGATGACAAGTGGTGAGAAGTCATTCACAAAAACCTGCAGCATGCGAAAAGCATCCTTTACTGATGTCTGTCAGTGGATCCTGACAGCATGAAGTGCTGTGAAAGAATCCACCATCACCAAAGCGTTCAGAAAGGCTGGACTACTATGCGAAGAGAGCAGCGCAGGTCCAGAGCCAACCGCACAGGAGGATGACAGTGACACGGAGAGCGAGGCTGATGGAGACAGATGTGACAAAGCGCTGCTGAGTTTGTTCAACTCCTACACTGAAGAAGACGACTTCGTGGGTTTCAGCGAAGATGGTTAGACGTGATTTCACACGACGTGATTTCACTGAAATTAAGTTAAATACTGTAGACACGTTTGTTTTCTCTTATTTTCTGTCCCGTTTTAATCAGCAAAGTTGCTGGTGTTAAAATACAGGTTAGGAAAGGATTTATTTAGTTACATAGATTTACATTTACAATTCAAAATCGTTCTGTTCCTGTAGTAAATACAGTGAACCCTGGTTTATTGACGCGGGATGTGCGCGCAGACCTAGCATCTTCCACGAATATTTCCATAATTCATTTAACGAATGCAAGCCAATAAAACATTATTACTCCACATAAAAACAAAAAATTGTTATGTGTACAGTAACGGAACGAAAATTTAATTAACAATATACGTAACACGCGTGGCCCCGGAGATATTAACTTTCAAAGTGTTTGAATGGGGGAATATCAGGCGCAAGCAGCTAGGGAATCCGATATTGCTGACGTCTGACATTGGCATTATTGAGCCAGACGCGTCCGCAGAGGCCCTTCTTCAGCCGCTACTAGACGCGCGTGACTTGCGGGAAGCGCGCGACTTGTGGAAGCGCACGACTGGCAGAAGCGCGTGGGAGGCTCAGGAAGCACTAGATGCGCATGACATCAGCAGGTTGTGCACGAATATTTCGATATATTTCTTTTATAATTCATGCATACCTAATTAAAACAACCCGTGAAGCCGTAAATCCGTGAACATATGTAATGAAGAAAAAAAATCGAATCCAAAAACATATATCTGTGGCTTGCAAAACTCTCCAGGTTTTGACTAAAACCTTGTTCCCTGCCAGGTAATGTTATCCCCAGTAGTGTCCAGTGAACAACTGGAAAGGGAAATTTTTTTTAATAGAGTGGATGTGGCTTGTATGCAGGTGCGGCTTGTTTATGTTTTTTTTTATTTTTTTTTTTTCGAAAATAGAGGGGTGCGGCTTATATACAGGTGCGGCTTATAGTCCAGAAAATACGGTATATATGTGCACTGTGTATGTACGTATGTGTGTTCACAATACATCAGCAAATTTATTCATGGGCACATAAAGTCTCAAATACACGCACAATTACTTTGTATTTCATTTGAAAATATAGATATTGTGTTACAGATATACATTGTACTCTTACCTTGAGAATGAGCTGCTTGAGGAAAAGCAACATGAAGGCTCGTAAGGAAATTATCTCTTTCTGAGAAGGTCGCGGGCCATCTGCAAGTAAAACACTCCTTCAGTGAATGTCCTTCTGAACACAAACTAATTTGAACAGAAGACGATAAATCTGGGCTTGAGTGTCAATGCTGGTGGACAGAAGAAAAACAGCCACATGCCACATGCTAAGTCATTGTTCCAGTCCTCAATGTGTATTGAGCGTCCACCACAAACCATCAGAGTCATGAATGATGTCATTATCATCAAATACGTGTGTCTGAGTGGTGTCATTCATCTTTATGATACCCTGCGTGCACGAGGTCGCTTGGAACCACAAACACATGTCAGTAAAACAGCTGACGGTCGGCAGATGTGGATTAGTGAACATGAATGCAAACACAGCGGCTCCGAAAAGCCGAGCGCTGCAGCATCATGGGACGGACAGGAGGGTTGTCATGGCGACACGGGCTCTGCATCAGGCGGAGAAAAACAGCCACAGCTGACCGTGTTATCTGAAGAGCGCAGCACACGGAGCGCAGAACAATAGGCTGCGCTCGTGCCAGTTTCACTTCTGAAGGAGAACTACGTACAGATTCCAGCCGCTTCAGTGAAGATGCAATATTCATGACGGTACGCACAGAGTAGGGGTGGGCGGTATAGCGGTATTAACGTGAATACCGGTATTGAGATGTGCCACGATATGGATTTTGCAATACCGTGGATATCGTGATAATTCATGAGTGATTTTTATTTAAGTATATAAACACTTTTATACAGTATATTACATTTGTTTCGTTACAAGTTGTAACTTACAACTATCAATGAAGGCACGGACATTGCTAATTGAACACAGAAAGCAGTTGAACAGACTGAATTAATAGATCACACCTGGAATCGCCTGTGCATACGCCTGCCGCTCCGTTTTCTAGTGCGCTGTCTCTTTAATAGGAGAGCGGCTGTTTTAGTTTTAAAGACGCGTGCGAGACAATCTGCTTGTTTTATTTTGATCAAAGTCTGTTTTTGTTTGGAAACCATGGTTTCACGTGCGCGAGAAAGCGAGACAGCGTTTACGAACGAAGACCATGAACAAAGCTCTCCATCTCTCTCTCTGTCTCTCTCTCTCTCGCCCGCTCGCTCGCTCTCTCCATCTCTCTCTCTCTGTCTCTCTTGCCCGCTCGCTCTCTCCATCTCTCTCTCTCTCTCTCTCTCTCTCCCTCTCTCTCTCTCTCTCCCGCTCTCTCTCTCTCCATCTCTCTCAATTATGTTAATACAGTCTACTAAAATGTAATGCCCCCCCCATCAATACCGCGATAAATTACCGATACCGTCTGTACAGCAGAAAATACAGTGATATGAATTTTAGCTCATATCGCCCACCCCTAGCACAGGATAAAATAATTGTGATGGCTAAAAATAACATTCACTCACATCATTCATATTGCATTCCCACAAGTAAAAGCTCAGTGAGAACCGAGGAGCGAGAGAGAGTGTGTGTGTGCTGGGGCCCAATCAACCCGGGACTCACCCAGGCCTTTGGGCGTAATGGCGCTGCTCTCCAACGGGTTACTGGCCCAGTAGTAGTACTTGAGCGTGTGCATGAGCTGCAGTACTGTTCCCACCCTGCGGATGGTGCTGTAGATGGTAGCCGTGCCAATGAACTCCGCCGACAGGTAGGTGTAGAGCGAAAGTTGAACCTGGAAACTCTTCACAGTCACTCACAGGCCCACAGACACAGTATACTCCTTGAAACACTCAACATTTAATCTGAAAACATCCGCTTTCCTCTGAAAACACTCTACATTTACTCTGAAATCACTACATTTACTCTGAAAATGTTCTATATTAACTTCACAGATTGTCCCTGAAAATAAGACTTGTAGACTTGCAAGACTGTAGAACATACTGATTGAGCTCCAACACACACACACACACACACACACACACACACAATCAATCACACACAGTCATTCAAACACACATAGTGCGATTAACAAACATGACACTTGTGCACAGACAGACGCTACGCACACTGGGTCACACACACACACACACACACACACACACACACACACACACACACACCCAACACACACACACACACACACACACGCTGGAGTCTCACCTTGGCTGGTGTGTGAATCCAGATGGCAGCGTTGAACAGCACATGGTCACACATTTGCTTCAGTAAGGGAGCGCCATGAGTCAGCCCGTCCAGATACTTGGCGAAGGACAGAAACTGCTCCAGAACGGCTCGTGTAATGTGCACTCGAGAAGACTGACAGGGGAGAGAGGAGAGCATGAGAGCCTGAACCGAAAGGGATGTCGAGCACTGATGTTTATCTGTGAGACGAGGAGAAGAACTAAGAAATGAAGCCTGAGTTTTAGCTGCGAAAATTTGGACTTAAAGTTCCATCTGACTGTTCTGATTTGCTCTATTGATTGTTCTGATTGGCTGTTACCAAGGGCACTGGCTGTTCTGATTGGCTGTTTCGATGGGCTCCTCTGACTGGTCTGATTGGCTGATCAGATTGAAAAATTCTCTTAACTGACACCAGCAACCGCAGTTTATAGATTTAACATTAGCGATCGACACATTCACATACATTATTATCCCAAACATGTAAAGAATGTTTACCCAACAGAGCTTTTTCTTATTTTTTGTTAAAGTGAATGTTCTCGTGAGTGTGGACTACCTTCTCCAACAAGTATCCAATGACCAGAAAGCCTTTCCCACCCAACATCTGCTCCTGCATGGCCACGGAGCTCTTCAGCAGCTCCACCAAGAACGCCAGGAGAGTGGCACTGCAAAGCCGCAAACAACGGTCACACACTCGCCTTCCGGAGGTCTGAGGTTAGTGAGGGAGTCCACTCACCAGACGGTGGTCTCCACAGGGCTGTCATTGGGCTGCCTGTAGTCCAACTGTGAGAAGAGCGGAAAAAGGACCTGGATTCCTCCGATGGAGTGAATGGCACTGTGAATGGAGTGAGTGACGATGGCCTTCACGTCCTGCACACACAGACATTTGGTTTGAAATCTCTTACAGCTTCAGTTACGTTCAGTAACACCCCAAAATGTAAACCTATACCGGATGTTGAAACTTGTACGGTGAAAAGTGACATCATAGCCAGTATTCAATCACAATCCTGGGGGAAAATGGGCCACTCTGATTGGACAAACATGCTCCTCAGTCACAGCGTTATAGATCAACTACCTCTTTGTGTAAATGCATAAACCTGTATTTCTATTTCTATTGACCTTTGTACTGTTCAAACGTCTCTACAACCTTTATTCCTCAGTTCGAGATGAGGCATGAATAATCAACGTGCTTCATTTTCTTCCTATGCTATCGTCCGGACTATCGTGCAGCATCACACTTCCAAAGGTGGAGTCAAGTTCTAAACAGCCAATCACAGGGCTCCGTAGAGAAAGGAAACTGACCTGCAGCATCAGAGCGTGTGGCGAGTGCACAAAGATGGAGGAGTTTTCCCGAGGCGAGGACTCCAGGCACAGCTGAGCATCGGTGGCTTTTGCGTTGTAGGTGAAGGCGATGCTGCTGGCCAGCTTCCCATCATACAGAACCTGCTTGTGGTGCTCGGCCAGGTGGATGTCACTCTCTGACTTGAATTTGAACGTGCTCTGTGGAGGGAGAGACGTTACAGAGACAAAAAACAAACAAAAGAATCATCCGGAACATGGGATCACTGAAGTATATAAGCCAATTAAGACACTTGATGCATAATGTGTGGGTATGGAGGTGTGTAAGGATCACATTTGGCATCTTTGTGTGTGTGGTGTTTGTGTGTGTGTGTGTGTGTGTGTGTGTGTGTGTGTGTGTGTGTGTGTGTGTGTGTGTGTGTGTCTAGGACAGGCATTTCCGCTCAAGTCTAAATCTTGGAGGGATGGAATCTGACTGCAGCTCCTCAATTTGCCGCTCGCTGTGAGTAAATCTGGATTAAGATTGTGTCAAAAATAAACGACAGGGACATGGATCAGAATAACACGAGTACACGGCCTGTAAACACACACACACACACACACACACACTTTCTCTCTCCCAAAATCCCAGCTCCATACGGCTCTCTACGTCAGTGCCAAGACCCCCGCACCTCACATGCTAATGACCGCGGCCACACGCTGACCAGACATCTGGAGCAACTCTGGCGCACGCACCAGGATGAACCAGTGTGTCTGCTCAAAAGCTCAATGTCATCCATTATAGAAAAATCATAAACATGAAAGTTCATGTTGTAAGAGATACAGTCCACGATCACTAAATCCACTAAAGCACAGAGTTCGTGGAGTCAATAGAATGGTTGGAAAAACCGATACCATGAAATATTGATATCACACATCTCTACTGAAAGGAGAAGCAGCAC
>CM051494.1:502376-523701 GCA_028031935.1 Paedocypris micromegethes
ATAATAATAATAATAATAACAATAATACAATAACAATATTTATTATTATTATTATTACTACAACAACAACAACAACAACAACAACAGTAGAGTGAAGTCTGAAGGTTTTTTTAATGACAAAAGCAGCTTATAACAGCCGAGCCTGCACCATTTTTGACCCACAAGATTATCACCTAAAGTCGAGAAAAGATGTGTTCAATTCTTTTAGTTAATTCTTCCGCTTGTTGTTTTTTCATGAAATAATGGATTTCAATACTAATGTGATATTTATTGAAATATTTTGCATACACAGTTGAGGACAAAATTATTACCCCTCTCTACAAAATGGTTATTGTTTTAAAGGATTTGCAAAACTGCTTTTAATCAGAGAAAAACAATGAAATGTAAATAGCTTTATTAGACATTTAACTGTTTAAAAAACGGATTTGCTTTGTTTTAAAACAGATTTTTGCAGAAACCTAAATGCAGAACCGAATTTAGATACTGTCCCTATAGCGGCTGTATTAACCAACTCATGTAATTCCAAGTATTTTTTGGCATTTTTGTCATATTAATTAATAAATGAAAATTTTATTGGTTTCATTTAACATTGTATTAATTATTTTGATCGAATTATGACTGTATTCAGTCAAAGAACAATCACAGACTAAGATAACAATTATTTTAGTTGAAAATTGTTTAATCTCAAGAAGACGCAAAAAATGCAAGCTAATGAAAGCAGCGTTTTCATTAGCTTGGAAGGAAAGAGCTCAGAAACAGAACAACAAACTCTTAAAAAACTGTGATATCTCTCTCTCTCTCTCTCTCTCTCTCTCTCTCTCTCTCTCTCTCGATCTCTCTCTCTCTCGAGAACGTCGCAGCTTAACTGTTTTGAATGAGCGCAAAGGCTGTTCTAACTTTCAAATATGGACGCGCACCAGATGGATTGTACCACATTGTTAGCTAGAGGAGGGGTGTCGAATGCTCGGAAAAGCGGTGTTTATGATGCTCGCGGGCTCCTAAAAGCTTTCTAATTTTCGCCCGCTTAACGACGTCCTGCATATAGAATAATATTTAAAATGAAAAAAATCTCCGATATAATGCCCGCGGGGCCCCACGCAAGATCGTAGTCCGCGTATGCCTCGGGCCGGCTCTGCACACACACACACACACACACACACACACACACACACACTGTCTCTCTCTATCTCTCGATTTCCTTTCCACATACACTGTCACACTCACTCTCTCCCTTTCGCACACACATGTTTTGGGTCTCTCGGTCTCTCTCTCTCTTACTGTAGAACCTGCAAATGGCCGGGCAGCCACAGCAGATGCTCTTACGTCATTGGTGTTGACGTGCCAGGCCATGTCCCCGTACGACACCAGCTGTCCATTCACGTAGCAGCGGATCTCACTGTTCCTCCAGCGGTTGTAGATGTGGACGATGCTGATCATGTACCACTGCAGGACACACAGCAGCAGGAAATCACACACACTCAGACAAACTGCAAACTTCCTGCTTGACTTCAACCTCACAAAAATGACAGTATAGTTGGTAGATCAGTCTCCCTGAGGCTAAAGAGTAATTGATCTAATAATGAAGACGAGCAGAGACAAGCAGTCAAGTGTGTGTGGATCAGAGAGAGAGAGAGAGAGAGAGAGTTCAGAAAAAGTGTGTGTGTGTGTGTGTGTGTGTGTGTGTGTGTGTGTGTGAGAAAAAGATGGATTAAAAATCAGTATCGGATCAGGCTTATATTGTTATACTGTATATACCGTATATTAAGCCTTTCTAGTGAATCTTGACTAAATAACATCATTATGAACAACCCTTGTTTATTTATATTCTATCATGTCATATTAAACTACTAAAATGTACCAAATTCTATTGCATTCTACATTCTTGATTGAATGTAGAAATGATTGCCACTTGGGACATTTTTCTGAAGATCATACATCAAACTCCCCAGGCTGAAACAGAAAGCCTCCAGAACATTCCAGAACACCGGTTCGCATATCTCAAGCCTCACTTTCCGGCTCTTTAGGCCAAGAACGAGACTCGGGTCAAATTAATTAGTTTTTCTTTTATTTCAGCTCTCACTCTTTTCTTCAAGCTCTTTTATTTCCTGGCTATACAAGGTTCATTTAAATGGGAGGCAGGAGAACAAAGCGCTGGATTATGATCCGGCTCTCACGTGCCTTCACAGGAACAAAGTTCTCTCGCTGTCTGTCTCCTTTGTCTGTCTCTCTCTCTCTCTCTCTCTCTCTCTCTCTCTCTCTCTCTCTCTCTCTCTCTCATATATCCCTCTCTCTACCCCTCTTCCTCTTTTGCTCTCATTCTCTCTACACTTCTGTCAGTCCCTCTTTCAGAAGTCAATGTAATCCGTTCTTACCTTCCTGGGCTGGAAGTCGTATTTTACACAGTGTTGGAATCCTTTCCCCTTCGACTTTAGCGACGTGACGATTAAACAGTTCCCGACAAAGTGTGCAGAGTATCCGATGCCTTTACTGGTGCGAAAACTACAAGACACACAACAATGGACAAGTGTTATTCACAATAATAGACATGTTAAAGGTGAAATGTTCAACAATTTAAAGTACTTTCCCTTTACCGTCATGTTTTAAACTGTTAACTTCATTTAGCACGCACACACACACACACACACACAAGAAAAAAATATTTTTCTCATATGTGTGTGTATACTGTACATAGATAAGTGTGTATGTGGATATGTTATCACAAATGAAAAGAAAATAAAGGAAAGCTTCTGTGCTGATCTATGCTGAAAATATGAAAACGACAAACTCTTTCTCCCTCTGCACCTCTGGTCATTCTACACACACGACTCCAGATGTTTTCCAGACACTGTTAAATCAGACGTGAAGGTCAGGCGCGAGCAGGACGCAGCCACGGGTTCTTCAGGAATCTCTATTGACATTTGGAGGTTTCTTGTGGCTCGGCCGCTGGAAGCTGAAAATAGGGCAGGTCTCAGCTCTCTTAAATTAGTGTCTCTTCTTGTGGGCCAGGCCTGTGGAGACACTTCGCGCTTCAAACGGAAATGCTAATGCGCGTTTCAGATTCACAGCCTCAGGTTTGGTATGGGTCAGAGGAAGTGATGTCCCAAAAAACTGCACTAAATGTCGAGCTCTCCCCCCAAAAAACATTCAATTCGGCTCCATCACGACCCAAGACCATCAGCAGACAAGCCCCATTTCCTCCTTTCTTCTCTCCTTCACGATTCGTCTGACAAGCACCTCTTCCCGACATGCCCCCTAAACCATATGACACGCCTACTGCAAGACATAAGCCATCAAGTTCCAAGCATCTTCAGGACACACACCAGTCACCACACACACACACACACCTCCATTACTGCGGTTGGCGCCACAGATGGCACACCAAGACACATTCCTAGCTCTGTAACCACAGAACCTGGCAATAAACTTGATTCTGATTCTGATTAGGACACACCACTTCACAACACGCCCAGTCAACACACTTCCCACCTTGACAACATTTTAGAGTTGATCAAAATTATAAAAACAGACAAAATGGTCCACTATTATTGTTGCAGCGGTGTTATTGTGTTCTTAACGCCAGCATGCAGGGTTACATTTTCTTTACGCGTGAAACATCCCTTTAATCTTCTTTAGTCAAAAGTCATATAAACAAAAACCAAAAGAGATGGCTTGCTTCTTTCAGATACACTTCTGTATGATCACGTAAACAAAGCCTAAAAGGCGTGGCCAACAGAGAGGCGAACAAACAAAGGTCTAGCACAAACTATATCCAACTGAACCAAACATTCTGATAAAATACTGTAAATAAATGCAATACAATATGAGCAATCTCAAACTTAACATAACATATAAATAACACTGAGTTTGGCTTTCAAAAACGCTTTCAAGTCCATGTCAAGTAAACTTTGATACTTCATTAGTAGGGGTGGACTTTACGAAACACTTTTCCCATGAGATGAGACAAAACAATATTTAGATTTTTTTAATAAAAAAAAAATATTTGATTAAATATAAGGAGAGCAATATTCTATCTGTATTTTATTTAACTAAAACCTTCAAAACTGTTAATGCATTTCACTCTTTCTATTTTCATCAATTGCATGCAGTGATAACCAGATAGCCAACATAATCTTGATTATACAAAATACAATGCCATAAATTGCCAAGCAAGTAATTCCACAAAAATTGTAATTGTCAATAGTATAAAAAAATCCATTAAGCGCAGACATTAAACACAAGTTCAACTCGATCTCAATGCACTTCATTAGGATTCAACTCACTGTGTTCGTTTTAGCTCTAACATAACAGAACATAACATAGCAGAACATAACATGGCATAACATAACATGTAGAATAAAAACTATATTTATTGAAAGTGTCCAGTCAATTATTGTCTAGAACAAGTGAAGGACGTGAGGTTCTTTCCCTTCACAATGTCGCGGTGAGACTCACATCATCTGAATGAGTTTTACAGCAGTAATCAGTTCGTTTTCTCTTATATTTCTGCTCTGCTACAGCGAGAGTGAATCGTTTCAATAGTAATGTAATACACGTGTATTAGACACATTAGAAACTCACATGTGCAGCTAATGACAGTTTGAAATAATCAGTTGATTTTACAAACACATTTGATTAAAGTTTAACTCGTTGGCTATATCATCACAAACAACCTTGTAGTGTGGCCACCGTCGATTAAAAACGCGAGCGCAAGGATCCGTGTGCTCAACTCGAGCTGCTAATGCCGGCACAAAAATCGGGACGCTCGTGCACGAATCCTTTAAAAAAAATTTGGATTCCACACACTGTAGCAGAGGTGGCGTCAAATTCCCGCAATATCAGGATATGCAATCGCATCTCGTGAGAAGCAACGGATCTCGCGAGATCTCGTACCACGAGATATTGTCACACCCCTATTCATTAGTAAGGTCTCTTTTATTTGTGTAAGGTAAACCACCTAGCACGGTATTTAACGCATCATGGAAAGGTTTGCGTTTGCTCTGACCTCTCATCACTGCGTGTGCTTCTGCATGCATAACCTTTATTCTCACCAGTATAAATACGGCTTGTCCTTGTCCACGTTGATGTTGTTAAGTGGGTCCATCCGAAACCAAGTGTTCAGAGTAAATCCGTTTTGGTAAGGCCACTTAGCAATAGGGGGCAGAGCGATGGCCTGTCACACACCAGACACAAGGACGTTAGCAACCAACATCAGCGTTAAAGCAGCAGCAGCTAGTGTAAAGGGTCTCACCGCCGCGCTGCGTCCAGGAAAGTTGAAGAAGGTGTCCGGCCCGTGACGCTGAGGCATCTGATTCAGCACCGACAGAAGCTTAATCGCGTGTCGCGGCTGAAAGAGGAAAGATAAAAGATCAAAACACCAGCGTTTTTTATACAACTAGTTACATTTGATTAAGCACATGGGCCAATTTTGTTGATTTGAACTTCATAAATAAGGTTGAAATTAGGGATGCACCGAATATTCGGCCACCAAAAATTTTCGGCCGAAAACCGAAAATGCACTTTTTTCACCGAAACAATACGGCCGAAAGTCGAGACCGCGAGAGCTGCACGCGAGCAGTGGCGGCATATAGCGCAGCGCAGATCACGAGCTCCCGCGACATTCACTTCACACCAGTGGCTCTTAATAGAGAACATTCTCTCTCTTCTTACTCCGTTTGAGCAGCAAACTTTGAGATCAGCTCCTCTGATGCATCTGTAGCGGACGTTATTTCTTTTAGATAAATAGTGTTAGATACGGACCATGGTAAAAACTATGAAAAGTCCACGCTACGATTCGCAGAAATATATTCGAATCCACTGCACTTCATTGCGACTGTACTTGATCCACGTTACAAAGAGCATTATTTGCAGGAATTAAAGCAGCGCGCGCGAGAAATAATACAGGCAACAATGGATACACAAAACCTGCAAGTACAAGATACAAGACCTGCAGTGTAAATCACCAACTCACAACAATTTGCCAGTCTAATCTTGTGTATAACAATACACACTGTAAACTTTTTTGCTGCTGCACCGTACCTATGATATATATACATTCGTATTCATACTTTTCTCATATGCACCTAAATTGCACCATTTTGTACAACTGTTTTGCACATAACATATTTTGCACTGCTATTTATTGTTACTTATTGTTATTGTCTGTAATTTGTTTTGCACTGTACATTGCACTATTGGAGTTTGCACCTAAGTTTTTCCACTCACCACAACTCACACGCTAGGGTGATGTGACAATAAAAGTGATTTGATTTGATTTGATAAATGTTGCACTTGTTCTGAATGCACTTTAAACTTACCGTAAATGCAATTTTTAATGGAGGAACATTTAATTTTACAACATTTCAGCAGGCCAGTAGGTCAAGTTAAACATTTTTGCTTGAATTATATTTTATAAGTGTTGCAATATGTTTAATAAATATTTGCATGTTTGTAACACATTTTGTTTCATTTATTCTTTGAAACTTCATTATTAATTTATGCAATTGCAATGCCTTCATTTTAGTAAAGTTAGTACACCATCATAGCAATAAATGCAATTCTTTCTGTGTTTCGGTTTTCAGGCCAGACTTTGCTCTTTTTCGGTTTTCGGTTTTGGCCAAGAATTTTCATTTCGGTGCATCACTAGTTGAAATGAATTGTAATGTTTACACTAGCCAAACAATCAGATGATTGAAGGCTGGTTATTCTGTACTGTAACTGACCCACAGGCCGGCGTCCCCCCTCAGCATGCTGAACAGCAGCTTCAGCTCCTTCACGGTGATGCTGTAGCTGGCCAGGACACCCAGCATGTCCACCAGCAGGTCTGAGGATCAACACAAAATTCAGTCAGCAGCTTCAGATTTAGTTTTATTTTAATTTTTTTTTATTTCTGCACATTGGGTCAGATATGGACATTATCTGCAGGCTGATGAGAACTAATGGACTAATTAGCTACATGATTTTCTCCTAAATGTGCTCACAGAACCAATTTTGCACATTAGCTCTGCAATAAACAGCGGCCACGGTCCACTGCCCGCCATTACAGCCAGATACTGGATGAGGAACCTTCATCGGTTCTCTGATGAAGAAATGAGTGACACGGGGAGTACAGCTTCAGGGAGATGGAGCTTACAGAAGAGCTGGAGTCAGAGCTGAAAGTGTATCAATGCCTCCACGCAAGAGCATGATGCTAGCGGTGTGTCTTTATCCGCATGTCTCTCTTTCATCCATCCAAAGTTACTGAAGGTTTAACTGAATTATCACTGTTAGACTTACATGGCTGTGGCATTAGTTAGTGTTACGACAAACCTAATGGGATTATAATTTGAGATAAAATGACGGTTGAGTGAGACCATTTCCTGCAGCTGTGTAGATCCAGACCTGCAATCATGTCATCCACGCTGCTCATCTTCTGCAGGACCTGCTGGATCAGCCCCACCTCGGTGCTGGTCTGGAGGTTGCGCACGCTCTTGCGTAGAATGGCGGTGAACATGCTCCAGATCTCGGCCTGACACGTGACGTCACAGTGCTCCAGCAGCTCCACCATGCAGCCGATGCTCTCCGCGTCCTGGATGATGAAGTTCATTTCCAGGTCAAACTCTCCGCCGACGAGCTGCGGAGGAGAAACAGAACCGGTGAGGTTTCAGATTCCTACGGCGTACGGCACAAGGTCGGAGGAGTAATTCTGAATTCAACAAGACGCACACAAGCTTAAACGATTGACCCCATCAACTTCATCCAGCTTTACCGGTAGTGCATCACAATGCCACTCAATACTGCTCCTTATAGGCCAGAAAGACGAGCATTTCAAAACCATCGATAATAAATACCACAAGCAAATGTGAATGAACAAGCTCAGACACTGTGACACAGAAAATTGCAGCGGTGACAGAGTTCTGCGTGAATCACGGGACGAAGAATGTCAGGAATGTCAGATTTGTTACAAAGAAGAAACAATGTTTCCTGGTGATGCAGAGTCTAGTCTCGTCACTGCAAGATTCGACAGAAGAACACTGATGGACACGAATAGACCACCAATCACAGAGGACGGAGGAGCGTTTCAGGGCTCGTTTGGAGGTTCTGCTAGGTTGGTGGCAGTGAACAGATTATTCAATGACAAAAAGGTCCAAAACGAACTAATCTGAGAGCGGAACATCGATCGCCTGCGGACACGATCCATTAGCTAGAATTAGCCGGCTGTGCTGCGGGAACATTCATTCACATCATATTGATGTTTCTCTGTTGTCTAGAGAATAGCAATGACGTCTCTTTGTAGTTGTCTTTCTAGTGATAGAAAAAGATCATTTCATTCATCGCTTCACAATATTACACTTTACATACCACTTACAAACATGCGAATTTGGCAAACAAAAATTGTGACGTTTTCAGAAAGTGTAAAAAAAGCACATGAAAAATGTCGGAACTTCACGAAGTTCACACACACACATTTTTGGAATTAAAAATGTCTAATCCAGCAGTTTCTCATCACACACATCAAACAGTGACCATGTGGAACCCTGTCTCTCTCTTCATCTGCCCGCTTGTCTCGATCTTCTTTGGCCTGTCTCACTGCTCGTTTCCATTTACTCCATTCTATCTCTCCGTCTCGTTTGTTTGTCCCTCTTACCACTGGTCAGTATGATGGTACAGTATGAGCTCACCTCTCTTCTCGTCTGTCTATGCGCTTGTCTCTTTTCTCATCCGTCTATGTGCTCGTCTCTCATCTCATCTGTCTGTCTGAGCACATGTCTCTCTTCTCATCTGTCTCTCTGATCGCCTGTCTGCCTTCTCATGTCTCTCTTCTGATCCGTCTGTCTATGCACTAGAGCTGCATGATTAATTGTTAAAAACTTCGCGATCTCGATTTTACTCCCTCACGATTATAATCCAGCATTTATACGATTCTGCCAAACTCTCAGATCTACGAGAAGATCTCCAAACCACCGTATGCATTCTAAAGAAAGAAATATAATAAATGAGATGAAAGTATAACTACATTCCATATAAGCAAAGTGCGCCGTGATTTCAGCTTTGAAAAATGTTGTACCCATATATACGAAGTTATCAACGTTTAGGCAACGTTTTAAAGAGAAACCATCCGTCTAGGTGTTCATTTATTGTGCGTAAAAAAAACGGAAGTGGGGGGAAACCCGGAAGTGATTAACGGCAATAATAAAATGACGCGACAAACAAATTTTATTAATCGCGCGAGTTAACAAAAAAGACGAAGAAGAGCAGAAAACAGACTCTTCTCTCTGCACCAGATGAGGGGTTTGCACCCTCTTTGTCTGAAATGTTCAGTGAAATCCTGCAAGAAAGTACCTCTAATAATACTAATACGTAGGCTATTTTGTTTTAGGCTTCTGTATATGTGACAGATTGTATATTTCTGCAAGATGTATATTTTTTTATCCACTGGCCTTATTTAAATACATTCTCAAATCTTTCTCAAATGTCAGGCAGATGACAAGCTCAACAGAAACCTGTTTATACTAATATTAATATTAATATAACCTGCAGAGAAAATGTTGTATCCTTTGCACTTGTTCTGAATGCACTTTAAACTTGAAGGCAATTTTTAATGGAGGAACTTTTAATTTCACAACATTTCAGCAGTAAGTCAAGTGAAACATTTTAGTTTGAATTATATTTGATACTCTTGAGGGTTGCATTATACTTGATAAATATTTGCATTATTGTAACACATTTTGTTTCATGTATTCTTTGAAACTTCATTATTAATTTATGCAATTGCAATGCATTAGATTTAGTAAAGTTAGTACACCATCATAGCAATAAATGCAATTATTTCGGTGTTTCGGTTTTCGGCCAGACTTTCCTCTTTTTCGGTTTCGGCCAAGAATTTTCATTTCGGTGCATCACTAATTAATACAGTTTGTAATTAATAATTAATACAGACGTAATGTAGCATATTACACTTCTGAGACGGTAATATTGTAATGAAACTTATTACTTTTTACACACAGTAAATTATATTAGTATTACAAATGTATTACAATTGTTCCTCCAGGACATATATAACAGACACAGCAAGAGGAAAGATATGAGAATCATCGCTGACACCAGCCACCCGAGTCACCGGTGCTACCGCAGCATTCTGGCACGCACAAGCCCACTGAGGGACAGCTTTTTCCCCCGAACTCTCAAGAAACTGAACACTTAAGTATTAATACTATGTACAATTTAAATGCTTATCTCATTTACACCTTTTACACCTAAGTTTAAGTAAGTAAGAGTAAGAGGCTTTTATTGTCATTGTATGTTGTACAACAAAATTTCTTTCGGTAGCTTCCCGAATCCAGCCGCAATAAAAAAATTAATTGAAAACCAGCATGCAACACAATAAACACAATAATAAAGAAATGTAAAGGAAAAATAAACAAACCAAAATAAAAAATAAAATCTATAAAAGTATGAAAGGAATATAAAATATAAATACAAAAGGGCAGTTGTGGGATTGATAAACAAGTGATGTACAGTATATACATTGTGCAAATGGCTGAGTTCAAACATGCTATTTAAATAACTGTATGTTAAGTACAGTAGGGAGGGGCGTGGCACAGGTCACAGCCCTGGGGGAAAAACGGTTCTTTAGACGGTTTGTGCTTGTTCTGATTGTTCTGTATCTTTTCCCTGAAGGGAGGGGAACAAAAAGTCTGTGTCCGGGATGGGTTGGATCTCTGATGATGTTGCTAGCTGGCTTCTGTAGGCGTCCAGCATAGACAGTGTCGAGGTTCAGGAGTTTAGTTCCTATGATCCTCTCAGCAGTTTTGACAGTCCTGGTCAGAGCTCGACGGTGTTCTGCAGTGCAGCTGGAGTACCACACGGTGATGCAGTAGCTGAGGATGCTCTCTATTGTACTCCTGTAAAAATGTACTAAGAGCTTGGATGGCACTTTCGCTTTTTTGAGTTTCCTTAAGAAAAAGAGTCTCATTTGAGCCTTCGTCACCAGGTGGGATGTGTTTCCACCTAAGCTTTTCACCCACCACAGCTCAAAAGATTTAAAATAAAAATAAAAGTTTCTATTCTAATCAATTTCGAAGTAACTTGCAAAACACTGCTGCCTGAGCACCTGTCTCTCTTCTCTTCTCATCTGTCTGTCTGCCTGAGCACCTGTCTCTCTTCTCATCTCATCTGTCTGTCTGCCTGAGCACCTGTCTCTCTTCTCATCTCATCTCATCTCTCGTCTGTCTGCCTGAGCACCTGTCTCTCTTCTCTTCTCATCTGCTTCTGTCTGCTCTGAGCACCTGTCCTCTTCTCTATCTCATCTGTCTGTCTGCCTGAGCACCTGTCTCTCTTCTCTTCTCATCTGTCTGTCTGCCTGAGCACCTGTCTCTCTTCTCATCTCATCTGTCTGTCTGCCTGAGCACCTGTCTCCTTCTTCTCATCGTCTGTCTGTCTGAGCACCTGTCTCTCTTCTCTTCTCATCTCATCTGTCTGCCTGAGCACCTGTCTCTCTTCTCTCTCATCTGTCTGTCTGCCTGAGCACCTGTCTCTCTTCTCATCTCATCTGTCTGTCTGCCTGAGCACCTGTCTCTCTTCTCATCTCATCTCATCTGTCTGTCTGCCTGAGCACCTGTCTCTCTTCTCTTCTCATCTGTCTGTCTGTCTGAGCACCTGTCTCTCTTCTCATCTCATCTGTCTGTCTGCCTGAGCACCTGTCCTCTTCTCTCCATCTTTCTCTGCGAGCACTGTCTCTCTTCTCATCTCTCTGTCTGCCTGAGCACCTGTCTCTCTTCTCTTCTCATCTGTCTGTCTGCCTGAGCACCTGTCTCTCTTCTCTCTCATCTGTCTGTCTGCCTGAGCACCTGTCTCTCTCTCATCTCATCTCATCTCATCTGTCTGTCTGCCTGAGCACCTGTCTCTCTTCTCATCTCATCTCTGCTGTCTGTCTGTCTGTCTGAGCACCTGTCTCTCTTCTCTTCTCATCTCATCTGTCTGCCTGAGCACCTGTCTCTCTTCTCTTCTCATCTGTCTGTCTGCCTGAGCACCTGTCTCTCTTCTCATCTCATCTGTCTGGTCTGCCTGAGCACCTGTCTCTCTCTCATCTCATCTCATCTGTCTGTCTGCCTGAGCACCTGTCTCTCTTATCTTCTCATCTGTCTGTCTGCTGAGCACCTGTCTCTCTTCTCTCTCATCTGTCTGTCTGCCTGAGCACCTGTCTCTCTTCTCTTCTCATCTGTCTGTCTGCTGAGCACCTGTCTCTCTTCTCTTCTCATCTGTCTGTCTGCCTGAGCACCTTGTCTCTCTTCTCTTCTCATCTGTCTGTCTGCCTGAGCACCTGTCTCTCTTCTCATCTCATCTCATCTCATCTGTCTGCCTGAGCACCTGTCTCTCTTCTCTCTCATCTGTCTGTCTGCTGCTGAGCACCTGTCTCTCTCTCATCTCATCTGTCCTGCCTGAGCACCTGTCTCTCTTCTCTCTCATCTGTCTGTCTGCCTGAGCACCTGTCTCTCTTCTCATCTCATCTGTCTGTCTGCCTGAGCACCTGTCTCTCTCTCTATCTTCTCATCTGTCTGTCTGCTCTGAGCACCTGTCTCTGCTTCTCTTCTCATCTGTCCTGTCTGCCTGAGCACCTGTCTCTCTTCTCTTCTCATCTGTCTGTCTGCCTGAGCACTTGTCTCTCTTCTCTTCTCATCTGTCTGTCTGCCTGAGCACTTGTCTCTCTTCTCTTCTCATCTGTCTGTCTGTCTGAGCACCAGCATCTCTTCTCATTCGTCTGTCTGAGAGAACGTCTCTCTTCTCACCAGTCTGTAAGTCTCTCTTTCCATCCGTCCATGTGTCTGTCTGATTCTATTTCCGAGGTCACATGATTTAATCTTGCTGTTGGTGTTGTTGTAGTTGTTTTTTTTTTGACAATAATTTACAATAATGTGTAGTTATTACTGAAACGAAACTCGCAAAGCACTTTACACTGAAGGAGAAGCACGAGCGCTTCTGCTGTCAAAGCAGGTTGCACACACACACACACGCACACACACACACAGACACTTGTACACACATTAGGGGCATTAGCATGTGGATGGGATGCGGAGGTTCTTTTGATCTGAGCGGCGAGGCCACGGTTCAGACCGCTTCACCCGGATAATGTGGCGCTATTGTGTGTTTCAGGATGAATGGAGACATGAGATCACAGATTAAACACTTAACGGCGGAAGAGAAGAGCGCTGAAGCCATGACACTGCCTGAATGCCTCGCAGCTTTACAACGCAGAAGACTGCCTGTGTGTCCGACTAAACATACCGTCTCTCTTTCTGTCCGTCTATCTGCCTGAATATTTTCATCAGTTTGCTTATCCATCTGTCCATCCAACTTTCATATCAACTCTCTCTTTCTGTCTTCTAGGGCTGGGCGGTATAGCGGTAATAACGTGAATACCGGTATTGAGTTGCGCCACGATATGGATTTTGCAATGTCGTGGAAACCGTGGCACTTTCATAAATTTACCTTTTACACATATCAACGCTTTAATACATTAAAATACATTTGTTTCGTTATAACTTTTAATTATGACACAGGTACATTGCTAATCGAATACAGAAATCGTTGCAAGGAACTGAATTAATTGATCACCCGCGAGGCGCATGCTTCCATCTCACTCTTGCTGTCTATCTCACTGTCTCTCTCTCTCTCTCTCTCTCACTGTCTGTCTCTCTCTCACTCTCACTCTCTCTCTCACTCTCTCTCTCACTCTCTCTCTCTTAATACCGATACCGTCTGTACACTAGAAAATACCGTGATATGAATTTTAACCCATATCGCCCACCCCTACTGTCTTCCTTTTCCATCTGTCTTTCATTTCATCTACTGGTTGGTCCATTTTTTGTCTGCCTAGCAATTCAGAACTCCATCTCTGCAAATGTCTCTCTCATACAGAAATACTGATTATACTACTTGTATACCAGCACTAAAATACGACTCACTCACACGCACACGTACACGTACACACACACACACACACTACTGAAGGACAAGCTCACTAGAAGTGACAACAGCCTTATGTAGGTTTTGCTGGTGAAGAAGTGAGACGTTCCAGAAAGCTTTGTTTGAGGGCCGGCTCTGACTAGATGGAAAGAAATATCTAATAAAGAAAGCAAATGAAAACAGGGAGAGATGGAGATTGAAGGAACGCGGAACACGCACCTAGATGTATTGTATAAATTTCCATAGATTATGGCCTGACGATGCGCTCGCTAATTTACTTAATGCGGAGCAAGCGCTCGCTAACAGCTAGCCACGAATGCGCCGAGTGGCCGGCCGATGGAACATCCCCCAAATACTGATGGAGGAGAGACATAATGAAACCTGAAACATCAGTCCAGTTCACACACACACACACACACACACACACACACTTCAAACTCTGATGGTCGAGTGGAAAATCCATCTGGCTCGTTTAGCTCTACAGTCTAGCAGACAGCCAAAGAAATATCTAGAAGGTCGTGTCCATTAGCATCTCACGTCCGTCACTAGCTGGGTAGGAAAAACACTCGTAAATGATGCAATATTTAAAAACAACATTAATTAAGTAACATTTTAATTGTTGTACATTATTACAGTCGATTGTTACGGTTCCTCAGTGTCGAACAAGGATGGTCTTTCTCCGTCAGTCATCTGGAGGCATAAACGTGCACCAACAGATAATAAACGTCTTCAAACCGGTCAGTGCAAGACAAAGTGGAGGAATTATGTTTGTCACAGGACAAACAAGGATGTTCACATGAACAACAGAGCCTTAGTATATTCAGTCTGCCGTATATGTTCATGCTCACGTTCTTCAGAGCCGTCTTTCCTGCTTGGGTTTTTACACTTGAGCCGGACGTCATTATTTTCGATGACATCATGGCACATGGGCGGAGTCACAGCGGTGACTGCTTGTGCGCCCATCTGTGTGTGTGTGTGTGTGTGTGAACGCGGAAAGATGATTGTACTGGAGTTGGAGTGATTACTTTGTGACGGGGAACCTGAAGGAACGCTGCTCTAAAACATGTTTGAGCCTGAGAAGCGTTACAGGAAGACCGTTTCCAGCTCAGCCAGTTCTGCCGGCCAAAATCGCTGGAAGACTGACCAGAGCAAACAAACAGTTTCTCGGAGGAGGAAAAAAATCAATGAATCAATGAATTTAAACAAAGGAGAGAAGCAGGCTAATCGACAGGAGATTTCAGAGCAGAGGAAATGTGCAGCAGACGAGCACTTCAGCACCTCGGAGAGCGACGGGGTCCGTGAGGAATGATGTATGGGTGTGTGTGGAAGTGAGGACAGATCTGGTGCAGGGACTCTTCAGGGGCCCGAGCGTCCCCCGACTCCTGTGCTTCCATTCTTTCAGCCTCGCAGGTGTTTCACATGCTGGGAAATGTGAGAAGTGGAGCAGCCAATCACACGTGGCTTCCACCGTCTGAGCTCAGATTCTGACCCTGATGAGCAATGAACAAGCGCCTGTGAACCTGAAACCCCACCATTCTTCAAAGCCTGAAGCACGTCTTTCATTTCTGGGTAATAATAAATGTATCTTATAATTTATGTAGCTGGATCCAAACAAGCCTGACTGACATTTTTACAGATTTTGACTGTGTATTTTCCTTCAGCAACGGTTAAATCTTCTCTCACTTATACGTTCCACATTTGACGGGTCGTTTAGTTCCAGTGGCCGGACATTCCGCACAATTAATCGAATTAATGAACAAAGCACTAGCTTAAACTGTCAGAAACACAAAATGGTGCTGTAATAGAGGTCAATGACTCAGCATTTATAGCCGTTAGCTGCAGCATGACTAAAGAGTGCTACCGAGTTGAAGATCATTTGGGACGAATTCTGACACTAGTTTGAAGAGTTTGGACCTTGAAGGTGTGACTGAAGTTTTGAAAAATCACAGCTCTAGCTTGCAACATTAGCTACTGAAGCACATCCTGTTATACACACTCCAACCAGCCCAAACCACAGACCCCTCACGCAAGAGTCAATGGTGGGCCACAGCGTGGAGCACAGGGCCTATAGAACCGGTCGATCCCATCCGACGCTAAAGAGTTGCACTGCAAAAAGCTAAAGAGAGCGTGTGCGCGTCTAGCACAAACACTGCGGCACAAAATCAGTCAAACCAACCAGAAGTTTAATCTGACGAGATGCGGGAAAGGGGGCCGCTAACACGAATCAAACCCAAACACGCAGCAGGAGCTTGTCAGCAATGAGAAGTTCAGGACTAACACACACACACACACACACACACACACACACAGACAGACTGACAGATAAACAACAAGAAACAGATGTACAGTCAGTAGGGGTGGGACGAGACCGTTTTCCTACGAGACGAGACGAGACACTAGGTTCACGAGAACGAGACGAGACGAGATTTAGATTTTTTTTTTTAATTTAAAAAAATCTTTGATAAAATATAAGAATAGCAATATTTTATCCGTATTTTATTTAACTAAAACGTTAAAAACTTATCAAAACTGTTGATGCATTTCACTCTTTCTAATTTCATCAATTGCATGCAGTGACATCCAGATAACCAACATAATATTGATACTACAAAATATGATGCCACAAATTGCCAGACAAGTAATTTCACAAAAAAATGTAATTGTCAATAGGATAAAAATCCATTAAGCGCAGACATTAAACATCCTATTTATAGACAAAGACAAGTCTTCCAGTAACTTGCAAAGAATGGTAGAATCATTTTGGCATCAAGTTCAACTCAACATCAATGTACTTCATTATGATTATATTCACTGTGTTCATTTTAGCTCTAAAAAACATATTTATTGAAAGTGTCCAGTCAATTATTGTCTAGAACAAGTGAAGGACGTGAGGTTCTTTCCCTTCTAGGGCTGCAACGATTAATCGACATTATCGACAATGTCGACAATAAAAAATGTTTCGACAAATATTTTTGTTGTCGATAAATCGTTGGTGTCATGTGACCTAATGAAAGCCCCTGCAATATCGCAATATGACCGCTACGGCGCAGTGACGGTAAGTGTAATGCAGCGCCCCCGGGATTAGGCTCAGCGGCAGAAGAAAACACAGCGCGAATAATGACGGAGTGCAAACGAATCCGAATTAATAAGGTGTTGGAAAGTTTTACAACTCAACACCAAAAATGCTGTCGTGTGCAATACATGCGCGGCGGAACTCGCCTTTCACGGGAGAATAACGCGCATGTTGGAGATTTAAAGAGGAAGCGTCTCGACTGACGCGCCACTCGTCCTTTACAACACACACTCGTCCCGCGTTTGAGAATTAAATTGCGCGTTTTGTATCAATAAGGGAAGGATTTATCGCGTGGTTTTATCGGTCTGAGTAGTGAAGAACACTGTATAGTGTATCTTTAAGCAGAGTTTGCAAACCCCTGGCAGAGAGAGTAATAAGTATTTAAAAATGACAGATGCTTCTCCAGGTTTAACTCTGTGCTTTTAATGTTTCAGAGCTTAAACTCAAGTGGCTGCAAAACTATTTTGTAACTTGATGTTTTCTAGTTATAATAACGCACAGTCTCTGATAATAAAAACACTGTACAGTATATTTGTTTAATGTTATCCAAGTTAAACTATTTCAACAACTGAAATCACAGGCTAAAATAATTCACAAAACAAACTGGTCTGGTTTTCACACAAAGTGAAAGTGGATCACATAATGTAATACTATGACTTGCGTGTTAAGTCAGACACATAAACACTAATTTATTACATTGTATTTATTTATTAACAACTTTCTATATTTTTACATTAGAAATAGGCTGTAGAAACTTTACTAGCTAATGTTTGTAGCTCTTCTATGTATGTTTCCATGTTGGGATAGTTGTCACTGCAAACAATGACCAATATTTTATCCAAATTCTTCATCAATATTACATTTTTAAATAGTTATAATATTACCCAATCTTTATCCAATATTACCTAATACCTGAACTCTTGTTTTAAAAATGAAGCTGCTGTCAAGATATGTGCACATGGAACTTTATTGTCTATTTGTAACTCAGAGAAAGTGACCCGTTTAGTTGATTCAAAGTATATTAAAACAAAAAATTCAATTATTTCTAAAGCAGAAGTAAATTGCTTAATTAAAAATGTGGTAAAACTCGTTGTTTTATCTTTGCTGAAATAGCTGAATAATTGTTCAAAACCTATTGATTAATCATTGGAATAATCGATGACTAATCGAATAATCGTTCTAATAATCGATAGATTAATCGATTATCAAAATAATCGTTTGTTGCAGCGCTATTCCCTTCATGTCGCTGGTGAGACTCACATCATCTGAATGAGTTTTACTGCAGTAATCAGTTTGTTTTCTCTCATATTTCTGCTCTACTGCAGCGAGAGTGAATCGTTTCACTAGTAATGTAATACACGTGTATTAGACACATTAGATTAAACTAAATGAACTAAACTAAACTAAATTTAACACTTTAAAAAACTTTGATTCCACACACTGTAGCAAAGATGGCGCCAAATTCTCACGATATCACGAGATGCAGTCGCATCTCGCGAGAAGCATCCGATCATGCGAGATCTCGTCACACCCCTAACAGTCAGTGATAGAGATGTGACGACCTCAAACGACATCGGACACATTTTTCGCAGCAAGACGAGCGTCAGACCGTCCAACCTCTGTGACCCGACCAGTAGCTGCAAATGAAGGTCACTGCTCATCAGGAGGCTGTCTAGTGGTTACCATGGTAACAAAAACGAACGCTCTTCTACAGCTCGCTACATTAGCAGGAACCCGTCCAGAGTTCAGCTGACATCAGAAAAGCGCCAGAAACACAGAATCAGAAGAATTATCAGTTACATTACATTAACAGAAGATTGACAAAAATTAAACAAACTATTACTAATCATAACTATTCAGTTTCGCTGGATGACTGGATTTCTTACACAAACACTTCCATGTGATCTCACCGCTAATGCGATAAAAATCAGACGGTAAAAACATCTCTCTTTTGCAATGTCATATCTCGTAATTCTGAGGAGCCAACTCACAATTCCTCCTCTTTTGTGCTTCTGAACACTGTCTGACGTCATGAATCTGACCAACAACAGCCACTTTTGTTGCAGAGAAAAACAAGGGAGGAATAAAGCTGGAGTAATCCGGCATCACAAGACCGGTCTGAGGGACCTCTGACCTCTGAAATCCAGCGGGAACCGTTCCAGTGTCACTCTCAGGCGACGCAGAACATTCCTGCAGGAACACCCAGCAAACCTTCAGCACTGCCTCTCATTTGCTCCTGTGATGCCCCACTGACCTTGAGACTCAGCGTACATCACGGGAAATATTCCACAACTTAGAAAACGTAGACGCAGAGCCTCTTCAACATAAACAAAGAGAAGATGATAACTTTCATAGAGAGTGTGTGTGTGTGTGTGTGTGTGTGTGTGTGTGTGAGTGAGAGAGAGAGAGAGAGTGAGAGCATTTTTTTTTGAACATTCAAAAAAAAAATGCTTAAAAATGGTTAAATGCTTCAGTTCAAAAGTGACTTGTGATTGTTGAAGGAATTGCTGTGATGGTCAGTGAGACCCTCAGACCAGAAGTAATCTCAGATATCCTCTGCATTGAACCAGACCAGCTAAAACAAAAACACATTACGCAGTCTTCATCACATCAAGCGATGAAGAAAGGCGAGCAGATTCAAAGGAGGAAGATGGTAATGTGACGACAATATCACTTCCCAACGAGAAAACAACTGCGAGTCTTCACAAGAGCTCCGGTATTAACTCCTGCTGCGGTAAATCTGCCTTCTAGATGACGGCACCACAGAGCAGAAGCTTTGTGGTTAAACATGGAGGAAAGGCTTTAGTTCCATCCACAAGACAAGAGTAGAGAGCGGACAGGCCTGGAACTAGGCTGCATGAAATTAAAGATGTCTAGAAGAAGGAGTGTGTGTGTGTGTGTGTGTGTGTGTGTGTGTGTGAGAGAGAGGGGGGTCGGATGAGTGGAGCGAAAAATCTGCAAATCCAACATCATATGCAGTGAAGTGGAGATTTCACTCAAATAAATGTCTGTGTGTGTGTGTGTGAGAGAGAGAGAGAGAGAGAGAGAGAGAGAGAGAGAGAGACATTCCTTCAAAAAGAACACAAAATCAATCTCTCCAATTACATTTTTAAGCTTGTCACCGGGGATAAATACTGTAGCACATTACAACACTAAACACCACTGCAATCAAGTGTGTGCACTGCTTCTCGTGAAAGAGGCTTGAAGAGTCAACGCCACTGAGACATGAACCACTGACCTAAAGAAACGCGGATAAACTGAACCAAACACTGACATAAACTGACACCAACACATTAAACACGGATCTTGTGAATCTCTGAAAGACTAAAAAAAAAAAAATCAATTGTTTCAAAAGCTTTCTTCACATTTACGCTTCAAAACACAGAGGCAAACGGCAACTAAAAAAAAAAAACACTAACCAAAAGAAACATTTAAACAAAGAAACACCGGGACAGACACTGAAATAAACACGGAAAAATAAACACTGGGAAAAAAAACATGCCTGAAAAACAGCGAACATGTGTGAGAACAATGAGTCCTCAGGATCCCTCCATCTGGAGACCTGATATAAGAAGTGAGAGGGGAATCTGACGGTGATGTGGTGACCAGAAGATAACGGAAGTTCTCCAGCTCCTCGTTAAAAGCTTGTTTTCCACGCTGCCTCTTCTATAATAGATCTGCCGCTGTCTGGATGGCGCTGATGGAGAAAGAACGTCCCCCCCTGAGCGGCGGCGGATGAAAGAAACATGAGCTTTTAGTGAGGAGCTGCGCAGACCCGGACCGGCTCTGAACCACTGCGCCTCGGTCAGGTGCGCGTCATTTAATAATGCACGGGTGATATTTCATTATTGATCACGTTTTGAAGCGTTGTGAAGACGCCCCATCCCAAAGCAAGACCCCCCTCCGCTGAGCCCAGACAGAAGCAGAGACCCTGGATTATCCCGTACAAACCCGACAAGCTTGTAAAACTCCAGCCTGAACGAGACATTCCTGCCAACACAGGGTGTCGCAGCTAAACCGCAGCCATGCTCACAATCCGAGATTTCAAAAGCAAAAGAACAAAAGCGTATTAAACTACTTCGGTGAAAAATAACAGACGTTTTTCTGAAAACACGTGGATTTGAAGGGGAACGTGTGTGTGTCAGACGGCGGTTAGCCAGAGAAGAGACGTACGATGGCTAGGAGTAGGAAAACCCCAGGGCAGCGTCACTAAGGCGACAATGATGCTGCGCTAATGGCAGGAGAGTTTAACCATGAGGTCCTTGTGGTGTACATGTGTACGTTTGTGTGTGTGTGTGTGTGTGTGTGTGT
>CM051494.1:524193-554607 GCA_028031935.1 Paedocypris micromegethes
AGAGAGAGAGAGAGAGAGAGAGAGAGACAGATTGAAACACAGAGAGAGAGAGAGAGAGAGAGAGAGAGACAGGGAGCCAGACTGAAACACACAGAGAGAAAAAGAAAGATGAGAGAGAGGAAGAGGAAGAGTGAAATGAGAGGGAGCGAGAGAGCGGCGGATCACAGACAGTGAACAGATTGGCTCTGTGTGCACTGCACCAGAGGAACTGAACGATAAAGAGGTGAAGGACAACGGTCGGAAGAGAAATGAAAAATCACCTTATTATAAGCGTCAGTAACGCGTCGACTTGAATCTAGCGGAGTGAAGCGCAATCACAGTGATCGTCTCCAGTTCAAGGATTGTGCTGCGACTACAATAGTAAGTGTGTCAGATCCTGAGGGAGGGCGAGAGAGCGCCGCACACGGTCAGGGAAGCCTTCCTGTAATCTACCTTCTACACGCATGTTCCAACACACAGACTTCAATAAACAAGCGAAAGTTTAAATCATACAAAGAGTGCTGGAATGTTCAGTAGTGCAAGTGTGTTACAAAACCACACGCAGCAGCAAAGAATGGAAAATGGTAAAAAGACGGGAAAGCCTTTACCGTATTTACGCGAATATAAGCACCCCCCTGATTTTTCAATCATAAAAAAAAAAATTACAAATTTTTTTTTTATTATAATTACGGGACTTTTAACTCAAACCAGAGGCGATGTATTGCTGCGAAGGTCATTCAGCAGCAGTGACAACATGGGGAGAACACGTCTGAGTTGTGGGACGCTTCAAAAAGTCCGGCATTTCCAACACACTGGACAGAACTGAAAAGAAAAGAGAGAAGCTGAAGAGTGCAGCTCAGCTGATGACGTCAGCGTTGCGTCTCGTTCCTCTGAGAGAAACAGGTATGAAAATAATTTCTAATAAATCTGATATTAATAGTCACTTGTTGCAGCGGTTTAAAAAAAACAAAACCCTAGCTTCATGTTGTTTCTAGACTACTGCTGTTTGTGCAATGTCTTGCGTAAAAAAATTAACTTACTTGTTTTCATTTCTTTTATTCGCAGGTGTCAAGACGAGTTTAAAACACGCCACCTGAAACATCTATGCATGTTCCTCGTTCGCACCGATTACTTTAATGCTGTTGTGCTTGAAAAATGGTTAAAAAGTATTAGGAAGGACGAATGTTTTAATTCGCCGGTGTCAAGATAAAACGTAATCAGCGTATTAGTAGCGCAAGGGAAAAAGCAAGCGCGGATGAGAAGTCCGCGGTTTTCGCAGGCGCGGCTGGCGAGACCGTTGCCATCTGAAAGATCTACGCGTGTTCCTCCGTCGCATCGTTCACTTTAACGCTTTTGTACTTGAAAATTGATAATAAATAATATAAGGAAAGACTACATGTTTCCACTTATTTGTGATCGCTCCTTGTAAGAACGGCACGCCTGTCGTGGCTGAGCCCGCTGCACTCTCACCGTCATTACACTCCGGACTTGAAACGTCGAGAAATGAGCGCCTTAAAATACGCAAACTTTTGAAATCGGCGATTATAAGCACCCTTCAAGTTTTGTAGTTTCGAAAATTTGAAAATAGGGCGTGCTTATTTTCGCGTAAATACAGTATTTCCTGTGAGCGGTTCTAATCTAAAGCTGGACAGAGTTCAGAGTCACCGGCTCCTCTGCTAAGCCATCTCAAAACAGTGAGATCATTAAACGCTTGGTGTGGGTCGGTCTGGTGGCACCCAGACCCAAGCCGTGGCTGAGAAACAAATCAGGTCTGGCACATCCACAGCTCCACGCGACCCGCCAACACTTTAACTAAACCTGCTTTTGGTTAAGAAACACAGTGAGCGTTCTGAAGAACTGGGTTCAGTCTTAAGGTTATTCTTCACTTTATTCTCATGTAAAACCTTGAAACAATACATGCCCACCATTGGCATAGAGACTTGGTCTTGGATCGCAAGGTTTCAGGATTTCCTTGGGAATTGAACTCTTGACATTGTGTTGAATTCACAAGACAGTTAGAGGAATGGAGCTTCTATTTAATTTAATAAATTATGCGATCACGTAATCTCCCATGTTTGTTATTCCGTGCGTCGGGTTCCCTGTACGTCATGGTTACACGTCTGCCCTGATCACCAGTTTATACGACTGAGGCACAGAACACAGCTGTCACACACGCATTTTAAGAGAAAAGCATGAACCAGTTTCACTCTCACGGTTACTCTGGTGGCAATTCTAGAACCTTTACAAACGAGTCTCGTCGATTAAAATCACCATGTTCTGCTTTCTTGTGGCTCAATTGGCAGAAACACTGAAGTTTGTGGGTTTGAGTCCAGGGAAAATATCACGCAACATCACAATTGGTGCTGATCAATAAGTTATATTGGGGAAAATGTCTGCCGAATCCCAGAATGTAAGCTAAACCGGTAATATTACCCGTCGGTTAGAAACTATTCAACGTAAATAATCAGAGGGAAAGAAGACCGTGGTCTTCAAAAATGCATATCATACGCGCAAGTGTGTGTGTGTGCTCGCGCTCTCCCACGGACCAGTCAGTGGTGACAGCCAAGGAACGATCGAACCCTCCTCCCTCCGTTCTGCTGCTGCGTTGCTCTCTTCCATTTAACGTGCGTTTGGCTGGAGGTTTCAAAGCACATTACCACTGCAGCAACCCCCCCCCCCTCATCACCTGCTTCCACATGCGCGGCTTTAGGAAGCCTGCATCCCTGCGCAGACGCGCTGCTGCAGCATCAGCTCCACACAGGCCACGTTACGGAGAAAAGAGGCTTCGAGCTTGGGGAAAGGAACTGCTGACAATAAGCTGCAGAGTGAACCATTGACATGTGATGTGCCAGCATCCGGTTCAACATTTGGTCATGATGCAACTCCAAAACAAGCCACAACTGAGTTTTTGAATCATCCTGACGTCACGTATCATGTTCTCCAACAGAGGCGAATCAAGCTCAGGTTCACCCAACAGAAGAGCATCATCCCCCCTCAAAACTGACCCCAAGTACATTTCAACCTCCAGTGGTTAAAGCGGATTATCTTATAACGGAACCAGAAGAGATTATAACACAATCCAGTTTGCTTTTCTCTACAGTGTGAACCTGTGGTCGACGTGTCTGGTGTTTACAACCTGATCTACTTCGGGAGAGTGACGAGGCCCGTTTCAGTCTGTTGCGTTTATTCTGCAACATCTCCATCCGGACAAAGGTCTACTGCAGCCCATGCAGAATTACCGAATCTGTGCTAAGCCGTTTCATAACAAGAATTCAGTTAAAACCCGCTTTAATCCTCCTTCACCGGTCCGTGGCCTTCGCGAACAAAACGTAGCATCAGCAACGCAATCCGAGCCCGAAAGCACAGAATAACCGTCTACGAGGCGGGAATAGTAATCACACGCGCACGTCAATCCGTACAGGACCCGGACGGGACGCGACCCGACCCGATCATGTGCAGGTTCTGACGGGCCTCGAACGTCGATGGCGTGTGTTGGTAAAGCGGGGAGTGATGGAGCGTCTCATCTGGCGAGTCATTGTTGCAGGCCGATGGTTCCGCGCGGCGGAGGCTGATGACAGCGGTGCTATCTCATCACGAGCAACAAACCCGTCGACGATGAAAGACCGCGGACGTCGCCATAGAAAGCGATTCGGGCCGTTGTGCATCTTATCTGGAAACCCATTTCCACATGACATCACCGTCTAACTGTCCACGCCACATCATATTCAATTCCTTCCAGCGCATCAACACTCACCAGGTTTAAGACGGTCTCCACGATGTCTCTGTTGCTGACCTCCCCGACCTGGATCAATCCGATCAGCACTGCGAATTTCATCTTGATATTCCGGATCGGAACCGAGGGGTTCATCACCCCCGCCGGTAGAACCACGGCGCCGGATCCAGACACCATCATGTCCCCGGTAACGGAGTCCGTTACGACTTGCTGCCCCGAGCCCGGTGGCGGCGGTGGAGCTTCTCGGTCCGTGAGCGAGGCGGAACCCGGTGGCAAAACCGGTTGCTCGCTCGACATTTCCGAGCAAAATCCCAAAAAAGGAGCGGCCGCCTGGTTCTCACCTGCTTTTTTCTTCACCGAGCCGTGAGCTGGAGCATCAAACACTGAGGGGCGAAACGAGAAATTCTCGGTTGGATGCTACGCGGCTGCACGTTTCCTCCGAGACGAGAACATTCAGCCCGCTCCTTTCACACGCTCGCGACGCAGAAGGACATCTAACGTTTGGTCAAAGCGATCTCCTTAGCCGGTGCGCGATGCGGTGCAGCGCGGTGTTGTCTTCTTCAGGACGCCATGTTGACGCCCCCTGTCTGCGGGCGCGCTCACAACGCCTGCGCGCAGCTCGTGCACGCGTCGCGATATCAGGCAGATTTGATTGTTGTTATGGCCATAATATCATAGTGGGATTATTTTGCACCATTAACCAGCCGTAAACAAAGCCGTAGATCGGTCATGTGATAAGTTCTGTTTCGAGTTCAGCCTGATGTGCCTCTGCTGGTCATCGGCATTCGGAAATCCATTTTGTTTTCTAGAACGCAAAATTACAAAAATGAAGCCTGTACTCCGAACTAAAGCGTTACCAGTTTTTAAATAGTTGCAAATATTTAAGACTTCATTAAGAATACAGTATAAAGAATGTAAACACGATCACTTTACGTAAAATAATTAATAAAATAGTTAATTGTATACATTGTTTCAAACATAATACAAACAGTACAGTTCTATATTAGAACGATAATTGTATAAAAACCAAACTGTAAATATAAATAGATGTAATAACTATTTGCACAAACAGACTAACCTCAGTTGTCTTTATTTCTGTATTTTAGTGTTGCAATCTCTAATCATACATTTCCATGATATTTTTCAAAACTATACATTTTACAATCCCGAAACAGTAAAGCGCTTCACTGGCGGGTGTCACTCGCTCACACACGCAAGCACACACACACAGAGGACAATCCTTCTGATGGATTTCAGCTCATACTGTACGTTTCAGAGCGGTCCACAAGCAGCCGAAAAAAGTCCATGAATCTGCTCAGTTCCAGCTGAACATTTGTGTAGAAGGGAAATGCTTTTTTTTCCACAATATTAAAATACAAGATATTTAGCATCAGTGCTGACACCAAACATCCTTATATAAGAGATGAAACCCCAGAATGCACTGCATCGCTACTCCGCCTGCCTCTCTGTGATGATGATGACGATGATGGTGCTGTGTGTGAGGAAGGGCTTCTGGGTGTCTCTACCTCATTCAAAGAGAAAAGTCATCATGTATTTTTCAGCAGCTCAGAGAGGGAAGAGGGGGGCGTGGAGGAGGGGCGGAGCGGGGGGATGGGCTGGGAGAGGAGGAGGAGGGGAACAGAAGGGAACAGCAGCTGGATAGTGAGGAAGAGTTTGAATGGATGACAGGAGGCCAAATCTGTGCCTCCACCCCAACATTCACTGCTGTTAAATGATGAGAAGTTGATCTGTCTGTCTACCTGTCTATCTGTTTGTATCCATGTACATGTACACACACACACACAACAACACACACACACACACACACACACACAACGCACGATGGTCCGCGTCCATTGTTTTACTAGACAAGGTTCCTGAACAGCGTCTTTTGCTCTACAATATCTGTCAGAAGAGGAAAAGCCTTTTGGTCCATATCAGGCCTGACAGAAAGCCAGGAGCATTTACTGTTTAAAATAGCTTGAGCATTCGCCGCTCGCCCCAACTCTAGTTCACGTGGAGTGTGTGGGTTTGACAGAAAAGCCTGAAGCCGTCTCACACACACACACACACACACACACACAACACACACACACACACACACACACACAACAACACACACCACATTTGTTCTTCACTGTAGTAGTCACAACACACCTCACACACACACACACTCTTTTTCCTCTATTTTGAACACACTTACACTATGAAACACACACACACAGTATCTCATTCTCCACACACACACACACACACAGGAGAATAATAATAATATTAATGAATTACAGTGATTTAATTATTATGGGGTCTTGGGAAACCCTCAATGTCGTCTTACAGTAGATGACAATACTAGTACCAGGGTCCCAGCAGACAAACATAATAATAATAATAATGTGCAGTCCAGCAGGATTAAAGAGTTTCTGGACTGACGCTTCTTCTGAAGGTTCAGCTGATCATGGCGTGTGAAAGGAACTGAGGAAAGATGAGGCAGAAGGCGGAGAGACACTGAACAAAATGGTAGCCAAGGCAACTGTCTCTCTCTCAGTTGCTCTATCAATCATTCTTTCTCTGTCACTTTCCATCTCACACTCTATCTCTCTCTGTCTGTCTGACATAATCATCAATAATTTAAATATTTGACTTTTAAGGCCTGCAATGCATTGCTTGCCTTTAAGTATGTTTCTATTTACAGAGTAATTACGAATCAGAGAAAGAGAGAGAGAGAGATAGAGAGAGAGAGAGGTAAAGATAAAGAGAGTAGGTGATTGAGAGACAGACAGACAGACAAAAAAGACAGGCACATGTAGTCTATTAAAATACAAGAACGGTGTTTGAAACAGTGACCTTTACAAAGACATCGTCGGGCGGTTAATGTTGATGTATCAGCTCCTTCTCTTCATTTACACGTGTCTTCAAACGCGCAGATCGATCGTTCCCGTGGACAGAAAAGAACGTCTCCGCTAATAACTGACCGCGACCTTGAGAAGCCAATTAATAATTCTGCAACCTTTCAGCTCAACGACTGCGTTTTAAAACCATCCTAAATACCTACCTGTTACTCTAACCGTAAACCTGTCTCGATTTTACGACAGTTTCCACCGCCGAGGCGGGTTCATGCCGCCACCTGCCGGCGGCCGCAGATCTGACCGGAAAATACACGCGGCAGGTGTGTTATTATGAGTGTGAAACGGACGGTTTTGTGTTTTATTATGTGTATTAGTGAATAATTGTGTTGGAAGTGTTTGTTTGATTTTGTGTATATGTGTGAGTGCATGATTTCATTACATCGGTACAAGATCAGTAAAAAGACTTGGAGAAGAATCCCAGCCGGCCGTGAACGTACAGGCTTTATTTCTTCACATTTCCCAGTGTTTGGCATCTAAAGTCCATCACAAACCAGCACAGTTCCTTCTTTCATTTGGGGAATTTTAGGATGAAAATGAGAGAACAAAACACACACACACACACACACACACACACACACACACGGACGCTTCTCAGAAGCCGTGGAATGATTGACATGTCCCAGACATTGTAGAGCAACATAGAACAATATTTACAACAATAATTAGCAAAGAAAAGGCCTTGCCACGTCTCCAGCGGTCTCTCCGTTCTCAACACAAAAGTGCCAGTCCAGACTTTTCGGACTGTTCATCCGAAGTTCCTCAGACTCCTTCTTCCTCGGTCATGGGGCTCATGAACATTCTAAGATTAGCGGACGTCATATGTCACTTGAATATTTTACTTTTTGTAATGTTTTCTATTATAAATAACACCAGGTCCTTAAAACTCTTTCATTTTGGTCTTGCGCCACTTTTGTCCACTTCTGCGACTCATATGGTGCTTGAGTGAGGAAGAATGCTCCTTATCACACTCTTCAAAGCACAAAAAAGATTCAGCGTCCACGAATCTTCTCTGGTCCGGTTTGCTCACACTTTGGTCTCCGGCCCTTCAGGAACCGCACTCAGGAACGAATCCCGGATGCGCACAGCCTCGGAAGCACAAATGTGTCCGAACGCTTTGTTGTACCAGTCTGGAGATTTTCCCCTGCAACAGTTTCAATCATCAGAACTTCACTTCATTAATCACCAATACTAGAGGTGATCACTACATAAAAACTAAACAATACACCACACGCACACACACACACACACACACGCACGCACACACACAGATTAATTTGTCAAGTAGCATCATAAGCAAACTCAAAATATACTAAAAATAAATACAATCTCTGCTCATTTCATCACACAGGCACGCAGGCACGCACACACACACACGCACACACGCACGCACACACATAGATTAATTTGTCAAATAGCATCATAAGCAAACTCAAAATATACTAAAAATAAATACAATCTCTGCTCATTTCATCACACAGGCACGCACACACCCACACACACACACACATACACACACAAACATCGCATATACAGTTAAGACAAACTTACTTTAAATCGGCTCTGCATATGTGTGTGAGTCTGGACTTGCCAGATCCTGACGGTTCCAGGAAATACAGTGACTCTAGAATGGTGGCTCTCACTCCGCCCCGTCCTGACACGCCCTCGTGCTCCACGGACACAGACATCAGGAAACAAGCTCCTCTCGGCAGCTCCGTCCTCCAGGTCCTGAGGAGAACAGCTTCATGAAACAGCTTCGTTGAAGTGAACGGGCCTGCAGTGCCGGTCACCTGAGCAGCACAAACTCCCTGCTGGGAAGAGGCGCCATGCTGTCCTGCTCATACTGGACAACATCCGTCTGCTTGTCTAGACTTTCCAGAACCTTCCAATGCAGCAGGCTCCCGTCCCACAGGTGGCGCTCTCGCAGAATGCGCTGGAGAACAACGGGCGGAGACGCATCTACCTCAGCAGACACGCGCCAGCGTCTCAGCGCCGTTCCGTCACCCACCTGCAACCAGAGGTGTAAGGTACTTGAGTAAATGTACTCGGTTACTTTACTTAAGTATGTTTTTGGCTACTTTGTACTTGTACCTTACAAGATGCAGTGTCAGCTTTGTTTACCACAAACAACAAAAATAAGTGCTTTTAAAAATTCGTCAAATTTGGTGAAACACATTGCGGTAATTTAATGTTAAAGTGATTTTTTGTCAAGTTAAACTATACAGATCTTACCTGACTATACAGTGGTATTTGTAAGCAAATTACAAATATTAACATGGCAAAAACTACTGTGACATGACTATATTTTCACCTAATTTTTTTGTGTGCAACGTGAATAAATGAGTCGCTTAAATTATACATTCTGCATAAAGTACATTTAGCTGTGAGTTTGTGATGTGATTTTCATTGAATGTATACATAGTTTAAGTGCACTGCATCTCTTTGTATAATTGTAATGCAGAGAAACCACAAAATGTGTTATACAAATGTTATTATATAATATATAACTTTATTTAATACATATAATATATATTTTACTAATCAGAATTTTATTTTATATCTACTGACGTTTTGTTATTTTTATCTACTTAGTTCTGCCATTTTTCAAACATTGAGGTTAGTTTCTGTTTCTGTATTAGAAAACAATAGTTTGTTTTCTCGGTTTTTTTGGAGGGGGGGCTATATTGAGTAAGAATAAAATACTCTTAATATAAATTCTTAATACTTAAGTTCTTTTAAAATTGGATACTTTGCTACTTTGACTCAAGTCTTTTTGAAATTGGTGACTTGTTACTTGTTATGGAGTCATTTTTACAGTAAGTATCTGTACTTTTACTCAAGTATGGCTGTCCGGCACTCTTTACACCCCTGCCTGCAACACACTGTTACTGGAATTCCAGCCTGATGATTCATACACATGAACTGAAAATCTGTGGCCTAATTGGAATCATTGAAGAAATCTGGACCTTTCTGAACATCAGCTCGGTGTTGTCAAGGTTTGAGCGGGTAACCCAGCCTTTGCATCTGTCTTTGGCTTCTTTCAGCAAGTTCTGTATCAGGCTCTCCAGATACGAGTGAGATGCCACTTCTTCTTCCTCTTCCCCTTCTTCCTCGTCTTTCTGCAGTGGCTTTTTATAGAGCTCGACTAAAGAGGGCGCTAGCAATTCAGCTTCCATGTAGGAGTTCCTGGACCGGAAAATCATGTCCTGAGGAATCTGCACAAAACAACTACATTTCAAACGTCTTTTCTGCTTTCTCACACTTGTTTTAATTTAATGCACATTAAAGCTTCTTCAATGACAAAAATTCAAAGTTCCATGCATCGACGATCACTGTTAACTGATAAACTGTCTGTCGAGTCTAGAGATTGGCTACTGTGCATCCTGTGTGCTTGACCCCTTGACCCCGCCTTTGCCGGGTTTAACATCAGTTACGTAATGGATGAAGGTGGGACCGTTGATCGAAGACTGGGTTGTGTTTCAACGCCACCATGTGGTGTTTCCTGCAACTTCCTGATCTCAGACCATCTTAATCAGGGGTGTCCAAACTTTTTGATTCGCAGGCCACATTGGGTTCTAACATTTGACAAAGGGGCCGGACCGGGCTCTAAAATATGCATTTTAGGATATACACATTTTTGTATATAATTTAGTATTTAACATTATACTAAATTTTAAATAGAAAAATTTATTTCTATTTAAAAATGCATAAACAAATAAAAGAAAGTACAGATATAATTCTAAAATGCAAATAAAGTGATTATTAACCCCCAAAAAAAAGAACATTTTAACTGCTTTTTAAAATGTGTTCATAAATAAAGCAATACAAACCTTCATAGTTCATGGTTTGTAAAAAAATATATGATTTTGATTTAATTTCTTACAAGCTCGGGTGGGCGTGGTGAAACAAATCGTATTCGTTTGAGATCACATGGTGTGTTCATGCGCTGAACCTCTCCGAGAGCGTTTGAAAGAGGTAAACGAGGCAAAAGAGCCGAATCTATGTAAAGAGCCGAACTTCCCATCACTATAATGAATACCTTCTGTGCGAAAACACTGCTACGTGCTGTGACGGACCAAACGGATTGGTCGAATTTGCGGTAAATCTGCGGTGATTAGATGAAATTGCAAGGTCGCAAATAAATGAGTTCGCATGAATTGGCGAAATCCTGGAGGGACTGAGTACTGGCCGTGGGCCGTATTCCATTCATTTTATGAACCAAGTCACGGGCCGGTCAAAATTTGATTAAGAGCCGCATTTGGCCCCCGGGCCGGACTTTGGACATGCCTGATCTTAATGGTCAGAACAGCGCTTTTCTATGATGAGTTCAAATTTGGTGTTGGCAAGCTTTTATACCTCAAACAGCTGGTTGCACGCCGCAATCATGTGAGCGAGTCCCTGAGTGGCGGCTAGGTTTTCATTCAGGTCCTTTTGATCTGGTCTCCCTGTGGCATACTTCTTCTGAATAGACCTAAGAACCCCAAGAACAATAAGCTCAGTGTTGACAGTGATTGGGAGCAAGTGCCAGAAGCGTGGCCGCTACCTGGGCGACAGGTTGTCGTTCTTCATGATGTTGAGGTGGAAAAGTGAAGGAGCAAGGCACACGGCCAGATTCATGGGTGTCATCTGGTTCTCCTCGACAGAGGAAGTGACATCATTGAGGAAGCACAGCAGTGTCTGCAGGGCCTCGCGGTTTTCATCAGCCATTAGCATGATGGCGGCCTGCACCGCCTGCAGCCGCTGCTCTTTTGGCACATCTGCATTGAAAGGAGAGTGTGTGAAGAAGCGGACCGACCCGTCACCCCCAGGTCGTCAGCAGATTGATACTCACACTGGTATATGTGCAGGAACGTCTCCCCCATCTTGCTGGTCAGCAGGGGCTCGGGCAGGTCTCTGAAGAACTGCTTCACCATGTCCGCAACGTCATAGGCAGACTGGTCTTCGTAGCTGACGCTTTCCGGAGATAGTTCGCAGGACTGTCTCAGGGCCTGTATGCGGGACTTCACTCCAGACTTACGGAAAAGTCCCACCTGAAGCAGAGAATGTGAGAAGGTCCTGGAAAAGTCGAGTCTATGCTGCAAAAACGTCAAGCACCCTGAGGTTTGAAGGACTTTGGGCTCTAATTTTAGCCAGGCTAACTAAGACCTAGCAAGAATGATCCTAACAGAAGAGGGAGGGAGATGGATGGCGTGTACCTGGTCCAGACACTGGCTCCTTAAGAAGCGCAGTGCGAGCTGCAGACTGGCCGGAAGAGGGTGTCCGTACCGCTGCACGTTCACAATCAGAGGAACACCAAACACCGCCTTGTCCCGGTAGTCTGGCCCCTTCACACGCTTCATGAACTTTGGCACTGACCTGGAAAGAAATGCGTTATACACACGTTTGATTTAAACACATGATTTATTTATATATTTTTAGAAAAATTCTAAAAGTTTATTTCTATTTCCAGCCGCTGAGGGGCATGAGGCAGGAACCATTCGCAGAGTGGGACAAACACATTCACACATATTTATGCTCAATTTTCCAGGCCAATTCCCTTAAAACCAATGTTTTTGGGCTGTGGGAAGATGTTCAGGTTCCCTCACCAGGTCCATCCGTGCTTGTTGGACATGGAGTATTTCTCCATAATGGCGGTCAGACGCAGTAGTGAGAACTTCTGCAGCAGACTCAGCTGAGACACCGACTGGCTGGAGATCTGCAAAAAAAGTCCTGATCCACTGAGGTGGCTAGACGTTCTAAAGCTGGAGAAAGATCACACCAAATATAATTAAGCCATGAATACCATCATGAAATGTCCTAACATGACGCATGTCACTGCTCTGCTTGTCTCTTTCCACTGGATACCAGTTGCTGCAGGCTCAGCATCTATAACTGGTACAAGACTATATCTGATACTACACCATCCTACCTCGATCTTCAACACTGACTATCCTGATCTTCTGTCTGGTGTATTGATATATTCCAGTGTAAAGCTTTTACTGGTTTCTTAAAGGATTAAGAAAATTGCCCTCCAATTTGTAAGTCACTTTAGATAAAAGCATCAGCTAAATGACGTGAAGACATGAGACAATTGAAACTGTGAAAAGCGCCTTACAAATTCAGAACTTGAACTTGAACATCTCACCGTGGTCGTGTGAGAGAAGCTCCCACTCCAGAGTCCCGTCTTTCTCTCGCGGTGGAGGAGTCTGTGTCCTTCAACCACACTTGTAGGCCAGAGGTTCCCTCATGACCCAGTGAAACTCGACTGGAGCACTGGCCTTCCGTCCCAGCCCGTTCCCGAACCCTCATGTCGTCTCCCTGCCTGTCACTTTCCGGTAAGATGTTCTGGGACCAGTGATCGACAATCTGCTGCAGGCCATTGACGTGTTGCAGGATGTCATCCAGATGCGGGAATATGTCCTCCTTCTCTAGATCCAGCAAGTCCCCAGTGCTGGCATAAAGGTGTGATCCAGGTACGTTGTCGTACACACTGATTCTGCTTCCTCTTGGGCAGGATCGGGTCAATGGTCGGATTTCCCTTCCACTCGCTTTCCTGCTCCTCAATAACTGCGGCTGGGAATCAGCAACTTTCCAACTTTTGTGGTCCGTACCTCCTGGAGTCAGGCTTTCAATGGACAGCGCTTTAGGGAAGGTTCCTGGTTTGTGGTCTTTGGGGATGTGCACCAGCAGCTCCTCATACGAGTGGTTTGTGTGGCTCTGCTCAGCTGCTCTTCTCCTTTGAGGAGCTCCAGCAAGAACATCCATGTCCTCCAGGTAGACTCCTGCCCGTTTACTTGATGGGGAACACTTGGAGATCCGGTGTCTTCTGGAGCTGGGAGAGCTGTCTCCACTGTTTTTGACCTCTGATTGGCTGCTGGCCTCGCTGTCAGCGAGTGATTGGTTGATGGCAGATGGCATGTTTTCGCAATTCATAGACCTGCCGTTGAGGATCTCAACACATCTGAGAGTCTTTAAGGCTTCAGACTCAGTCTGAAGAACTGGAGTACTTATGACCAACGATCGCCGGTCTGAGCGACCCACCGATGGCCCCCACGTCCGACCCAGCGTCTCCATCCTCTTCAGGAAGTCTTTAGCGCGAGTGCGTCCGCGCCGCCGGCTCTTAGCAGGAAGTGAGCCGTAGTGAGGCAGGTGTGTGGGTGCGTGGAGAGGCAGGAGCGAGGCTGAGTTTGGCATAGCCGCCAGCGAGTCTTCACTGTGCAGGGAACAGATCTCAAGCTCACTCAGGTCGGTCAGGATGCTCTCACTGCTCACAGTGTTCCGCAGACGGACCCCTGACTCTGAGGGGCTCCGCTCCTCCACGCTGCCCTGGAGGAAATCAATGTCCTGCAGGCGAGACCAGCGGCGACTGTCTCGCTCAAACGTCCATCGGCTACTGATGGCCAGCAGGTCTTCTTCATCAGAGTCCTCAGTCTGAGGGACCACACACACACACACACACACACACACATTTTGTACAATTCTTTTTTTTGTGAACAAACATGTGTGTAAGTGTGCGAATTTATGTGTGTGTGTAATTCAATAATAAAAAATCATTCCATTTTTTGCCGCCTTTCAAGACACTCAAGGTCGCCTTATAGAACACACAACATGCACACCAATTCATTGAATCATATGCATGTCATTCTGTAGTGTAATAATTGTTTTGTTTGTTTGATTTTTTACGCCATCTTTAGCTTCAATGGCTATATTAATGGCAACATGGTATTTGACAATTTTACTCGTTAGAAATCAATACATCTCTATCACAGTTGATGAATAGCAATAAAATACACAACTTTTCAAAATGACTTCAACAAATTAGATACAATCTTTCATGTTGATTTCTGATAAAAATTGTAAAATCTTTTGTGGTAAAACGTTCTTAAAAACATCTATTAAAACATTTTCTGAATAAAACCGTTGCTGTAGTGTAATAAAGCTTTTATAATCACTCACTTTCTTGCTGGGCAGACTCAGATCCAGCTTCATGGAGGCCGACTTGTTCAGTGCATGGAGTCGTCTGAAAGAGAAAAGATCCAATGAAGACGTCTGCTCGGCAACACACACTCTTTTACCACACAAACAGGAAGAATGAGACCGAACGACAAAGTGATAGAAAGAGAAGAAGTGAGAGAGAAAACCTGTGACAGAATAGACACAACGAGAAAGACACAAGACATAAGAGACTTCATTGTTATTGTAGTTACAGTTTTTCTCAGTCGCTTTTGTACAATTCTCAAATCAGAATTGAAGTTTGCAAATCTGTGTGTGCATTTCTCAAATCTTTAGTTCATCATCAAAACTAAGTCTTTATGTCATTCAACATGTCAGTGCGATCGGAATGTCAAGTCTTTGTGTCATTGTCTACGAACAAGACAGTCAAATTACTTAGGCATGTTGTCAATATAACTGTGTACTTCAGAGGGAGGTTCTGATGTAAACAATGACAATTATTGTAAAATGTAAGTTACACCTTTTTCTTTGATTGCAAGAGACTGGACGAGATTCACATTTACATTTTTATTTTTTGTATTGTACTTAGTTGACAGACCATGTCATATCAACATAGAAAAACCCATTGCAAACAGTAGCACAAAGGGAAAAAAAAAGATAGGACAATATTGTGTACAACACAGTACAGGCAGTGCAGTAGGATTTGGTTCTCTCGACGAAAGGTCTGAATGATTGAGGACACAGTTGTTCTCCCAACATTTGGCTGCACCCTTCTACCAGCCTCAGCCATTGTGAGCCCATGCTTGACAACATGGTCTACAACTGTGGCTCTTATCTCATCAGGAACAACTACATAATAATATAATAATAATAATAATAATAATAATAATAATAATAATAATAATGCGTATTTGTAAGGCGCTTTTCACAGTTTTAACTGTCTCAAAGCGCACGTGTAAATATGTAAAGGAAGTGTTGATTTATTCAATGTATCGTCTAGATTGTTGGTGTTAACTAAGTGGCTGCGGTTATTACAAGACAAAGACAAAGAGCAGTGAGCAAGCACATACGCAACAGTGGCCAGGTAAAAAAAAACCTCTTTAACGAGGAAAAAAAAAACCCTGGGGAGAACCCGGCTCACTGGTGCCAGTCTCCTCTGGCATTCTAACACTACAAAATCGTTGGTTGTTCCGCGCCATTTTTAATAATGATTCCGGAACGATGTTTCTCTCCTCATTGGCGAAAGAGGCGGCTCCACTTCTCCACGCCAACAGCGTCGTCAGGTCAAAATGTCTTCGGCCTCTCCCTTGGTTTTGCCCCCTAACTCCTCCACACACGCAGCCTCACTCCTCTTCCTCTTCTTCTTCTCTCTGGCTGTTGACCCCGTCCAATTCCTTGTCCTTACATTGTCAGACATAGAACATTGTGTTGTGCTTCAGCCATATACAGTACAGTATATACTTGACCATTCATTGTCAATGACATGCACCTTTGCTAGAGGAAGTCAAGTCACCTGAGAGCAATTTACCAATTCAGGACAGATTTAGAAAAGAACATATAACGGAGATGTAAAGAAATATGTTTGTCACATTGTGACAACTTGATCAACCATTTTGCAGTTAATGACTTATACGATGAACTAACGACTAGGTGTTTTGAGGAGTAAGACTATTGCACAGTGAACTATATAATACATTTTAATCAACATGACATGAACAATTGATAATTGATAAATGCAAAGAGCAGAGAATTGCTCATAAGTGTGAACAAAGAAGTGAGAAACTGATATATGATGTGCACAAGTGACATCATGATGTGAGAATTGAACAGTTTCAACTTTCATTCTGATCTGAGAATTGTACTAAAGCGACTGAGAAAAACACAACTAAATTTGTTTGGTAGCTCACAGAGGACAGTAGCAATAAAACAGTAGCCATACAAATAAACAGTAACATCTAAAAATGTAGAAAGACAGAGAAAGAAAAGACATGTAGAAAGAAAGGCACTTGGAGAATCGAACAGACATCAAATGTACAGTATTTACAGTGTGCTAGCCGGGTGCAAACATGAATGTCTCAGTCAAGTGTCTAGATAAAATAAGATAAGCATGTGAAGATAAGCATCATAATATGATTAGCAGCAAACTTGAGGTAGGGGGGCTAGAGAGAAGGAGAGTTAACACTTGTATGTGGCACAGGTCACAGCCCTGGGGAAGAAACTGTTCTTTAGCCTGTTTGTGCTGGTTTCCGATTGTTGTGCAACATTTCCTTGATGGAAGATGTACAAAAAGTCTGACCAGGGGGGAGCTGAGTCTTGCAATTGCGTCTCAGAGTTAAAGAGAGTAATAGAGAGAGACAGACTGAAAAAGGGGAGGATGAGAGAGAGAGAGAGATAGACAGAGAGAGAATGAGACAAAGAGTGAGAGATAATGAGACAGACAGAGTTAAAGAGACAGTAACAGAGAGAGACAGACAGACAAAGGGAGGACGAGACAGGCAGATAGGCAGAGGGAGGGATTTGCAACAGAGAGAGAATGACAGAAAGCGGGAGAGAGAGATAGACAGAGAGAGAATGAGACAAACAGAGAGGGAGAGACAAAGAGAGAGAGAGAGAGAGAGAGAGGAGTGTAATGTTTTCATCTGACTAATCTTCACTTGTAAAGGTGTTTTTGTAACTTTTTCTCTTCCTACTTTCTATCTCTCTATCTCTCTTTCTTTCTTCTCTCTCTCTCTCTCTCTCTCTCACCTCACACACACACAACCACACACACACACACACACACACAACAACCATGTTCTTCTTTCTGACACAAACACTTCATTATTTCGTAGCTTTGGGTGGCTTGCGGAGTTTGCTGATGACATCACCGAGTTAATCAGCTGGTGTCTTCATTAAACACACAGATGGCCACATAAATATTCCTAAATCACAGTGTGTGTGTGTGTGTGTGTGTGTGTGTGTGTGTGTGTGTGTGTGTGTGTGTGTGATAATGAAGCTCCAGCCGCGTGCCAGAGGACAGTAAAGACTGTCATCACACCAACCTGTTCCCAACCCTCAAAGTCTCCTGCCCCGGGCCCCAGACACCACCATCTGTCCAGGCATCAGAGGGGCTCTGCAGGGGCCCAGATCAAAGACTGACTTTATAGAGGACACGGGTCAAACTCTCCCGCTTTTCCTGCTCCCGCACCTTGATTTAGGCTGAGTCTCGCTGCTCTTAAATAAACGCCATTGTGTGTCACTTGTAAAACTATCCTGCACAGTGTCAGTGTGATGTTCATGTCGACTCCTAAAACTGGTGTGGTGGAGTGTGCGTGTGTGTGTGTGTGTGTGTGAGGAAGAGAGAGAGAGGGAGAGAAAGAGAAATTAAGTGAGAGTGTACTGTATTAGAATGTGTGAGAATGAGAGAGAGAGGGAGAGAGAGAGAGAGAGAGTAACTGAGTGAATGAGAGTATGCGTGAGAGTGATCGTGTGTGTGTGTGTGCGTGTGTGCGTGTGTGTGTGTGTGCGTGCGTGCGTGCGTGTGTGTGTGTGTGTGAAAGAGTTTGTGAACAAAAATTATAAACCCAGATTTATCTATTAAAAAATACTGCAAAAGAAAGACTGCACAAGATTGTGCAATCATTAGTTTACAGTAATATTGGTTATAAATATTGTAGAAATTGAAAACTTTGAGAAATTTTAGAATTCCCTAATGTGACTGGATTTCATCTATTACAACACCAAACTTCTGTGTTTTGTTCTGACAATAAGACTGAAGGATGATGATGTTTGAACTCTCACCGGCACAGCGGCTCCACCAGATCTTTCTCCAGGAAGTCGTGGTCCTTCTTCACTGCAGTTATTTCGATGGGAAACTGAGAATCTACAGATAGACGGAAAGCGGTCACTTCTCCTTCCTATTCACAGATAAAAGTTTAGTTTCACCTGGATTAAAGTGAAAAAACGAGAGTATGACGTGAACACGCGTGGCGCAGGACAGACACACCTGCTTAGTAACTGGATTGTTATGTGGGTGGAGTCAGGGAAATGCCCAGGTAAGTCAGCCAATCATGTTTCATTTTAAAGTTTAGACACTTGTTTTCAAAGTAACTTACGTCGCTTTACTATTGCACGGTACATAGAGGGGGAGACCCGGCTTTACTTTATTTTATTTAAAAAGGAAAATAATTCCCATTTGTTCATTTTTTAATTAAATCAGGGGTAGACAATAAGAAATTATTATGACAAAATTATGACAAATTTGCCACTGGCCCTCTGGTTTGCTTTGTCTGTAACGATCAGTCTGTAACAATCATAGTAATAATAAAAGAACATTTACCGTCCAAGTGCCAATAATGTAATGTGTTACATAAAAAAAGAGCAAAGAGCAGCACCACAGCAGTGACTTAATCAAAGTGCCATAGTAAATAGTGTTTTACTCACTCCTACCAGAGTGATTTAAACGCCAAAAACCTTTGACCTTACAAAAATGCAATAAAAAACGTTTTAAAATGCATGTGATGCAACAACAAAAAATGGAAATACAAAAAGATATTATAGTTTAATATTTAATTTAAACTGATAAAAGTATCCAGACATTCTTGGAGTTTAAGACCATCAAAAATTACAGCAAATAAAGGACTTCAAACGTCTATTTAGACGTTTTAGCGTCTTTGCGTTGGTCTCGGACTAAGAAAAGCGCTATACACATGAACTTGAACTTGTTTAAAAACTTGGAGAAAAGTGGATGAACATTGTGTGATGAGGATGCGTGTTAGGCTGCATCTTGCGCCAGACACTCTATGTTTTTTGTGTAATATTCACGATAATAGTTTGGCCATTATACTTTGGTTTAATAGTAAAGTGTGTCGTTGTTTCACAGTTGTGAAAAGCAAAAAGAAAGTCGCGTTAGCATTATACATAAATGCGTCGTGATTTATCGGTAAGCAGTTGCCGTCTTTTTTTCTCCCACGCTGCTTTATTTAATCTTGCATTACGTTTTTGATGCGTTTTTGAGCGTTATTCGCGGTGCGAGGACGTTGCTTCTTGTACTTTACTTTGCTGGACCGGTCGCGCGTGTAACCCCGAGTGAGGCAAGCACGGCGGCGTAGCAAATAAACCACTGCTTCTATAAGTCTGTCTCGAGATCACGTAACGTGATAACATTGGTTATCGAGCGAGACGATTTAACCAAAATCAAGACTTTTTGTTCTGGGCCAGCGGTTGGACCAGTCTGGTGGCCCTGATGGTTGTTTAGGCCACCGGGCCATTTATATTGTCGACCCCAGTATTATTTTCTATTCTAAGTCACTCATTTGATATCTGTGATATTTGATATCTCTCAACCATAAGCGACTATTTGAGCTAAATGAACACTCCGTACACTAGCGTGAGAGCGTTGAGGTTTCTCTTCTTGATGTGAAGCATTACTGGAGAAGAAGAGACGAGCGGTGAGTCTGCGCTGATGACACTTTTCCCAAGACCTCCGTCCTCCCCTTGGAGGGAAACCCAAACCCGCCAAGAGAATAGATCAAGAGAGGGATGGAGCACAGCCATGGTTGTCAAGAGGCCTTCAGTGAAGTGTTGCGTAATCAGCATGTTCTCTACACCACAGGTCATAGGTTCGATTCTCTGTGAATTCTCATCCTTCTCTCAATCTTACACACTCTCTCTTTAGCTCACTTTATCTCACTCTCAATCAAATGTTCTCAAACACATACACAACCTTTAACTCTTACACACTCACTCTTTCTTACACAGTCTCTCTCTCTTCATTTCTTTTTCTGTCACACACTCTAGCTCTCTTTCTCTCTCCCTCTCTCTCACACTCGCACATTCCTGATTTTTTTCCCGTCACTTGACCACACAGCTGAGGTTTGTGGTGGCTCCGGATCATGGGCATGTTGGTTTTTGAGTGTAATCTGGGGTCTTACCCTGGTAAAGCTGGGCGTACTGTGGGAATCCTGCTGCGCGCAGCCAGTCACACGCCTCCTTCGCCTCGATTTCTGAAAGAAAGAACAAAAATGCACTGCTGAATATAAACGTAAGGATTCAAATATAAAACATGTAAACTTTACAGTTGCTGACAGTTATTTAATGGCATTTTTTATTATAGAATTCTTATACTTGCATTTCTAATTTTATTCTTTTGGATCTTGGAAAGGCCAGCACTTCACAAGGGGATGCAGAAGCCGTTATTGATCTTAATTGATTGTTTGTGTTTGCACACATGTGAAATTGAGTGTGAGTGTGTGTGTCAAATTCTCTAATTATATACTGGTGTGTACATATGACATAATAGGAACAAAAAAAATTACACAATCTTTTTACACTAGCCGAGACATAATGTTTGATTGTAAAAAAAGGTTTGATTTCAAGATGAAAACCTATCACGTGAAATGAGTTGTACAGATGTGAAATTATAGAATACAGAAGGGCCCCTTGTGAAGTTCAGGCTCCTCAGGTTGTTCTAAAGCTCAGAGGGGTTTCTGGTAAGTCAAGCGTGGGAATAAAACAAGCTGCAGAGTTTAATTAACACCCGCACTCCCAAATCCCCCCCAAAAACACTCAACTAATTGTACCACAGGCACAGCGTGACGCATACACACACTTTCACACTCTATCTCTCACACACACACACGCACACTATAACCTTTGCACATACACATTTACTCTCTCACTCTTAGACAGACTCTCTCGCGGTCACAAACTCTCATTTTCTCAGATCCAAACCTCCTAGACAGCAGCGTGACAGACACGCACGCACCTCCATCACCACGGAACAGTGTTCAGCTGCTATGGCGTTTAATCCCGGACCTTCCCGACCCCGGAATTCCTGACCCCAGATGTGACAACAGGCCGTGGCCCGTAAGAGCGGAGCCCAACGAAAACCACTGGGAGCGAGAGCACACGCCTTCTTTCCCTGAGGAACCAACCGACCACAGCATTACCACTGATCTGTCCATTCAGAAAATCATCTAGATCTGTCCATCCATCTTACTGTCTGTATCTATCCAATCCACTCACCCCATCATTTCCTCTGTCAATCTGCCTGTCCGTCTCTCTCTTTATCCATCCATGTACCCATCATGTATCCATCCATACATCCCTCCATCTGTCTTTGTATACTTCTCCATCCACCCACCTGTGCCTAACTACCTCTCTCACTTTCTGTCTATAGTCTAATCTCTTTCTTTCTACTGTCCAATAATAATACAGTGTTATTAATTAATTATTGAAATATCTTTACATTTTTCTAATATTAAAAACATAATTTGAAAAAAAATATATTTTGCATCTAAGATTACATGATCTACCATATAAATCCCTCTAAATAAAAAACACACAGATCCACAGAGCAAGCGTTCATCAGAAATCTGCAGGCAATGAGAGATCGAGAAGAAAACGTGTTTCATCGTGTGAAATCATTTGTTCATGAACTGTTGTCTGGATCAAACCAATGTTTACGTGTGTGTCAGGACAACCAGAGCAGTGCAAGCTTACACACACACATTTATGGAACAGTGCCATTTTCCCACACATGCTAAAGTGATCTGACGTCCCTCCATTGGGATCATAAGGATGTTCCTTGTTTAACTAAACACGACTCTGAAATTCCCGGGTTTGGGAAGATTTCTGCTCGTTATGAGATTAAACGAACCGTGGAACCAAAACTAGTAGTGCCGATTAAACGAAAAGATTAGCACTTTGCTTACCATCAGATCATCTCAGATCTCAGCATAAACTCACATACTGTATAACCAGCAACAAGCAGAAAACTTTACACATGTGCCAAAACAAGCGTTTCTTCCACATCAACCGCAGCACTCGGACAGCATCACCTCAGCTCCGAACTAAACTCCGCTACCTCCGGGCATCCGCGCGATCGGGGCGTCTCCTCCGTATCAGTCCGCGGCCGCAGCTGTGCCGACCGCTCTCCTCTCTTACCCGCGAATTCTGATAACAGCTGGAGTGAGAGCCCATCGCTCCCTCCCGAACACGTGAGCCCGTTGACGTCACCCCACGCATCACTGTCCCGTCACGCTGGATCTCTCCAGATATCTCACACTCGCGATAACCATCAGTGTGCTTGGAAAAAAAGAATAGAAGACTGACGCGACGGAAGAACGACTGGCTAAAAGACTGATTTACGAAAGAATAACGGTACACATTATGTTCCACATTTAATGAGAAAGAGAGAGAGAGAGAGAGAGAGAGAGAGAGAGAGAGAGAGAGAGAGAGAGAGTTGGGGTCAAGTGTGGGCTAAGTGGTTCTGGACACACTTCCCAGAGTCCCAACACATTCCCTTATGGGAACAAGACTGTGCTGTGTGTGTGTGTGTGTGTGTGTGTGTGTGTGTGTGTGTGTGTGTGTGTGTGTGTGTGATGGGAAGAAAGACAGACAGGAATTCAGGAAGTGTGTGGCATGAGCGAATCAGTCTGAGTGTAATAACGCTGGACTAACGGTAAAACTTCCATACACGTCAAGTGAGCGACAGGGGGCGACAGAGTATGAAGGACCAAAACCGCCAAAATCAAATATAAATGACAAAGGAAATAAATGTACTTATGAATTAATAAATACAGAAACGCATACGTGCTAAACAAATGTATAAATACATATATTTACGTTATTACAACAAATGGGAAATACATGTACTTATGTATAAATAAATAGAAAGGCATACGTGCAAAAATAAATGTATAAATACATATATTTATGATAGTTCAACAAATGGCAAAAAAATGTAACCATTAGATTTTCCAATTCTCACGCCCCTTTTCTTTTTCTTTTTCGATGAGCCATTCCTTTTCTTATTCCTTTACGGCAGGGGTGTCCAAACTTTTTGATTCGCGGGCCACATTGGGCTCTAACATTTGACAAAGGGGCCGGACCGGGCTTGGGGAAAAAAATACACTTTTTAGGATATACACATTTTTGTATATAATTTAGTATTTAACATTAAATAGTGTTTATTTCTATTTAAAAATGCATAAAAAAAAGAAAAAAAAAAAACAGATATAATTCTAAAATGCAAATAAAGTGATTTAGCATTTTAACTGTTTTTTAAAATGTGTTCATAAATAAAGTAATAAAAACCTTCATAATGGAACATTGAAAAAAAATATGATTTTGATTTAATTTTTTACAAGCTCGGGTGGGCGCGGTGAAACAAACCGTATTCGTTTGAGATCACATGGTGTGTTCACGCGCTGAACTGAATTTGCGGAAATTTTGCGATTGGATGAAATTGCAAGGTCGCAAATAAATCGCGGGGTTTCGCTGAATTCGCGTGAAATGGCGCGATCGCGAATCCTGGAGGGACTGAGTACTGGCCGCGGGCCGTATTCCAATCATTTTATGAATCAAGTCACGGACTTTGGACATGCCTGCTTTACGCGAAGTCAAATGAGTGGGCGTCTCCTTATTGCGTCACTGCACAGTCATTGGCTAATTTGTGAAGAGTTCCCTGTTCGATTTGTCTTTCTAGCGGCTGTTTTTTAATGCAATGTTTCGTAGAATCATAGACGTGAAACTAGCATTAGCCATGAAGCTTTGTTCAAAAGGATGCCCACACTTTTCAACGCCACGTTTGTACTGTTGTATCTTTAACATGCTGTGTGTATTTCCCACCCGTTTACCGGATTAAATATCTGCTATTTATCTTGAAATATCCGGAAATTAATATCTCCGCATCACAAGTATGTAGCTCGCACTTCCGCAGAGATATTAGTATTAATAAGCGCGTACTCCGCGGCCGGAATTCGGTCGATTCCAGGCGATTTCTGAGAAAACAACCCCTCGATTTGCATTGCCTTTTCGCCACGATTGCAACAAGCCTCGTCACACATTTGTAGTTCGCGCGGCGGCGAAGATATTAATTTTCTGACGCTGCGGCCGGGACTTGGTCGGTTCCCGGCCACAAATGTTTCACAATGTTTCGGATCTAAAGAAGATGTACAGTACTTGGAATATGATTCTTCCTTCACATGCATTTAATTTCTCACTCACATCACTTTAGTTATTTTACAATTTATAATATTAGGCACGGGCAGTTGTTTTGAGAAGCCCCTGTCTGCAGCTTGCAGATCAAGGCGGAGCGTGATGTAGGGCGGAGTATAATGTTACGCCACGCCCACGTCAATTCCTATTGGATGTGAGTCAAATAATGACGTCGCGGCAACGTTCCACCATTGGTTGTAAGTCAAATAATGACGTCGCGGCAACGTTCCTTCATCAACTAATAGGGCGGAGCGTTACGTTACTGAAATGGATTGAAGTTGCTGCTGCGAGAAACGGGAAATCGAAAACAATACTTACAAGTTAAATACTTTAAATACTCTTTGCTTAGTTGTTCAAATTTTAGACTTGTACAAATCTCAATTGTGCTTTTAAAAAATGTACGCTTTTGACTGAAGTTGGTTACATACATTTACAAGCGGAAGAAAATGAATGGACTTTTTTTTTTTTACAGCTTTTTCATTTATTGCTAATAATAGGCATAATACTTGTGTAGTAGGTTATGTTTGTGTACATCTTGTGTAAATAAATGTTTACAAAACAATAAAGTGTTACATTGAAAAAAATGGACTGATTCTTTTATGTACTGCCATATTTATGTACTGCCATATTTATTACAATACTTTATTATTAAAAGTCTCGCACAGAGCATTAATGGCCGGTTTGGCACCATAGTAAACAAACTAGAGTGACAAAAGACACAGAAAAACAAGATAAACAGAAAGTAGAAAATGTGGTGGAACAGGGAATGGGGACATCCACATCGAGAATATGCAAATAGAAGGAATAGAACATTGGTTTGAGTTTCAAATTATATCAATTGATCAAATATAAAAGTTGAACTATAGTAAACAAGCGCTTGTTTCATGCAACCATCTAGCTCTTTTAATATTAGAATGATTACATGAATTTAACGATTTAAGTAAATATAGGGTAACGGTGACCATATTTTGTTTTCCAAAAAAAAAATTCATTAGAATTTGGTCTTGAAAACATGGTGTACATTCCAAGCTCAGAAAGCCTCGTACACCGGAGATTTTAGTAAATTTTTAAAACGCGCACGGATGCCGACTGGACGTAAATAGAGAACATGTTCGGGAAGAAACAAAAGAGGACGCTTGGTCACCCTGGAAAATATAAATACAACGAACGCAGTAATGTAAATCCCTTTACAGTTACTATTATAACAAAGATTTTTACAAAGACTGTTATTACTTCGAGGCTATTTTATAGTAAAACACACTCTGCGGCAATATGCATGATTTAAAGATGGATAGTACATATGTCCATGACGCATGCACTGGGAAAGACAAAAATCTCAAATGCATTAAAAAGCACACACAAAACACTTGCGCACTCATATAAAGACTCATTATAGACTTTAAAAAACTATACACTTTAAAATTAAGCGGATGCAAACACTCACCGTGCAGCAAAAACTTCTGTCTTTCCTTTTCCACCACGTAGGAACGTTGCGTCGACGTCATTTTTACTTAAAACCAAAAACAATGTATGTGGGCGGGGCGTAACGTACACTCCTCCCTACATCACGCTCCGCCTCGATCTGCAGGCTGCAGACAGGGATACTTGGTTGTTTAATCTATAACATTTATTGAACGAAGACAGTGTTTTTAAACAGTTTTAAAACGTGAGGCCAGAAACATGGCATTTTTTATTAAAATGGTTTGACGTTGTTTAATCAAACGCCGGCGACAGAACACGACTGGTTGAGAAACCAAAACTGGAATCACACGAACTCGAGAAGTGTGAAAACGGCAAAAACAAAAGCCACACGGGAATGACAGCAAACACAAACCACACATTAATGTCTGTAACGTCAGTAACACGACACCGCTGCGCCCGCTAGACGCGGAGAATTAACGCTTATAGCGCAAAGAGTCTTGTGCTTCGTTCCTTCGTTCCGAAACAGGTTCAAAACACAAACACACATGTAGATAAATAAGAAAAAATATAAAAATCTTATTTTTGCTGTTATAAAGGCAGTTTGCAAGCCAAGCTATCGGTCAATTACCGACACCGCCGGTTTGTTTGGTCGCAAAACTGCGAGTCAGTTCATCATCGTGAGTCGATTCGATTGCTTTTGACTGAATAGCGAAAACACGCCCGCTCATTTGACTACGCGTTTAGGAATAGAAAAAGAAATAGAAAAAAGGAAGAAAAAAAAGAATAGAAATAAAAGCCAACAGTCATCGATAAAGAAAAAGAAAAGGGGCTTGAGAGAAGGAAAAGATAAATGGTTACATTTATTTCTCAGTTGTTGTACTAACATAAATATATGTATTTATACATTTATTTTTCACTAATGCATTTCTGCTTTTATTTATACATAAGTACATTTGTTTCCTTTTTTTTGTAATAATATTAATATATGTATTTATACATTTATTTTGTTCGTATGCTTCTCTACATTTATTTATACATAAGTACATTTACTTCCTTTATCATTTATATTTGATTTTGGCGGTTTTGGTCCTCCATAACAGAGAGGGAAAAACTCTCATGTCGAACATTATCAGTTCTGCTATACTGCACATCACTTAAATGACCAGTGATCGCCAACAACAATGGAATTTTTATTTATGATGATTAATCTACTTTTTTCATTTCTAAAACCTACAAACTTTGATCTCTCAAACCAAATGTTTCTCTTGAAGTCAAAGACTGCAGTAAAATTACATGTATACATGAATAAACTGTGTACAAGTATACAAGTACAGTATATATACACAAAATCTACAGCAGAAAATAGACTCTTTCAACATTTTGCTGCACAAATAAACGACTGGATGTAGTCCAGCATTTCAGGTCTAAACAAGTGAAAAGTGAAGTTTTTACGCTTCAGATAAGGAGACAAACTAAGTGGCCAGGAATTCTCCAGAAACACAGAGCAGAAGATACACACAATCAGCTGCTGACGTACCCAGACAAACATTCCAGAATCTTCCCTCGGAATATAAAAACACAAGGCAGATCAGATGGATGTCAGCAGAACAGCAGGAGGTTTGCGGAAATCACGGCTTCAGTCCGCTTCAGGCTCGTTTCAGAAACAAGTCATAACAGAATACAGGAAATAAGCTGGATGAACTACGGCAACTTTAACCTTTGGAAATAAATCCGAAATTCCAGATATGGGACAGGCGGAAGTAGAAAGATGCGGAATGTCAGGATGATTTGAAAGACACACACATCAAAGACTCATATAAGAAGTAAAGAAAAGTACACTTGACAAAAATGAAGAAGTTCAAGATTCAGAACATCAGCTTAAGCCAAACAACTTTTCCAAGCAACTAAATAAAACTCATCAAAAAACTAAAGAGAACAACCAGCTTGTTACCTACCCCATCACCCCCAAAACACCCCCCCACACACACACACACTGTTCCATTCCATATATGACACAAACTTATCTGAACTCCAGAAAAGGGTTCATGACCTTTGCCCTGAAAATATAATAATATATAATAATAATAAATAAAAAAATAATAATAAATAGCCGAACGCCATCCAGCGACCCTAAGATTCCAGAAGATCCCCACACCTTTTACAACGTCCATCTACACTCACGGATTCAAGAATTTATTTTCTGTGTAATTATTAGAAGACTGACAAAGTGTGATCGGTGGAGGAATGAAGGAACTCTTCAAATCCAAGCACAGCATGTCGGAACATGTGGTGGTCATGTGTGACTCAGCCGTGTTCCCCGTCTCACGCTGCTTTTATTACGGCCACAAGCACAAAGACTCTTTGCATCTAAACACTCTGCTTGGCTGTTTTGTCAGTTGAAAACTGTTTAATGACTCAGATTTCACATTTTGTTATGTCCCAAAACCAGCAGTCAATATAAAAACATCAGGATCTCAGCACAGATTCTACAAGACACTTCTCCTGTATACAGAGAGAACTACTTGTCTACTTCCCACAGATTGAACTGCAAAACCCTTGTCAAAACTGTTGAGAGAGAAAAGTGACCCTGAGCCTCTCTCGTACCTTGGGAAATCTTTCTCAGCAACTGCTGCCGGGCCACAATACGGGCCAGACGGAGTCCGGACCGGCGGGGATGGCTGTTCATCCGGAGGTAAATGTCCCGTGTCTCAGATGTCATGCTACCTAAACACTCAATGTCGGAGGGGTCGGTCGCCTCCATCACTGCAGCTGTCATCTGATCACTGCATGTCTGAAACTGACAAACACCTAAAGATTCTGACTCCAGACTGCACCTCCTACTCCAGAGCAGCCAATAGGGAGGAAGGGCTGGAACAGCCAGATGATCCGCAGGCTGAAGCGGCCGCGGCCAAAGAAAGAAAGGAAGCATGTGTAGAGTCATCATCCAGTAGCCATTACATTTCCCTTCCTCCTCCTCAAATGAACCTTGAGAAAACAACCGCCGGAGCTCGGGGAAAAATGTACAAACATTAAACGCTTGTTCCCTGAATTAAATCTGACTGTGATTTGTACACCAGTGAGACGGAAAGACACAAATTTACAATGTAAAGTTGCAATTAAAATACAATAACTGCAAGTTATAAAGTTTCAATTACAAGATGTGAAATCAAATTTACGATTTGCAAAGTGAGCAATAAATAGTTCCTTTGATCAACAATCAAGGATTCAAAAGTCAAAACTATCAAAAGTATTAAAATGACCATATTGTAGTCATAAATACAATTAAATTGATATTTTAAATACAATTAAACAGTGGACACAGTAGCTGCTTGTCAAAATGGCTTGGGCGTTTTTTTTTTTTTTCAACTAGTATTACGGTTTTTTCCAACCATTTTGTAATCAGTCTATTTCTGGGTCATAAGGATCAGATTTAATTCCAGAGTCTAAATCCAAAAGTAGAGGTGAATCAATCACGGGACGAGATGAACGAGCACACAAATCTACGAGTCAATCTCACAAATCATCTTTCACTATTCCCGAGCAGAGTCCATCTGAATTCCGCCCCAGCGGTCTGGAGCAGATGCTGTGGGAAGAGGAATAATGCCCCCTGTTGGACAGTCATCAACATTCATCCACCATAATCCCACAACATGAACTTGATCCATGAACACAAACTGTGTAATAAGAGCGTTTATCTGCAGCACGGGGGTCACCCGGGGGCTGCTCGGGCCCAGACTGCTGCTAACCATCGAAACCTCAGAGCATCAATCAAAGACAGAGCAAAAAGAGAAGGCGATTATTGAATAACATATTGCAGTTATCGTTGATAAATTATGAATACGAGTCTGATCAACTACAATTTACCCATCGCCACACTAATAATTGTTATAGTAGAATCAAGTTCACAGTGACTTTTGAGAGGCTTTTGCGACAGTGAGTGACATTGCAGCTGGAGACGCGGGTGAGCGGAACTATTTCTGGACCTCGTGCGCTTATCACAGCGCCCGGTTCGATCCGTCAGCACTGACCTGCCAGACGCTTCTCTCGGATGTTTCTCCAGAGTAAATCCCAGGCTTTCGACGTGGAGTCGCGTAGCTGCTCGCTGATGGAGCGGCGAAGCTGCAGTTTGCTGGACTTTCGCGTGCTCGTCATTGCGGCGGGTGACGCATAGCAGTGCGGCGGCCGGTTTCCTCGAGCGCTCGGCCGGTCTGTCGGTCGGACTCGCTCTGGTGCCGCAGTTGGCGTCACTTCAGCTGAAAGGCGACGCTGCGTCACCTTGCGGTGGAGAAACAGCGGACCGGGTCTGTCTTTCGCTCCGTCACGGGACCGAGTTCATGCCCCGCGAGGTTTTCCCGCGTCTCTGGAATCAGCGCGACATGACAGTGGGAAACAGCTGGGCAAGTTTCCGAGCCAATGTTATGCAGAGGCGCGCGGATTTCTGACGACCCCCCCCCTCTCTCTCTC
>CM051494.1:554615-609076 GCA_028031935.1 Paedocypris micromegethes
ACGCACGCACGCACGCACGCACGCACACACGACTGCATATCTGCATAATACATTTGATTATTGCACGATTTCTGTTAAGTTCTGTCACCTGTTCCCTGGTTTGTTTTCTCTGGTTGTCTCATTATTTAAGCCCTGTGTTTTCTGTGTTTGTTGCTAGTCCGTCATATTATGCCACGTTCTGTTGTGCTCTGCGTCTGATATCCGGATTGGAATACGTGGTTTGTCTGTGCCTTGTTCTTGAGTGATAGCCAGAGTAAAGAGTACCAGACAACCATACTTGAGTAAAAGTACAGATACGCGCTGTAGAAGTTACTCCAATACAAGTAAAAAGTCACCACTATAAAAAAGACTTGACTCAAAGTAGCAAAGTATCAAATTTTAAAACAAGTGTTTTACTCATACTGAATTTAGGCTAAAATAAAACAAAGAAAAGTGGGGGGGGGACTATTCATGTGGCATTATTTACTAATACAGAAATGAAATTTAACATTTCCATGTTTCAAAAATGGTAAAAGAAAATAGATAAAGAACAAAAATAACAATATAAAAAAAAATAACTAAAAATTCCAAGCTGACTTTGATGTGATTCTACTGAAGTCATTCTCTACCAAAGACATTACATGTATTCACATTGCACCAAAAACATTAAGTTAAAATATAGTAACGTCACAGTGGTTTTTGCCATGTTAGGCTTGGTAACATTACAATACCATTTTAAAGTCGGGGAAGACCTGTATAGTTTAACTTAACATTAAATTCACATACATTCACGCCTCTAATTCACGTTTGTGTGGTTTCTAATTCTCAATTAGCTTCCAGTATCTTCAGCAGACTATAGATTGCAAAATTGCCTCGTTCGCCCGAGAAAATCAACCGTGATAAAAATCGATTATGTGTTTGTCGCGCACAATCAAAATGTAACGAGTAACAGTAAGTGTCAATTTAAATGTAGTGGAGTGAAAAGTACAGTTACTCAATCAGAATTGCAGTGGAGTAAAAGTTGCTTATATTTTTGATACTCAGCACAAGTACGAAGTAGCCAAAAACATACTTAAGTAAAGTAACAAAGTTCATTTACTCAAGTACCTTACACCTCTGGTGATAGCTCAGTGAGTAGTGTAACGGAGCGGAATGCTGCCGTTACTGGACTAGAATGCAGAGCCCGGTGCCCCATACACCGCACGGCCCCGAGGGTCAGAGAATGGCAACAACAACAACTATTTACACATAATTGTCTTTGGTGGAAGACTCCCCTCACGGAGAGACTCCTGTTTATTAGTCCCACCAAACACCCGAGCAACACTACACCCTGAACAGCAGTCAAGTGATCCTGCAGACTAATGCACACAATGACGGTAGATGATTATTGAGGAAGGACACAGCACTGTTACAGTAGTATGCTTTAATTTGTCCTAGCCCTGTTTTTGGTCCCTCGTGACCCGTTTCTATTGTGTTTTTGTTTTTTTCATTATTAAAAAGCATCCTTTGCATTTAAGTCTGAGCTCCCGTTACTCCTCGTATCATGACACCATGCTTAAAATCGGATACATGCGCCTTGTGCTCTGAAACAGCAGTGATCGGCCTGGCCGGCGCTGAGAGGGTCTCTGGGCCCCAGGGGGTCTGGCACTTCAGTCAGAGGTGTGAACGTTTCTATATGCATCGCAGTCAGGTGACTTGTGCTAGAAGAGCAGAAAGACAACTGAATCAGTGCTTGCTAAATCCAACGCAAAGATTTTTTCACATCTGAACTAATGCTGATTGCATTTTTTGATTGAACTAATGCTGTAACACTGCCTTATATGAACATACACACTGCTGTGGGCAAGTGAAGAAGAGTAATCAGATACTATATATATATATATGGTCACACATATGACATGGCATCTTCTCTTTAATCTTCATGCTCATTAGTGTTGAAGTTTGTTGTCAATGGCCAAATTCATCTTAATTTTGAAAGATGCACATTCTCACAATCATTTCCTTTTCAAGCTTAGCTGCTCAGAGTGGTTCATCTTTCCTGTGTATATTTTTATTACCGGTTTATTAGTGAAATGGTGTAATTCTACACCCGCCCGTGACCTTAAACGTCACCTCATGTTAGTGCGGTTATCACACAGCTTGCTGCTCATCCCGCTGAAAGACTGAATTCATATGAGTCACGGGGCCCCTCAGGAGACCCTGATGAATATTCATATAAGGGGCCAGAGACTCAAGGAGCTTTACACTACAATATTCACTGTACTCCAGTCATTACACTTGGTCCTGAAGGGACTTAGAGAATGAGGAGAGTTATGAAAATACACTCTTATTAAAACAAAAACAATTACACAAACGGATGAATTTTTAGTAAACTATCAGCTAATCTTCACAGAAAACCCCAGAGTAGGAATGTTTAAGTGGGAATACAAGAAAAGAGAAAACTGATCTTTGATCATCATTGACGGGACTGTTGCCCCCCACTGCAGAAAACTCCCCAAACTTCCCCAGCTGCAGTAATGACAGGCCTGTGGTGGTGAGGACGCAGGAACGTGGGGTCGGACACTGGAAACTGATCACTCTTCTGCTCACACCGGGAAAATCTCTCTGAAGTCCGAAAAACACACCACATCCTTATAACCGCGACACATGAAGATGATGAAGTCGTTACATCACAGGAGAGACAAAGGATCTGGGTTCACATCTTCCCCAAATGTATTAGTTTTTCTCAATCGCTAAGACACATTTTTAATGCTGCTCTCATTTTCACAAAACTCTAAACACAAACCACAAGTTTCAAGCTACATTCACAAAAACTTCAGACTCTTCATGCAAAACCAATCTTTCTCCTCAAAACAGTTCAATCTGAGCCCAAAACTGAACTATGTGATCAAATCATGTCTCAAGTCCATCAGAATTAAAAGCACTAGTGAGCAGTCAGCAAACACTACTCAGAAAAATGCAAAACACAACACTCAGAGCGTGAAGCAGGGGAAATAAAAGTGTATTGTTCACTGTAATACATAAGCAGATTGCCAAACAAAGAAAACCTGCGCATTTAGCACAAAAAGACAAACTGAAATATTGTGCGTTTACATGTAGTGTGTGCAAATTGTCATGTACTGTTGCAGTCTGTTGCATGTACATTCGGCAACAGATAGACTGACACTGAGACTTGATATTCTACAAATGTTTGTGGTCCTTAATGATTGCTGAATTTCACCTAGTACACAGTAAAGGCTTTGTTCTCACGGACCATGTCAAAAACTAGGGTCTTGCTGCGGGGAGAACACACTCACACCCCTGTGTGTCAGGCTTTAATTCCCCAAAACGAGAACAAGAAGTTATAAAAATCCTAGAAACCGTTAGACCAACCCATCATTGCAATATTGCAGTACAGTGATGTAGTGAAAATTACATTTACTTACAGTTCTCACATTTTCTTACTTTGACATTTTTTCAATCTTTAGGTCCAGTGGAGTTTACGGATGGGCAGGACTTACAGCTCTATAGAACATGTAGTCCTACAGTAACTGTTGTCAATATTTACGTACTGTTCAATAGATATTACCAATCTTTGTTTTTGCTGAACACCTCAACCTCCTCTCACACACTCTTCCTCAGATTTCCATCCTTTGTAGAGCCTCAGAAACCAGTTTTCACTGATCTGGCTTACTTTACATATGTTTATGTCCCTCACATCATCAGACAAAAGTGTTATCAATTTTGACTTGTAGTGTTGAGACGGTAACAGCAGTGCTTTAGTTGTGGTCGACTTGTGTCACATGTGTTCAGCATTCTGCAGCACAGGTAAATCTCAATGAAAATGTGCTGGCTAGTTGTGTCTAACCAGGTCAAAAGTGTTTATGGTTTTGCCAAAAGAGTGACTGATTTGACCAGTGTGTTTAAGCAATTGAGAATTTAGTTCAGACAATAGAATTTAGTGTCTTCGCGATTGAGAAAAACTGTAATCCAAAACATGCGCAACTGTGTTTTTCTGTCTCTGTAGCTTTATGTTCAGCAAATACATGCGTAAACTTTAAATTTTTACTGACTCCCAAAGCAATGATGATGACGATGATGATGCTGATAATGATGATGGAGGAAAGCACTGTCTCCCCTGGGGCAGCAAGAAACAAATATCCTGCTGGATCTGGACCGCCGGGCTCCTGGAAAACCTTCCTTTTCACATGTCACAAGCTGAATTCTAATCAGTCCTCGGTCGAGCATTAACCACAATCGCTCTTAATAGTTCATATTCTGATCAGGGGGCATGTCTTAACTAGCAAGAACAAACACAGAGTCTGGAAACAGGTCGTGATGTCACAGCAGACACAGCAGACCGCTGGTCGCTGCATTTGTCACCATAGTTTGTATCTATTTTTAGAAAACGCATAGTAATCCCTCGTCTATCGCGGTAGATACGTTCGAAGCCCGACCACGATAGGTGAAAATCCGCGAAGTAGAGGCACAACATTTACGTATTTACTTAACACTTGTTCAGACTTTTAAAACACTTTTTTCACGTAGTATTCTTTATTAATGTTTTCACAATTTATTAATTAAGTGTTTGAATGGGGAAATAGCAGGCGCGATCGCACGTTTCCTGATGCTGGGGCTCGTGCAGTGGTCGCGGGGGGACGTCCGACATAGCGATTTGCATCTCCGCGCCGAGACGCATCTGGCGAGGTCCGTCTTGAGCCTCTACGAGCATCCTCCGCCGAGATACGGTCTGGAAAAAATGAATCCGCGTATATACGTTATAAAGAAAAAAAATCCGCGAAGTTGTGAATCCTCGATAGTCGAACTGCAAAGTAGCGAGGGATTACTGTATAGTTCTTTTATGAATTGACTACTTCTTGATGGAGTAAAGTGGAAGACCTCACATGTCTTCAGAATGCACATATAGCAAGGAGTTTAATGTACACAGCATCCATTATAGGCCATTACAGAAAACCCATTAAGCATTTACTACGTAAACTAAAAAGCAATAAAGAGAACGTTTAAGCTTCGGCTGCATTTCTGATGTGGATTTACTGTCTGAACTATAAATAGACGGACAGAGAAGGGTTCAGACGGCCGACCACAAACACGGAGGCAGCATCTACTGCAGAAGAGAGTGTGAGAAGTCCTGCAGTCGGGTGAAGTTTGTGTACGCAAACGCACGTACATTCAGACAAACCAAGCGGTATAAACATTCACATGCGCAAACACACTTATAGAAATATTTAAAACATCACAAAGCAACGCTGAAAATCTTGAGCATTTAATATAATAGTCATGCCGTTAAGCGTCATTAGTGTCAGTCGCGCGGTTCTGGAGGCTAATAACTCTCACCTTTCCTTTTACACGCGCATCGGTTCAAACAGCGACGTCTAACTGCTCCAAACATCCCAGCGATGTTTTACAAGTCCGCCGGCTCCAGTCTGAAAGCATTTTTATAAGATCTGGGGGACGTGAGGAATAAACACTGGTGTAAATCCCAGAAATTACAGACACAACTGCACGTGTCGGGGGTGTGAGGGTCTCGGTGCCATCCGCGGGGGTAACGGCTGGGGCATTTCAGTGGAGCGTCTGGAGCAGTCGAGTCAGCAGTGCAGCCACTTTCATTTAGAAATATGCAACGATAATCCGGACAATTTTCATTGCACATTCAAACTTTTTGACAATTTGAGTGCCAAAACTCGAACGCAAATTCAATTAGTGACCTGCCAATCAGCGAGAGCGGGAGGGGCCACTACAAAGTAAGGTAGGTTGTGAATGAATTATGACGGCATTCTAAGAAGTGTTCTATGAAGACTGCATTTTGAACCGCACTGTGAAATCACAGCTAATCATATTATAACCACGCCCATCAAAGTTGTTATACAGGCTTCCACAAGATTTTTTACATTCAGGTTTTTACATTTTGTCGTTTTAACTCAACAGGCCCAAAACTGCAGAGTCCAGACATTTCACTGCATTTAACAGGCTGCAAACCCAGCCTGTTTTATTAGCGTGATTCGTTTAGTCAGACCTCAGCGCCACACAAGACGTGTGTAATTGCACTGGCACATACGCTAATATTAACATGCGGCTCCGTTTGCATCTGACGCATGCCCTGGATTAGCTGCTTGTTTTTCCACAGGAACACGTGCCTGAAGTGCCAGAGCGTGTGGAAATATCCTCCTGTGTTCAATCAGGTTCTGTAGTAAACCCTTCAGATTACTGATCACTGTAAAGAGTACATCTGTAATGTATGAAATCACCCACAAACATGCAAGTTCAACAGTGGCAGTCCGTAGACCAGTTGCTTCACAGCAAGAAGGACACGCTCCAGACCTGAGGTGTGACTTTGAGGTTCAGTCGGGGTCTTTCTGTGTAAAGTTTGGATGTGCAAGATTGTGATGGTTTCCTCCAGGTCTCCAGTTTAATCAGAGAATTGGCATAAACAAAAAGTGTCATTGATTTTATACACACAAACAGATGGTACGGTGCGGGCTGGCACACAAGCACACACACACACACACGCATGCATGCACGCACACATACACACAAAGCAGTCTCAAATAAAAGAATGGCACAGTACGCACACACAAACGCATCAAAAAAAAATTAATTGCAAAGTAAGCGCACACACATACACACAAACAAACACACAAAAATCCTTGAATAAATGCACACTCACACCTGCACACGCACATAAACCTACACACACGCACACACTTTGGAAACACATTACGTCTCTAGGCAACAGAAAACAAATGGTGGAAAATGCCTCTTTTGAGCACAAGTGTGTGTGTGTGTGTGTTTAGTTTTGGCTGAGATGCAAACATTTTCTTCTCAGACATATTTTCGACCGGTGAACGAGACGCGGTGTTGTGATGCCTGACTGGGTCATGTGACCAGATTACAACGGTCCAGATGTGTTGGGCTGCGTAAGCTCTTTAACATTATTGAAGATTAATTCTCTGGGTGAGATGTTTGCTTCAATCCGCCAGCTGCCTCACACACTGTAGATTCGCCTCTGGTGTCCTTGTTTTGCTTTGTACTGTAAATTACGTCAGCAACATCAAGGCTGTGGGTTCGATTCCCAGGAAAACTTAGCGCTTGACATGAGTGAAGAACAAATGTGAATGTGCTGAGCTGAAGAAAGTCTGTGAGGTCTGGAAGGGAAGGAATTACTGCAGAAAGACCAACTGTTCGCACACACACACACACACACACACACACACAAACAGACACATAAACAGACAGATGTGCGTCTCAAAGCTCGTCTGAATCCGGTGAAACAATCAATCTGTCAGTGTAGAAATTCAGCACAAATGTACCAATGTTTTTACTTCTGGTAAAACTCATTTAAGAAGAAAAACTGTTTACGAAGTTTAACTGCTGCTGACGAAACAATTAAAAACAATGAAACACACACATGCCACATACACAGACACACAGTGTGTGCGTGTGTAGATTGATCTCCAGCCACTAAAGCCTCTCACCTTCCTTCTCATCAGTGTGTGTTCATTAGGACTGTGTGTGTGTACTGAAAGGTGAAATCAGACATCCATTATTTTTAGATAGCCGAAGTTTGACATACTGGAAAGAGCAGACAAGTCCTTCCCAGAATCCTGAAAGAAACAGACGCTTAAAAAGGTTCCAGGTGTCAAAGCCGCTGTAGGGTTCTGGAAGAAAGCAGGAAAACCAGAAGAAAAAAGAACACGCACCGGAATCACAACAGATATGAACAAAGGGAATCCCTCCAATCACTTTGAATCAGGGTTCAGAAACCAAGAGCAAAGCATTTCATTTCAGAACAATTGCAGACAGCATCAGGCCGTCTCACACGTCTGAGCCAGACAAGAGCGCAGGCCCGAGAGGAGTGACGCCGTCTCTCTCATCCATCAGAAGAGACAGAAGCTCCAGTTCTACTTCACTGAGTTGAGTGCTGGACTCGTCACGTGAACCCACAACTGTTCACACAACAAATCAAAGAACCACACTGGGACAAACTTGCACGTTGCGTGTTCTTTTCTGATCCTTTTTCATTATTTGCTGAACTCAGTCTGAGTTGAACTAGATGTGATTGAATGAAGGCCACTGGATGGAGTGAAGAAAAAAAAATGGGTTTCTGATACGACCCACATATCAGGCCTGTTATAAAAATAGACCGAACCCAGAGGAAAAGGAAGTCCTGACCAAGAATAACTTCAGCGAGACTGAGCTTTTCGAACCGTGCAGATCTTATTTTAGGAATTAGGAAAAAATCAGAGATTTCTAGGTCAGCGCTGGAAGTTTGAGATTGGCTCAATTTAGACTTGATAGCACAACTGCTGCACCCATCAGACTTGTGCTTTAGAAGCTTGAAACTCACACACGCTGCTCTGTGAGAGAAATGCTGAAACCACAAGCATGAAGATCTCAGACTCAGGAAAGATGCTCTGTAATGGCAGAACTCAACATTCAGAAAAAAGTGTCTAAGTATCTGAATATGGAGAAATCAAAGATCTGAATTCAGTGTAAAAAAATCACAGCTGTGAAGGAAAAGACCCGTGCTGGAGATCCGAGCAGATGCTGTGATGGAAGGCTCTGGAAGGAAGCTGCTGTCAAACTAGCGTGTGTGAAGCGTCTCCTCGGGAATTTGAGTAGTGTTTGGCTGATTGAGATGTTCCAGGCTGGGAGAAGCAGGGCCGTCTTCTGACCCCGGTCTGACTCTGATCCATCCAGACCAGTTCCAGGCAATGAAAGTTCCCTGCTGCGACTTTACCGACATTCCGTTTCACACAGAGCGGGAATGAAGCGATCTAACTCCATCGGGATGAGTAAATGAGGCATGTACACACTCAGCTTCTCGTCTGTGACGCTGTGACATTCAACGTCCTTCACAAGACAAGACAGTAAAAACAACTCCCACATTCTGTAATGTGGCCATTCCCAGTCTAGAGGATGCGCCAACATTCTGGACAGATGAAGGGATGAATGGTGAAATTAATAATTAATAATCTGTAATAATGCATGTTTCAGCCTCCTTCTGCATCAAACATTTCTGCAGTGCTTTCTGTCAAGTGGAGGACGAGTGTCGGAGCGTGTAAAGCTCTGTTATGAAGAAGAACGGTGACATCAGTCTGAAAGTCAAACATAGAGTCAAGGACACACAGCGTCAACATGATCGCTCAAGGTCCCAAACCAAACAGCAGCAGGTCAAAGTGAGTGTTGTTCTCCCGAGTGTCCACAGTGTGTGTGTGTGTGTGTGTGTGTGTGTGTGTGTGCGCAGTGTTTAACAGACCTTCAGTATCTCAGTGTGTCTGTGCAGAGCCAGAGAGTGAGACAAAGTTTGAGAGAAAGTTGAACGGAAATGGAGAAATGTGAGAGAGGGACACAGAGAGAGTGATGAAGAAATAGATGATGGGGGGGGGGGTACGGTGGTTTTTTTTAGATCGATGACAACATGGAACTAACTGAAATGAAACAGGAGTACTGTGGCTAGTTTTTTTTTAATGTGATGAGTAGAAAACACAGATCTGTGCATAAGATAGTAAGGAGTAAACGTTAAAACTAGGTGGACAAATAATTACTCAAGTAAAGTATAAATAAGCCAAAATTCTACTTGGCATCTCTGGTGATTGAGTACATGTTCTCTTTACTCCAATACATTCGAATTGACTAATTGTTATTCTAACAACTAATTGTTACTCGTTACATTAAGTCGCCATCTCTTTCTACCGTGATTATTTCTTAGGTGGACGAGGCGATATCACCATCTGTAGGGCGCTGAAGGTACTGGATGCTATGAGCATTCTATTATTCAGCCATTTTAAAACATTGAGGTGTCAAATTTTATTTCTATATAAAGAAATCAACGGGCACAAATACGGGATTTATTGTTTTTCCCATATTCAGTACAAGTAAAGTACTTTTAAAATTGGATACTTTACGACTTTTACTCAAGAATTCTTGGTAACTTGTAATGAAGTAATTTTACCAGTAAGGTATTTATATTTTACAAGGGTGCTGTTTACACCTCTGCATTTAAAGCAACTCAAAAGCAACAAGTTTACAAATGTTGACTTTTTTATAATCTAACATATTTGTATATCTTAATCGTTCGTGACTGTACTGATATCTGGTTCCGAGAGGGTTCCGTCCTCGTCATCGGTTCCCGCTAGCGCTGCAGCGGCTGGGTCACGCGCGGCGTTCCAGTGTCGCCGTCTGCTGGCAAACATCCGGAATCACAGCTGAATATTCTGTAACGCAGAACCGCGTGTCCCTCCGCGCCTCATGTAGTCGGCGCCGCTGACGGCAGTTCGCGGGAGCGCTAGTGACGTGCAGGCGAACTGTGGAAGAGGCGGGAAACTGTTCTTCATCAGACAACAACATGAGTTTATGGCTGGACAAATACAGACCCACGTCCCTGTCGAAACTCGACTATCACAAAGAGCAGGCGACCCAGCTGAAGAACCTGGTAAAGACCGACGAGCAGTGTGGCGCGGCTGTCTCAAGCTGACGTCAAACTCACCCGTCTTTATTCGCTTGTTTGCTGTTTGTTTTTGTCTCGAGCTTCAGAATAAGTCCGTGGAACTGTAGAATTTTCTGGCTGGCTTAACAGGTTCAGTGCGGAGATTTCCCGCATCTGCTCGTGTATGGACCGTCCGGTTCCGGTAAGAAAACCCGGATCATGTGTCTGCTGAGGGAACTGTACGGAGCCGGCGTCGAGAAGCTGCGCATCGAACATCAGACCATCACGGTAGAACTTCACTATCAACAGGGATTGTGAGACGGCTCCAACTCTGAACCCGTGTGTGATCTACAGACACCATCGAAGAAGAAACTTGAAATCAACACTATCGCCAGCAACTATCACCTGGAGGTGAACCCGAGGTAAGGACAGGGGTGTGAAGAGTACCGGACAGCCATACTTGAGTAAAAGTACACATACTTACTGTAAAAACTACTCCATTACAAGTAACAAGTCACCAATTTCAAAAAGACTTGAGTCAAAGTAGCAAAGTATCCAATTTTAAAAGAACTTAAGTATTAAGAAGTATTTTATTCGTACTCAATGTATGCACCCAAAAAAAAGAAATGTGAAAACAAACTATTGTTTTCTAATACAGAAACAGAATTTAACCTCTATGTTTGAAAAATGGTAGAACAAAGTAGATAAAAATAACAAAAAGTCAGTCTCTATCACTTAAATTTGCAAGTAGATATAAAATACAATTCTGATTAGTAAATTATATGTATTATATAATCAAAATGTAACGAGTAACGATAAGTGTCAATTCAAATGTAGTGGAGTGAAAAGTACTGCCACTCAGTCACAAATGCAGAGGAGTAGAGAGTAAAAGTTGCTTATATTTTTAATACTCAGTGCAAGTACGAAGTAGCCAAAAACACACTTAAGTAAAGTAACAAAGTACATTTACTCAAGTACCTTACACCTCTGGGTAAGGACGGCTTAGGCGAGAGCACCCATCCGTTTCTCCTGCAGTGATGCGGGGAACAGCGACCGTGTGGTGGTCCAGGAGCTGATCAAGACCGTGGCTCAGTCTCAGCAGATCCAGTCCAGCGCTCAGAGAGAGTTTAAAGGTCAGTTCTTGTGTCGGGATGGTGTCGGGCATGGCGCTGAGTTCTTGGTTTTCCTGGCAGTGGTGCTCCTCACGGAAGTGGACCGGCTCACTAAAGATGCCCAGCACGCGCTGCGCCGCACCATGGAGAAGTACATGTCCACCTGCCGGCTGATTCTGTGCTGCAACTCCACTTCCAAGGTGATCGGGCCCATTCGCAGCCGCTGTCTGGCCGTGAGGGTGGCACTGCCCAGTGTGGAGGAGGTTTGTGCCCGTTGTTCTGCTCACAACTGACTCCAAACCTCAAGCTTTTATTTGAAAGCCTTCAGATGATTGATACCTAGCGAACCACGTTCCAGTCTAAACTAAAGGGTTTGCGATTTGTATTGACAACTAGAAATTCTGCTTTTAAAACGCGAAAAAGACACAGAAATTAAACATTAGAAAGGCAAGACGTGGAGCCGCTGCAGTGTTTAAAGAAGCAGCTAAAGTTCTCTCTTTTTTTTTTTTTTTATTCGCTGCACAACAATGCAGGAGTTTTTTCCCCATTTCAAATTTCATTCCCAGTATAAAGCCGTTCCTCCCCATGTCAGGTGAGCGGCGTCCTGTCCGCCGTCTGCAAGAAGGAAGGGCTGCTGCTTCCTCCGGAACTGGCCAAACGCATCGCAGAGAAATCTGCCCGCAACCTGCGTAAAGCCCTGCTGATGTGCGAGGCCTGTCGAGTCCAGCAGTAAGAGCAGTGAGAGTCTGTGGCCGGAGTGTTCCGCAGGCACTGACCGTGTGACCGTGTGTCCATCAGGTATCCCTTCTCTCCGGACCAGGACATCCCCGACACGGACTGGGAGGTTTATCTGCGGGAGACGGCCAGCGCTGTGGTCAGCCAGCAGAGCCCCCAGAGGTCAGGAACATAATCACAAGTTATTAAATGAAATGAAATGAAATTGCCGTTTGATTTAGAAAACAAAAAACGGCTTACTTGTTGTGATTCGGGATGTCACACTGCTGCACGCGGCAATAAAGCAACCCTTAAAACTTACATATAATATAATTGAAAATGCAAACATAGCTGCAGCATTGGAGGGTTTGGTCTGGTTCTGATGGTCAGAACACTGATGTTTTGGAAAAAAAAAAAAAACAATATTGAGAAATTCTGCTCTGGGATTTGAAGGTTTACAGTAAAAAGGGTCACGGTTCAACACTTGCGGTGAGTTGATTTGGCCTGCGATCACGACTGTACAAAACCCACCAGCAGCACTTGTACACGTGAGCCTGGAGCTGGAATGTGGTGCCCGTGGCTACAGTTGTGCTTTGTGTGTCTTTTTGCAGACTTCTGGAGGTTCGAGCACGCTTGTACGAGCTGCTCACGCACTGCATCCCGCCCGAGATCATCATGAAGGTAGAGCTGCTTTCTCTGCTGGATCCTCCAGACTGAGAGGGTTTCTGCGCAGGGGCTGGTGACGGAGCTGCTGGGTAACTGTGACGGGCAGCTGAAGGCCGAGGTGGCGCAGATGGCGGCGTATTACGAGCACCGACTGCAGCTGGGCAACAAGGCCATCTACCACCTGGAGGCATTTGTCGCCAAATTCATGGCCGTGTACAAGAAGTTTATGGAAGACGGACTCGACAACTTCATGTTCTGAGGCAGCGGTTCCTGGAAGATGTGCAGATGATTCTTTTTTCAGAATAAAGACAGTTTCACGTGTTTGTCCTGCTTTTATTTACAGAAAGAAACCAGCACAACGGGTTCAGAAATACATTAAGGCAGAAATCTGTTTTTTTTTTTTAACTCAAAGCTGCATTTAGCTTTAGCTACAATTGACATTTCAGCATAGCAGATCAACAAAGGTCGTGGTTACAATTCTGACGAAAGGTTTTTTTTTTTCAAACTAAATAGTCAGGAAAGTGCATGTACAGCTAAGCTATAAATTACATTTCATGCTCCGTGACTCGCTGGGGCTAATCAGGTGATGCTCAACCATCACGTGGAAAAAGAGCGAGGACCTCTGCTTCACTTTTTGCTAGTCAGCTTATGTCCCTTGATGATGTAGTACAGAACCAGGCCGAGGGTGAGCAGCAGGCAGAGGCTCACTAGAGAAAGGAAGCCCACCATGGGCTGCTTGGCCAGTAGGGAACATCGGAGGCAGCGCGGCGTGGCGCGGGCACACGGCTGTGGAGACGAGCCTGGTGCAGGGAAGCCGTTGTGTTGGATGATGTTTCTGTAGTGAGCCAGTGAGGCTTTGGAGATGACTTCCTCTTGCACGTGACCATACATGCCGAAGCCCGGGTCGCTCTGGTCAGTGAAAGCGTATGCAAAATAGCCCCTCAGATTGACGCCATCCAGCACATGAGCTGAAAGATAAAGCCGACGCTCAGAAAGCAGCAACATCAACCAGTCAAACTTCTGTCAAGGTTTCGGCGGAATAAACTCTTTCCCAAACTCGGATGAAAAGGTCTAGTTTTTTGAGGTCAGCAAAGTGTTGCTCTAGTGTTCAGATTAATAATTAAGCTCCTGCTTCGTGCAGTCCTGTGTGTGTGTGTGTGTGTGTGTGTGTGTGTGTGTGTGAGCTTTGCACATCTGAACAGAAGCAGCAGATATTTGTTTCGTCAGAATGTGTCCAACACTTCCTCAAATAAGACCAGGATTTCCAAGCTGATGTGAAATATTAGATGATCCGACACTAAGAGCTGGAGAAGATCAGGAGATCAAACATGAAACCACTGACCTTTCATAGCCTCGTTGATGTAGTTATAGTGGTAGTAGATGCGTAGACTGTCTTTAAACCTGGCGGGGTCCTCCTGAACGCCGTTTGCCATCACGTAGATTGGCACGCCTTTATAGCGCGAGTCAATCCAGTTCAGGGCCTTCCGAAGACCCCAGGGAACCACCGGGGAGTTGCGTCTGGGAGACATGATCCAGGTGACGTCCGAGATCACCTGCACCTGCAGCTTGTCTTTGAAGGTGTATTTGTCTTCCACTCCGTCGTACACCATCGAGGTCGTGAAGTGGCTGATGGCGAAGAAATCATACGTGCCCTTCACCAGCCGCCGGTCCTCCTCGCTGAAGGACGGCAAGTGGTAGTTAAACAGATCGATGTTGTTTCGCTGCCGCAGCCAGTCGCGCATCACGTCAGGATAGTCGCCGCTGCCGAACACGGGCTCCGCAAACCAGCTCACGCGGAAGTCCAGCACTCGGTTGGCCGGCGTCACGTCCTCTCGGCTGAAGGAGAAGGCCGGCTCCACCCAGTCCATGTGGAGGGCGAGCGACGCCTGTCCCCCCTGAGCCTCGCGGAACTCCTCGTCGTACACACGCCACGCCAGGGCGTGAGCGCGGAGCAGCTGGTGGCCCACCGCGTACTCCAGCTCCTCGTCGTTGGGCTCGTTCAGAGTGATCCAGAGCTTGACGTGCGCGCCCAGCCGCCGGTAGCACAGCCTGGCGTATTCCGCGAAGGCCAGGACGGTTTCCCGACTCTGCCAGCCTCCGCCAGCCCTCAGGACGGCAGGCAGACTGGAGAGCCTCCCCGTGTGGTGCCAGAGCGTCACTACAGGCGTGACGTTAGCCTTGCGCAGCTCGCTGACGAAGCAGCGGTAGTAGCTCAGCAGAGTGGTGTTGGCCTCGGACACTCGGCCGCTGCTGGTGATGGAGGACCAGTTGAGCGAGAAGTGGAAGTGTGTGACCTGCATGTGCTGGAGCTCTGACACCTGCTGGCGGACGCTGCTGTAGTCTGCACAGCGCTGAGGTCTGCGCCGCCCCGCCCACTGCTGTCCCGACACGCGCCTCAGCTCCCCGTTCCCAGACATGTTCCACATGTAGACGCTTGGGTCGGCAAACTGCGCGGGTGTGGTGTCGACCTGCAGCGGGGACAGATGACACACCCAGTTTAACCAGTAACGGAAGCGACGCTTGAGATACAGACCTTTACATGAGCCGTGTGGAGAGAGACAGACAGGTGTAGACATGCAGTGAGTCAGACATACACACAGACAGACAGACAGCTGTAGAGATGCAGTGAGACAGACGGCTGTAGAAAAGCTGTGAGACAGACAGACAGACAGACGGCTGTAGATAAGCTGTGAGACAGACAGACAGACGGCTGTAGATAAGCTGTGAGACAGACAGACAGACAGACGGCTGTAGAGATGCAGTGAGACAGACGGCTGTAGATAAGCTGTGAGACAGACAGACAGACAGCTGTCGTGCACCTGTATGGAGTTGGCAGCTACTCCCCAGGCAAAGTGGCAAGGGAACAGGCCGTGGGCGGGCCGGTTCTCAGGCAGCTGTGGGAAGCCGTTCTTCAGGATGAGTTTAGTGTAGAATGTGGCGGACGTCTTTGGCTCTCTCTTCAGATCCGGGGAGTTGAAGTCCACATAGAACAATCCCCGGCGAATCCCGTACTCCCGGAACCACTCATAGCCGTCCAGCAGAGACCAGGCTGTGTAGCCAATCACGTTCACTCCGTCAAAGCGGATGGCTGGAGGAAAACGGCGAGACAGAAGGTTGATGTCCGCAGACGTGCCGGTTTGCAGGCCTACCTTTCAGAGTCTCCATGATGAAGCGCTTCAGGTAGTACATGTGCTTGGCGTCCTTGGTCTTTATGTTGCCGCTTCCGTACCAGCCACTTTCCACCACGAATATGGCGGGATTGTTGTATTCCGCACGGACCCAGTACAGCAGCATCCTGAGGTCCAGATCCTCCGTCTGGCCGAAGCGCAGACTGTCGTTGATCAGCTGGAAGCTCAGTGCCGGTCCGTGAGACAGGGCGAAGAAATCAGCCGTGCCGTTAACGTACTCACGCTCCGTGTCTGAAAACGCCGGCAGCCTGCGGCTCAGATTCTGCTTCATGCAGGGCGGATAGTCTCCGTCCACGAACACTGGCCGAGCAAACCAGCCCAGCACAAAGTCCAGCGAGCGCTGACATGCCCTGCGGCCTTCCTGCCCGCTCCGGCTGGGCTTGATCCAGTGGGACGCCAGTGCCAGCGACACTCTGCCACCCTGACGGGGGCGGTACTGTTGGTCATACAAGTGCCAGACGGCGGCGTGAGCCTGAAGAACATCAACACAACATTGTTAATGGACATTTGGTAAAATCATCCAGCTGTTCGAGAGCTTGATCTGCCGCCTAAGAGTTTGATAAGCGAGGTTTGAATCGGCTTGTTCAGCAACTGAGTGTACCAGTTAGACCAGTAATGCCCGACTACATGGCTTAAGGCTGCCCACTGTAACTTCATTGGACGGCTAAATGCAGTGAACTATTTAGATACTGCCCCTAGTGGCCATACTGTCAGAATCTCTCACTTTACTTATTCGGTAATTAATATAATCTGGTGATGATTCTGGGATACACGCTCTTCTCTTCAAACACAGTGAAAGAGTGAGTTACTACAGCGTCGGACAGTAAAAGCATCTGCGAGTGTCCAAAACATAAATCCACAATAAACTGAGAGGTTTGTAAAATGAGGTTTGTGAAACCATCAGAGAAAAAGTGAAACCTTAAATGTGCAGTACAGTGTGTGTGTGTGTGTGTGTGTGTGTGTGTGTGTGAGAATTCATTTATGAATAATTTTGCACTTTTATTAAATAATTCATCATTAGGTTAAATTAAAATCAATTTTTGATTAGATTAACACAATGAAAGATTTTACCAATTCCCAAAATTAACATACAGATTCCAATTCAGCCGTAAAACTAAAGATGATTGTTCCATTTTTATGATTTATGTGCTCGTGTACAAAACACCATGTAAAAGTGAAGAATAAGGTAAATCTTCACCTTTATCAGATTGTGCCCGACTTTAAAGGGCAAATCCGAGTCGTTTTTGATGCCGGGCGCCACGACGCCGGTCCCGTACCCGTGCCACGCCACCACGAAAGGGTTGTCAATGGTGATCCAGAACTTGACGTCCGCACCGAATGTGTTGAAACAGAAATCTGCGTATTCCCGGAAGATCTCCACCAGGACGGCGTTGCTCCAGCCTCCGAGCTGACTCTGCAAGGCCTCGGGCAGATCCCAGTGGTACAGCGTCACCACCGGCTGCACCTTGATGCCCCTCAGCCCCTGAAGCAGACTCCGGTAGTAAGCCACCCCCTTCTCGTTCACACTCTCCTTGGTGCCGTTGGGGAAGATACGAGGCCAGGACAGGGAGAAGCGGTAGTGCGTGACCCCGAGCTGCTGCAGGGCCCTCAGGTCTCCCGGGATGTTGTGGTAACTGTCGCTGCCCACGTCCCCCGTGGAAACCCGCGTGCCTCCGCGTGTGAAAGTGTCCCAGATGGACCTTCCCTTCCCGTCCTTCTCCCAGCTGCCCTCCACAGAGTAGGCGGCAGTGCCCACGGCCCACATGAACCTGTCCGGGAAGGTGTCGTAGAGAAAAGCTTTGTCAGCCGGATAAGGGAGCTTGCTAAACCGCTCCCACGTGAGGAGTCCAGCGCCCGGGCCGGCCTGGGGCAGACCCACCTGACCCAGCACGGTCAAGAAGAAAGCCCAAGCGCCTGCCATCAGCGTCTTCCTGGAGCCGGTGCTGGTGTGAGCTGCCTGGCCCCGGCTGCGTCCCTTCTGTTTTGTTTTTTTTGTTGTCCTCTCAGGAAATCTATCAATCATTACCCGAGCGCCTCCGTGACACATGTTCCTGCTAATGTGTGACCGAGCGACTAAGATCCAGCGGTTAAAAAGTTATCTACATGATCCACTCCTGACACACGAAAATATGTAAACGGTCCGAGACAAAACATCAAAGCCTATCCGGTCGAGAGCAATCCACCTCCAGGATATATGCAGTAAACCTGCACAAACATCTCTATTGCTGAACTATCTCTGTCCTTGACCAGGTTTGAGGTGTGAACGGTTTGTTTCAGTTTAAAACGGTGGTACAGTAATTGCAAGTCACTTATTCAACATTATTCGCAGTCAATGGTATTGAACATATGAACACGAAATTGCAAACACAATCTACTGATTAAACCACAGAAATCAACATCTGTGCTTCTTCAAAGATCAACAATATGTCACTTTAGTTTGTCGAAACTCTGGAAACAATTTCTGGATTTTTTAATGTGCGTTCTTGTTCTAGCATCTCACAGACAAACACCTGAGAAGAATTCTTTTTTCTGCACCAGCTCATCTTCTGCTCAAGTGATGGAAGCCGGTTGGTTTCAAAAAGCAGTGAAGCGAGTTTGTAATAAACCCTCGGCTGAAGTGCCTGCATTTGCTTTACAGCAGATATAAATGCACTTTACTCTCCGACACTGACATGAACGCCTGGCAACCACTCGCCACTGCTGCCATGGAAACACCCTGTCACAGTCATGCACATCTACTCGGCCCAGTTCGAAAAATGTGTCGGACCATAACTGACAGCAACATGAAGAGGTACCTGTGACGTTTAACACAGAACCTGCTGGACTTTCGTTGTGAATTCATGTTACAATCAATTTAGTGAGATGTGTTTTAGAAGAAGCTTAAAATCGAATATTTCTAAAATATTGAAATGATAAAAAGCCAGTACATTGAAGTGACCCGAGATTCACCTCGACCTGGAACACTAATGGAATCTATATATATATATATATATATGCCATATATATATTATATTTGATGATGGCCTAATTTCATATACGTGAATAGATTTATGCTATACCAGAAGGTTGAGGAGTGTGTTTATAGGACCTTTTGACCATCCTCATGTTGGTCAAGAAGGCCTCGCAGTCAGTCTCCGCTCTAATTCATCCCAAAGGTGTTCTTCAGTTCGTCGCCGTCCTGGTGAAATGACACCGCCACATTTTACGCCCGTCTTCAGCTTCACCTATGACTTTGTAATGTTTGTTAGCATGGCAGAGGAGACTGGCACAAACGGGTTGTGTTCTCCCTATGTTTTTTCCTCTCACCCCGCCAGAGAGGTTTTGTTTTCCTAGTCACTGTCATGATCTAGCTTGTTCTTCATAGCCCATAGTCTGAACAACGATGGACAATGGACATTTTTTTTCTCGTTTAACTGACTCTTTTTTTCTCCTAATTTTTGAACACAGATAAATAATGGACATTTTTCTTGATTTCTTGATTGTTCCCATAATTTGCATAGCGACTTTGAGTTGGTCTCGAACTAAGAAAAGCGCTATACAAAATAAACTTTAACTTGAATTTATTAAACGTAAAACGTAATTAAACGATTGAAAACACTCTCGTTATATGCTACATGCTAATGTAGAGCTGACTAAAGCCGATCCGAATCATTGCAGCGCTCACACCTGGGCAGACGCTAATTGTTTGGCGCCAGGTTTACCTGAGGAAGGTGATAAATACGTCACCGCACGCGCGACACGGTCACGCCGCGATGGAAGAGTTTCTCGTTCCACCTTACAACTTCGGAGCTTTTCCCGGATATTTCCCGTTTTATCCTGGAAATGGCAAAATTAGGAACCAGGGCTGGAGCAAGAAGGGGAGCCACTTTTACGGCCCGCCAGAAACCCAGGACTATTTCGACGTTTATAAACGCGCCCAGTTAAAGGCCATTTTATCTCAGGTAAACCCTAATCTAACGCCGCGCTTGCGCAGAGCAAACACCAAGGAGTTCGGCGTGCAGGTAAACCCGAAAGTGGACGTAACCGTGCAGTGCTCTCTTGGGCCAAAGACGTTATTTTATCACGGAGATGAGACGCCGTGCGGCAGCAGCGGTTCCCTGATAGACGCGCTGCCCAACACCCCGACCAACTCTGTGCGCTTCTCCCGCCCCGTGGCCATTTACTCACCCGTCTTCGACCGCAGGAACTTTTCGTTTCCCGCTGCGGGTCCTGAGGGGGAACCGGACTGCGAGGTCTTCGGCGAGCGTGAAGAGACTCCGCTTCTCCCCAGTGAGCCTCAGCAGAAATCCGTCATTCGGCGAAATCAAAGGTCCAACTTTCAGGTTCGTGAGAAGATTTAAATCAGTGCATAATTTACGTACAAATCGTTAGCATTCAAAGATTTGGGCGTCGGCTTTTATCTAACTCGTGAATGATTAATTTTACCAGACTTGATGAATGAAAGTCACGTCTTTCTTGGCGAATTCTAGATTTTCATAGTTTTTTTTTTTCTGTGCAGTTCTTGGAGCAAAAATATGGGTTTTACCACTGTAGTAAGTGCAACATAAGATGGGAAAGTGCTTTTGTGTGGTGCATCTCAGGAACCTCAAAGGTATTGAAGCGCATAACGTATGACCTGAATAAAGGTAAATGCTCGATTGCTCAATCTGCTTCTGCAGGTGTATTTCAAGCAGCTGTGCAGGAAGTGCCAGGCAGGACTGAACCCTTACCATGTGGAGACCATCCAATGCCAGGTACTGCCCAGCGCTCGCCCTTGACCGCCTGCTTCTCATGTCCTCTGTGGTTCTGCTGGACTAGGTCTGCTGCAAGACTCGCTGCTGCTGCGAGCGGAAGCTGAGGCACGTGGACATGCGGCGTCCGCACCGTCAGGACCTGTGCGGCCGCTGCAAGGGGAAAGGTCTGTCCTGCGACGCCATCTACAGCTTCAAGTACATCGTCTGAGCCGCTGTTTTAGAATCGGCCCCAGTGGCCCATGATGTCTATCGTGAAGTGTTGATCTATATATTTGTATTCAGTAAATTTATTACCTTTAATAAAGTTTTGCAGCATGACGTGACGTGTTTTTACTGGTCAAAATTCTCAGTGGAATTGGAGTTGAACCCACCATATGCAAATACATGTGCACTTCACACACTGAATATTAATGAATGTGCATTTCACAAAATCACAAGGATTTGTTATTTTGGCATTTACTGAAACTCTGTCTTGAACAAAGCACAACCAATTTACTTCAAATATAAAAAAAACAAACAAACCCATGAGGCTTTACTGTGTGAATGTGATTTGTCTCTGCATGCGATACCAACAAAGACTGATGCTGTACGTTTCCACTTTGTACAAACGCTTTAATAAAATACCTGTTATAAATATTGTAACGCATGCTTGGCCACTGAATCTAGTAGAGACTAATTCCCCCTAGAGGCGAGCCTTGGTACAGCTGTCAGTTAACTGATGGAGCGCTGAATGTCAGCGTCTCGCGTGTGTCTGTGATGAACATGTTCCTAGAAACACAAGCACTTCTTGTAAACCCACAAACAGTAGAAAGGCATTCAATTTGCCGTCATTGCACGTTCCCCACGTGTTTCAAACATCCACAGCGTTTCTCAAACACGTCTGATTTTGTTTTCCCCCTTCGTCGTTTCCTACGTAAAAATGTTCAAATAGTGCAACAAAGAAAAGACGCGTGTGAGCGATTCAATCATGGAAATCTTGCAGGAGCAGTTCCGTTTCTCCGTTATTGCTGCACATCTGGGGGGCCGAGGAGACGCTGACGCTCAGGAGCCCCTTCCCGCTCAACACACTCACAGACGCTTGAGCGAGCTTTGCTAAAAAGGGCGCAAGTTTCTGGAACGGGCAGCAGCACTTCCACACCTCGCACTGGATCGGGCCTGAAGGGGGCGGGTGGGGCCGGGGCCTGTGGACTAAGGAGGGATCCAGTAGTCGGGGGCCCCAGGGCGGGGGCGGGGCCGGTGCGGTGCGCTGCAGGCTTCCTGTCAGAGACTCAAGCCGGACACGCTGGAGTCGAGGAGGCTGGACGAGATGACCTGGTAGCCCTGCGCGCGACGGATCATGTCACGTATCTCTCCGTTCAGCTCCATCAGCTTGCTGCTGATCTCGGACACGTCTTTGTTGGATCCCACCAGGGCGAAGGTGCCGGTCTGACCCAGAGTCTGGTGCCGGAAGTAGACATTCAGCAGAGTCTGGATCTCGTCCTCTGAGCCGCCGCCAAAAATGTCATTCGGCCACACCCGTCTGAAAATCAGCATTGATGAACGATCAAATTGTCTTGTAGACACTTACTGTGTGTGTGGAAACATGCGTAATCATTTACATACTGTACAGCCCCCCCCCCACACACACACACCCCAATCATTCTCTACCGTCGAGTGCAATGTAATAATAATAATAATAATAATGAGTATTTGTAGGGCGCTCTTCACAGTTTTAACTGTCTCAAAGCGCACGTGTAAATATGTAAGGGAAATGTTGCTTTTTATTCAATTTATCGTCTGGATTGTTGGTGTTAACTAAGTGGCTGCGGTTATGACAAGACAAAGACAAAGACCAGTGAGCAAGCACATACGCGACAGTGGCCAGGTAAAAAAACCTCTTTAACGAGGAAAAACCCTGGGGAGAACCCGGCTCACTGGTGCCAGTCTCCTCCGGCATTCTAACACTACACAATCAGTGCGTTGGTTGTTCCGCGCCATTTTTAATGATGATGGAGTGTAATGTGTGAAGAGAGATCAGAGGAGTGGCTGTCACCTGCACTCGTGCGTGTAGCGGATAGCCATGGAGAAGTCGTTGTTGTTCAGGCACTCTAGAATGGCCTGCACCGCGCTCTCGGAGCAGGGGAAGCTGGGCGGGGCATCCTCCAGCTCTCCACCCAGAGACGCCTCCGCCAGACGCAGACAGTTCTTCAGGTCGCTCAGCTCACGGGACATGTTCCACAGCTGGAGAACACAGACTCATCATATAGTGACGGAGAACCGTGTTCACGTGTAAGAGATGGCGAGAGGAATTGAACAAGAGAGATGGGGATAAAACCAGAAAGCGAGAGAGGGAAAAAGAGTGAGCGTGTGACAGTGAGTGGTACCTCGGGCACAGAGCAGATGGTGTTGACCTGGCTGATGAGTTTACAGTAGGACTGGAAGAGCAGAAGCAGCTGGAAGTGAAGCTTGTACAGTCGCTGACACAGCTCCAGTTGCTGGGGGAAACAGGAAACAGCTTCAGTGTGTGTTTGTAGCGGTCATTATCTCTGTAGTTGTCACTGACATCAGACACAGTGTGTGTTCTCAGTGGCCAGAGACAGATTTCACATGCAACATCAACACCAAGACTTTTCACACTTACAGCCAGAGTCTCCATTTGCTGCGCAGCATCAAACAAGAGAGACAGTGTTATTACCCAGCATGCACTGAGAGACATCTTCCTAAACGCCCTCACAGTAAACATGCGCAACACGTGCAGATTCAAACTTCCAGAACCTTTGTAATGAACACAGCCATGTTTAATATTGGGGAAACTCATTTAAAGGTTCATTTAACTAAAGGTTCATTTGGATTTCTTTTTTTTTTTTTCTGAGAAAAAGTATTTCTGTAGAACAAAAGAAAAGTAAGAAAGTATATTGTATGAGAAAATACAAAACTAAATGTTTAATTTGTATTTGAATAACTAAAAAAATTCTATTTGAGATAAAATGTAATAATAAACAGGAAAGCAGGTAAATCCGTGTGGCGGTATATACTGTATATATTTATGCACAACGCATACACAAATTTCTCTCTCTCTCTAATTTTAACAATTTTACCTTCTCCTCAGAGTCTCCAGGTTGACAGGTGATCACACCATCATCAGGAAACCTGGGAAACGTGGCCTTGCAGTTCTGCAGCCACTAGAGAGAGACAGAGAACGCCATTCAGAACCAGCGTGCGGCGAGCGTGTGAGCGGAAGGACGTACGGAGACAGCAGCTTCCTCGCGCGAGTTGTATGTGTCCAGATACTCTTGCAGCTCAAGGACACTGAACTTTATCTTCTCTAGAAGCCCATATGACACAATCTACCAGAGAAAAACCAGTGTCATTCTTCTCAATGTGCAGGAGGCAGAAGAGCATGTTGAAGCTCAGCTCTCCCTTGATTTATTCCTCGGAACCACTGACCGTTTCTGCGTCCACATACAGTGTGGGACAGTCTGAGCATGTGGAAAACATCTCGGATGAGCAGAGAAATTTCAAGCCGATCCCTCTCACAGCTTCACCTAGATACTCGGCAGCGTCGCTGGTCAGCGAGCAGAACCTATTCTGGATGTTCTGTAATTAAAAAAGGTTTTCTTGGTCATATTAGCAGATATATTGCAGTAACAGCACAGCGGATTGGTCGGTATGGCTGATATTCACATGTCATCTGCAGGAAAGCTTAACGAGTACTTTTATTCTGGGAACAACAACGTCAACTGGATATAACGACCTTCTGCAATAAATTAATTTAGTAGTTCCCTTGTCCGTTGTAATATTTTCAAATACCGGAAACGAACAATGGGAAACAAACAGACGTCACCTGAAACAGGCTGGCGAAGATGTGAAATGTGTAGACGGCACTGGACCCATCCGTGTCACAGATCAGCTGGTTGACGTGACTCCGCCAGGCGTCTTCAGCATCATCACACACTACGGGCTGAAACGCGGCCAAAATGGCGGAAAAGAAAGGGGAGGGAGGCGGAGGAAAGCCCAGCTCATCCAGATCATCTCGGTCCTCCCCAAAATGGTAGCTGTGAAGGTCAGAGCAGACGTCAGGTGTTTGACCAAGGAACATCCATCTGTCCCGGTTTTGAAATGGATGCCCAACCTCAGGACCGCGGGAGTCTTTCTACAATCACACACTTATTTACTGAACACAGTCCAGGACCATCAGACAAACCAGGTGGACAAACTCTGATAAAAATCTCTGCCAGTTTGTCTCAGTAAACTTTCTAAATATGCACAAAATAGGACTAAATCTGATTCAACACACTACGTAGTATGTGTGTGTGCGTGTGTGTTCACCTGGGCTGGGAGTTTGGGTTCAGGTTGTTGTCCGGTCGGTCCTGTTCAGCAGGAAGGTCCAAGTTAGTGCTAAAGCCGCAGTCTAAGCGCATCGGCAGCGCGTTCCCACAGAAGGACACGTCGTCCTCTTGAACATTGGAGTCCTCATCATCTGGTAAAACCTGGAGTGATGAAAGAGCAAATCTCAATGTCTTTCCCGTCTCTATGGCATCACTGAACATCTGTATGTCTCTAAATATTCATGATCATTACACTAATTCCCAGTGAACTAGTAATATTAAATCATTCGGATCAGAAGCCGAAAACTTGTGAACAGAATATCGCGTACCAGTGGCATCATATGGTCATCGGGAAGTGACGTTCCCAAGCATGGTGTGGCCGCATTGAGGGAGTTGGGGTCGGCGGACGTTGTGTCGTAGGATGTGGAGAGAGAGTCGGTTTGGTTGGTGTCTTCAGAGGGAGACAGGTTCATGGTCTAGAATCGGAAGGCACGGCCAGCTTTAGAGAAGAAAGGTGAGGTGGAGGCGTGGTGACGTACGAGCTGTGAGTGTGAGAGGCTTTGGCTGGTGGAGTTGGACTCTTCCTCAGAGGAGTCGTCGGTGTCGTGCCGGGGGTGGATGCAGGGGGCGCTGTCTGAGTGCTGGCTCTCCTCCAGGAGCTCCGTCAGGTCCGTGCTGTCCAGAGAGCGTCGCCGCACGCCCCAGTTGAAGTTGTCCAGATTCTCACCCTGCAGGAACAGACATCCGCCACTGACTCGGCTGCTCTTTTTTTTGCACAAACATGGCAAACACATTCCACTGACTGAACAGCCACTTTTCTTCATTCAATGTATGCTAAAGATTCTACGAACAAGCATTCTAAATGGATAATCTGAGGATGAAAGAGATACCCATGTGTTTCTGTGGCATTACACTGTATTACGAAAGAGCATGTGTTGAAATAATATACAGAGAAAGAAAGACGGAGAGAAAGAGAGACAGAGAAAATCAGGAGTGAACATAAAACAGCGAAAGAAAGATTGACAGGAAGAGATAGATGGTTGGATAGAGGGTGTGAAAATAGAGAGTGAGAGAACAAGAGATAGAGAGAGAAAGTGTAAAGAAAGAGTAAGAGGGAGAGAAAGATACAGAGTAACAAGTAAATAGAGACAGAGAAAATTAAAAGGGAAACAAAAAAGGAACATTTTGAAAGAGAGAGAGAGAGAGACAGAGAGAGCACAATACATCACACTGCATTATAACAATCAGGCCAATGGTAGATGAGATTGTACATGACTCCTCCCATTCTCTACATCACATGCTCACTCGGCCTTACCTGCAGCTCCTGAGCAGCACAGGGGAGAGAAGGAGAGAGAGAGAAAGAGAGAGTGTTAGTGAGACGCTGCACATATTAGTCAGTTCAGAAAAGTTCTTTCATTTTTCAGTGAAAGCCAAACACCAAAAGAGCAGATAATAGAAAATGTCATAACAGACGATAATAAAGCAAAACAACGGTTTTGTTAGTACAGAAACTGTGAAGACAACCGTATGTACCGCAGACACCGAGTTACTACACTATAAAACATCAAATCAATGCTGCTGTTCCGCTCGCCTCTCCATCTTCAAGCTCCACATCCAAGAAGTCAAAGTCCCTGAAGACCCTGAACTGCTGCTCTGACGTGGTGTCGTCCAGCGTGTCTTCTCGTGTCCCGTCCTCGGAGGAGACCTGGCTGGGCTGGTGCTCCATCAGGTCCAGGTCACCGCAGGAGGAGAAGATCACCTGACACACACAACGTTCAATCGTTGTTCCTAGGAAGTGTCTATTTATTTATGTATTATTGGTTTGGTTGCGTTTGAGAAGCAGTGACACAACAAGAATGAACATTACCGCAAACTGTGAAACCGTTACAGAAGACTTACAGAAGGGTTTTTGGTCAGACCAACTTCCTGTCCACAGAGTGAAAGGACGTTCACCAGCCTTTCTCTGGTTCTCTTCTGCAACAGAACAGGAAGTTCAGATGTGTGTCTGATGTTGTGAGTAGAACTTGCTGAAGTGTGAGTGACAAGACCTGTGAGGACTGAGGCCGCTTCCAGCTGACGGGCACCAGAACGGTGTTGGAGTTTGATCCTGAGGAGGTGGAGGACGTGCTGCGGGTCACAGCAATGGCACGAGCTTTCCCCACGCGTCCTCCCGATCCCTGCAGCTCATCGTATCTGCGACCAATCACTGGAGTCTGTGAAGCAACATCAGACCTTACGTCATGGCTGCTTTGAGCTTCTTCTCACGGATGTACAAGCTTGTGTGGAAAAGCAACGTAATGTTCCAGCTTCTTATCAGCGTCTGGACAGGAAAGCGCCACTTTCACAAGCAGCGTAAGGCCACAGAGTTTCCAGTAGTTACCCAGCAATCCACCAGAGGGCAACTTCACTAAATCACCGCACTTTTCCGGTCTACAATTTCAGACTGTATACATTTAGCTGAGCTTTTTCAACAATCTTACCCATCAAAATCAATTCAAATCAATTGAGTGTGCTGGCCTAAAAAACTAACAAAAACATGGCTGTTCTACCCTTCACGTAACAGAAATCAGTTTAATGATGGCACTAGCAAAACTCTCACAAGACGCTTATCATGAGTGATGTCATCACTCAGATATGCAAGGCACAAGTATGAATAATGTCGCCTAGAATTGAGAATATCATTGATGTGATAATGATGTCATCACCAAAGCATGTTATGAATGACATCATCGGAGATGCAGGTGATGCATAATAGACGTTATGAGATGTTGTCACAAGTAATACATTTTATGAATGATGTCATCCATTATTCTTGTTTTGAAAGCCATCATTCGATATGACACTTATCTCGTCTCCCACAACATAGATTACTCTAAATTACTCTGCTTGCACAGAAATGAAACGTAACTTTGTTTGTCATGGAAGCGCCGCATACCTCGGATATGTCAAAGTGGAACTCGAGTGTTTTTCCTGGCAGGGCTTTGGAGGAACCATCCCACATCATACGGCTGACCTCCAGATGGGCCAGATCGCCCTGCGTGTATGACGGCAGCGAGAGGCTGGCTGAGCGCGAGACCACCAACTTCAGGATGTTCAAAGCTTCTTTCCAGTGAACGGTCTGGTGCAGACACACACGCAATGACCAGGAGAAAACAACTCACACAAGAGGTTGTCACCCAACCACGCTTACCTGAACAAATTTCTCGATGGTCTTCAGCACTTCTACGTTGAATGGTTTGACCTGAATTCCTGCCAAATCCATGTGGCTCAGCAGACTGTAGATGATCTGCAGCAAGGGCTGTTGCATGCTGGGTAATCCTTTATCTAGCAACTGTGTAGAGAGATGGGGTGGAGTTAAGGCCAGGCTAAAAATAGACCAGCGTGTATTTCAGCAGCCAGAATCACCTCTGCCATGTATGTCACCAGATTGAGCGTGATGTCAGCAAAGGCCTCATGCAAGTAACGGCAGACGACGTTGACCCAGGAAAAAGGGTCTCTGGTGTAGGAGCGAGTCTTGTAGAGCGTCATTACATGAGCTAGATGAGACAGCTTAGTGTTTTTTTCCTTCTCCTCCAGACAAACCTGAAACAAGAATGTTTCACACAATGTGTGGTTTAAAGTTGAAATGTAAACAACAAACATTAGAGTCATTTGTTTGTGTGTCTGAAAAATGCCGACCTGAGCGATTCTCTCAGCACTTTCTTTACAAAACTGCGTTGGACTCCCAAAGTTTTGCACCAAGTGTGGCAGCAAGCAAAGCACGTTGAGAGGAAAACCTGACCAAACAGAAATGACACGTGTGAGAACATCGTGAGTGGCCAATCGGAGGTGTGGGCTCTCCACACCCACCTATAGCCTGTGACGTGTCCACGACCTGCACCCGTGAAACAGGCGTGAGCTGACAGAACAGCTGAAGCGTGAGGTCATTCGTGGCTTGAGAGGTGAAGCCCTTCAGAAGCAGCTGCTGGAGCCCAGCAAACCCACTCCACCTCAGCTGCACCTGCAGCTTCTCCAACCTCTCCCGGTTCTCCTGCAGGTCCAAGGGAACCCGGGCCAGAAGCTTGTGCACCAGCCTCAGAGACATTTGGTACTCAAATTCAAAGTCTGACTCCATAAGCGAAACTGCCACCCAGAAGACAGTGGCGAGCAGGTTGGAGGGGTGGCTGGAGTGGCAGGGGTCCGTGATGATGATGGTGTCTGCGCGGGTGGAGTTGGACGAGGTGCTACGGGCCGACCGCAGGAGACCCTGCTGGGTGCAGGCTTGGATCCGGTCCAGCGTGGCACTACGAGGCGGATTGGCAGAGGAGTTTCCTCCACTTTCTCCAAACTTCTTGGGGACAGAGTAACTGCGTTGATGCCGGTTCCTCTCGTTCGTCCCGGCCTCCTGATGCAGGTTCAGCTGCCCTGTGCTTTTACGGTTCGGGTTGAGCTTCCCGCTTACCAGGAAGTCTGGAGATGAATCTCTGCACAGAGAACACGCAGGGAACATTGCGATTAAACATAACCAATCACAGGTAATCTTGTGGTTAGTCTTATTGTGTAATTTTGCCATAATCTTGTGTGATTTAATACATTTGTGTGCACTCCCCTTTTTACACTACAAGACAATGTGCATTTTAACAACTGGTTGACAGAGTAAAGTATAAGGATGAATATTTTGGGATGCAAGGAAACATTACTGCAACTGAAATACAAAGAAGTTTAAAATCACAAAATATCTTCTAGTTCTTTGCTTTTATAAATTATAATTATTTGTAGAATTATAAATCATACATAACATTTTATTAAAGGTTTTAAAAGCTGGAGTTTTTGTTATTTATGTCATGCACAGATACTGTGTGCATAACATACAGTACAGACCAAACGTTTGGACACACCTCCGCATTCAAAGAGTTATTGTCGTGACTATGAAAGTTGTAGATTAACATTGAAAAAAAGGGCTATTTGAGTAAAAAGCAGAATGATGGATGCTGCCCCAGTAGACCTGGCCTTCACAATCACCGGACCTGGACCCAATCCAGATGGTTTGGGCTTAGCTGGACCGCAGAGTGAAGGCAATAGGTCCAGCAAGTGCTAAGCATCTCAAGGAACTCCTTCAAGACTGTCGGAAGAGCATTTCAGGCGATGATCTCTTGAAGCTCATCAAGAGAACGACAAGAGTGTGAAAGCAGTTATCAAAGCAGAAGGTGGCTACTTTGAATTTGAACCAAGAATATATTTTCAGTTTCAACTGTTTCACAGTTTTTTGTTATGTACTGTAAATAATTCCACATTATATACAGTGTTAATTCATAGTTTTGCTGCCTTCAGTGTGAATCTGCATCATTCATAGTCATGACAGTAAAGAAAACTTTGAATGAGATGGTGTGTCTAAACTTTTATTCTGTATTGTACATGCATTTTCTATAAACCGTGACCACCACTCACACACACACACACACACACACACACACACACACACACACACACACACACACACACACACACACACACACACTCACCTCGTCAGAGCAGCCATTAACTCACTGTTGTTCAAACATTCAGCTAAGTTATCCACCACAGACTCCAGAGTGAGTAAAATCTCCATCACGTAACCCTGAAACACAAGTTCAACAGGTGACCCTTGAACTAGTGAAGAAGCACATGGTCAACACACCTGCACTTCATCCCCATGTTCCCCCACCACCTCCACCAGGCGTGACAGCAGGTCAGACACGGCGTGTGAAGACAGCGGCTGCCTCAGAGCCCGGAAGATCTGGAAGGAGCGTCCGGCGTAGTGTCGGGAAGAGCTGCAGAGAGCCGTCTGCAAAGCCACGTCGCTCAGCTGATGCTCCAGGTGGAAATCTGAAGGGCGCAGAAGACACTTGTCAGCCGTGCCGTTATTCCATGATGATTCAGCAGGCCATGTTGCGTAGATCACCTGACTTGGATTCTTTAAAAACTGAGATGACGTGCCGCAGGAAGTGGGTGAGCTGCTCGGTGCTCTTGGAGTTGGGATTCTTTGGTGTGATGTCTTCATGGCACCAGAGTGGCCCGAACACCCTGAGTAAGGACAGGACAGCACTCCAGGCACTGTTCACCACACCACCACCAGACCACAGACACATCAGCCGCTGACCTCCAGTCAGACCCAGTTACTGAAGCCCAACAGCTTCCATGGAAACAGCTGCGATTTACAGTAATCAGACTACTACACTCTCTCTCCCTTTCTCTTTGTCTGTATCTGTATCTACCCATCCATTCAAATTCCTTTTGACCATCTCTCCATCCACCCAGTTGTAAATCTGCTGTTATTATCTGATCACTATGAATCAGATAAAAATGTATAAAAAAAATTTGCAGATTATCTAGAGACTGTGCTAAAGAGTGCGAGAAACTCTACAAGATCGTACGGTGATCGGTGCACACGGTAATAGTGTCTATTGTGTTATTGTTTATTTGTTGCTATACATGTTTAGAATGTATATTTAGTGCATTTGTAGGGAACTTTTCACAGTTACAACTGTCCCAAAAGCGCATGTGTGAAAATGTGAAAAAAAGATTGATGCAATTTATTCATTTGCTCATTGGTGTTAAGCTGATGGCTATGACTATGACCAAGCGAGCAAGCATAAATGCGTCATGGGCTAGGTATTTTGTAGTCTTTTTTTATAGTTTTCACGGTGAGACAGTGAAAATAAACGTTAAATACATCAGTATGATGCGTGGCAAATTGATCGATTTCTTTTCTACAAAGATTGATGCAGACATTTTCTACATAAAAATACACGTCTGCACGACTCACTGAGATCACGCTGAAATCCACGTGAGGTACCTGGTTGTAAGGAACTCGATGAGTTTGTTGGTTTTTTCCTCAGACTCTCCAGAGGACTCGTCCAGCTCCTCCAGGTCGGCCGTGATCTGTGGCAGGTTTCCGATGCTTCCTCCCAGACTCACGCTGGATGAGGTGGAGGAAGAACTCAGACCGGAATCTGCCGCGGGCGAGGACTGCCACTCTCGCAGGAAGTCCAGCCCTCCTGTTCAGACACACAGCTTGAGCGTTTCCTCTTTGAGAGACACTACAGTCACATGTGTAACAGGAGTGTGTTTGGGTCCTGTTAGATTCAGAAACACTTTTGCTCAGTCAACATTTCAACAACTGCTAAAAAACGTGCATCATCAGGGCCTTCAGAGAACACGAGTGTTAGATCTTCGCTCACTTACTTCTCTTCAGTAGACAAGGAAACAAAAGCACAATAGATTCACTCTATACACCCCTGACTCTGTCTCACCTAATTACCCCAGTTTATCTGACAAACAGCTTTTTAAACACACTGGCTGAAAGACAAGAAAATCCTGCCCTTGCTGCGCTTGAGAAAGGACAGCTGTCAAGTTTTTCAATGAACAAAAGCTTTGCAGCACCAAAAAACTTCAGAATGTGTGACTATACATTTACACACCTATGTGCATGTTACAGTTTCTGTGTGTGTGCTGTGTGTGTGTTTTGAGAGTGTATACAGCATGTGTGTGCGTGTTGTCACTCTTACTGTTTCTGCTTAAGATATAATGAATAGTGTCGTTCTGACTGTGTCAAGCGCTGGCTTCACCTGTGCAGGGGCTTTCCGAGGGATAGCTGGATTTTACAGTCAAGGTCTTGTTGTCGCCGATCTCTCTAGTCAACAGCAGCACTGAGGCGATGACCTGGAAGTTGTTATTGCAGGAGAGGGCGATGAGGAGATGCAGGAGTAAACGCTTGCTGTGCTCAAACACCTCTGGCCTGTAGTGATCCAAACCTGCCAGAACAGCACTCAATGAACTCTGAGGAATTAAATTGACTGATGCAGATGAGTGTGTGAGTGGCGCCTGGTGGCGTTGTGGTCTTCTCTGGGCAGGTTCCTCCCACAGAGCAAAAACACAATCATCATGCGAACAGACAAGTATGACATGAGTGTGAATGTGTAATTATGTTTCCAGCCCTGTGATTGGCCAGAGTAACCCATAATCCAAAAATAACAAAGGATTGTAGAGAAGATAGAAGTTCAATTATGTCTATAAAGAAAGTGACTAACAGAGAAATTTTCGTTGTACCATTATATCTTACATAAAAATGATAAATTATAATTCTTAGGTGATAAAACATTAGCCCAGCCTCCAGTCAAAGACCTTAGGCGAAACAGCAAGTGCTGACAGCACGAGGAGCCTGAAAGAGACGAGCCCGGAGCAGACGAAATTCCCTTTTGTTCTTGCCTTCGCTTGTTTGTCATCACAGACATTCCTCACATTCCAGGCATTGCTGCACCGTGTTATTCAGACAGACGTGGATGAATGACAGCAAAGAAGGCAGTCATTAAATACAACAAGAATCCCTTATCCATCAGTGTGAAATCAGGGTCAATCTCGTTTGAAGGACAGAGAGGGAGAGAGAGAGAGAGAGAGAGAGAGAGATTACCCAGGAAGAGGGCATGTAGGAGCAACGGAAGGTGTAAGGCCCAGTCTTCTCTCACGCTGTGATCCACCACCATCTCAGTCATGAAGATCACAGCGATGTTACACCTGCACACACACACACACACACACACACCGAAATAGCTTATAGGAATGTAGAATTTATCACTAAAATGTGTTTTTATTCTTGTATCTGTTTCCATGATACAATTCGGCTCGTGTTTGAAATAACTGTCGCGCCCTTCATGCGTCAGTCTTCATTATTCCTTCACTGTTTTTTATCCGACAGATCTAAAATTCCAAGAATTTAAACATTCCAAAAATGCAGGGTAAAAATTCCTCCATTTTTCTGTGATCATCTGTCTGTCTGTCTCTCAGTCTATCTATCCATTCATCTATCCCCCTCTTTCTGAATCTGTCTACATTTCTCTTGGTTTGTCTGTCTGTGTGTCTATCTGCTTATCCAAGCAACCATCCACCTATTTGTCTGCCTCTATGATCCATGATCTCATCCATTTATTTTTCTGCTAAAAAAGAGCGGAGCTGTTAGATGTTGTGTTGATCGGTGGTACCTGTGAAGGGGTCCACGCGGCGTGACGGTCTCAGGCAAGTAGTCCACCAGTGGAGCCCAGCAGCCCCCGTTGACCGGCATGGGGAGAGGTTGAGGCCTGTTGCTCTCCAGGACACTTATCAGCCAGGCCGCGTAAGGAGGCAGAGGGTCGTCTGTTCAAAAACACAAACAGATTATTTAAATCACTGTCTCTGTGAAAAAGATCTAGGTTAATGCTTAAATCACCCAGACAACCAGAGAACTTACTCTTCTCCTCGTCGTACGAACCCCCCGAACTGTTGCTATAGCGTGATTCCAGGCGGTTGTGAGCGCGGGCCGCCCTGCTTAACCTGAGGACACACATTTACTCTGTGAATTCACGCAAAAGAAAACTACTAAGAATCCAATACGTAAAGACAAAGGCAGCGTGATCTGTGCCAGTATCAATAGAATGCATCAAGATCTAAGACTTCTGGCCATCACTACAAAAGCAAGATTCACCTTTCTTCATTCTCCCTGTTGATCTTCGTCTCATCTGTCTCTGGCCCAGCCACCACAGTGTTACTGCTGGAGGTTGTGCCTGTGCAACCAAAGAAGATGACGATGAACACTTTACCTCACACATCCGTAATGTTATATTAGAGCATCTTAGACTGAGCAGGACCTGAAGCTGCTGTGAAATGATCAGCAATGTTCAGTGGGAATCACATGTCTTACCCGAGGCGACCACGGAGGTCTTGTTGCTGGCCACAAAGCGGTAGAAGGGGGGGTTGTCACAGTGTAGGACCACTGGATTCACAGGGTCTGTCTGCTGAAGCTCAAAGAGTAGCTCCTCCATGGTCTGAATGGTATTGTTCCGACAGAGATAGATCACCACTTTCTTGATCTGAAAACACAATCCCGTTGAAGTCTCAGCCAACCGCACATGACAAATGTGGCTGGAGAGGGTCTTACATAAGGCAGCAGTGTAGTGTCGCTGCTGACCCCACACAAACTTATCAAAAACTGCAGAGTTATTCTGAGGTTGTTGCTCCATTTGTCATTGGCCACAAGAGCGTTCCAGGCATTCTCCATCTCAGGACCTGGAACTTCATCTCCATACTGAACAGAAACACACCAGCGAGATTATTGATCACGTTAACTCATAAAAATTCTATATTTTAAATTTTAGATTCCTAATCTGATTTGAGTCACTCAATACGAAGCCTGATTAGATACTTATTATATACACATATCTAAGATCTCATCTTTATAAATCTATTTTCTTGTGTGATTTGATGGTTTACTCTTTTTTCATGCAAGCCTTTTTGGTTGCTTATCAGTGGATCCATAGTGTAAAACAAAGAGAGATGATTGGTTCACTGTGTTCACGAGATCACTTACTAACAAGCAGTTAGTATGAGAATTAAATGTTATGTTCCTCAATCTGATTCTGTAAAATGTAAAACGTAAAAGAATTGAAATCAACATAGAACTGATCCCTATCCCAAAAAAATGGCCGTTATCGGACCCAAAATTCCATCTTGGAAATTAGGCCATGTCAAAGTGCCATAACCAACAGTACAAAATGATCCTTATTAAAACTGATTTGCATAAACCTAGCGGTGAAATCTTCTTCTACAAGCCATTACTCTCACTTAGACAAGTCTAACTTGTCAAGCCATGCTGGGATTAGCTCGATTAACCAATGAATAGTTTGGAGCTGATGTAATCTAAATCAATAGTGTATTGGACCTGACCTTTGCAGTCATGAACATGAGGTTGTTCAGAACCAGCGACGTGGCCTGCAGAGAGCCCCAGCCGTTGCCCTTGAGTCTGTGGCTGATTCCCAGATGGTCGGCCTGATCCCGAGCCTCCTCCTCGGGGGTGCAGGGGCTAGAGGCTGGTGGGAGCAGGCCAGTGTCCACCAACTCAATGTTATTCAGCCATGGAAGGAGGTAGGTTAGCATGATCTGTCTGCCATTAGGATGCGTGGTGGAAAACCTCTGACTGACCTCTGCAGAAGAAAAGAGACGATCACAAGCTCAGAAGAACAACAGAAGCAAGCATGTTAATCCAGGACTATTCTTTAGCACGTAGGTGTTTATTTGCTCTTTGTTGGCCATGCAAGTATCTGACTCAGGGAAAGTGTGTCAAAGGACGCTACCGGAGAATAGTGGCAGGGTGAGCTCCGGATACATGCAGGCCAGCTGGTTTGAGAGCTGGAACAGAGAGACGCTGTATAATGGAGGGAGAGGACCGTGTGTGCCATACAGGATGCTTCCATGTTTCTGACCCACAATCCTCTTGGAATAAACAGACAACTTGGTCTCCAGAACCTGTAACAGACACATTTTATTCAATTTAAATTGCTAGTGTGCGTGTGTGTTCAAGTTCAAGTTCTGAGCATTTGTAAGGCGCTTTTCACAGTTTTAACCGTCTTTAACTGTGTGTTTGTGTGTGTGTGTGTGTGTGTGTGTGTGTGTGTGTGTGTGTGTGTGTGTGTGTGTGTTTTTTTGTGTGCATGCGCACTTGTATCTTACATGGAAAACGCCTGTGAATTAGGTGTTTGGGTCAACTATCAGAAAACTGTTGGTGGAATACAGATACTAGGGCTGTTCTTGCTCCTGTGTAATCGATCTAATAATGAAGACAAGGAGAGTGACGTGACCAGAATGTGCATGTGTGTGTGTGTGTGTGTGTGTGTGTGTGTAAGTGAGAGAGATAGAGAGCCTGACTGTTTAATTGTGTGTGTTTGCTTTGTGTATTTTGAATATGTGTGATGTTTGGTGTGATTGAGTGGGTGAATAGAGTGAATCGTGTATGAGGGTGCTTTGAGTTTGGGTCTGTTTGACTGCTAGAAAGGTTGTTTGAGAAAAGGCATGATTAAAAACGCAAAACTCTTGCACAATAAATGATACTGGACTGTAAAGAGTTCTGCACTCAGATAAAAAAAAAGCTTTACATTTCACTGTTGGCTACCTGCATGAGCTGCATGGAGATCTCATAAATCTCACGGCTGGTGTCAGACGACTTAAACAGCACCAGATTCAGGAGAGTCACTATGTCACACGGGTAGTTCCTGAAAAAAAAATTCAAAGAAATGGATGCTGAAGAGAGCTCAGGGGATTTCTGAACAGTGACATTCTGGATTACCTGCTGCCACACACATTGGCGATGGCTTTGAAGCATCCGGATGCCAGCTGGTACGACCCGGTGAAGCAGCGATCCACGGCCCAGTTGAACAGATTCACCTGTTCAGGGTTCAGCTCCAGCAGTAAAATGACGACTTCACAGCCCAGACGATGAACCTGCATCAGAGGTGGATCGCGTCAGGCCAAGGCGCTTAGTGCTGAAACGCGAAGTCTACTCACATTAAGACATGGCAATAAGATGCCGACAGTGCTTTCAAACTGAGAAACTGAGACCAAGCTCACCCGGAGATCATGGCAGGCTAAGATGTTATCCAGCCATTTGTAGAGGTATCCATCGGTAGAAAGGCCCACATTATCAAACACAGGCCCGCAACACAACACGGCGGACATGGCCTGAAAGCACAGGGGCCACATTACATCATCTGAACATGACATTCAAACAAACTGGCCAGAAGCATGTTGCTGAAATTACATCCATTTTCTATTTTTGCAGCCTTTATCCACAAAGACGCACACAGACAAGGCTCCATGTGATTTAAAGGAAGCCAGAGCGTCCTGGTACCTGGCAAGAACACAATGCTTTGCACAGAGTGAAGCAAGATGCCCGCCAGTTATTATTTGAGAAGACAGATGCTATTCAGACTGAATTTCAGAGGTTTCTAGGATCAGATTGCACTAGGATCTTTTGTTTAATAGGACAGCTCACATTGCTCTCTCTATATTCTTAAAACCACCCACTGTCTACTTAGAATGGTGAATTTTGTGTAAATTCACAGAAATAATCAGCCTTTTCTCCTTTCTACCAGATGGTGAGTGGTGGTTCCAGGAGGTTCACCTTTAAAGCACAGTACTGATAGCGTGTGATCTGGTGGTTCCGGTCGCTGTAACGGTCCAGAGGCGTGAACATTACGCTGAACGGCCCGGCCCACTGGCTGAAGAGGATGAAGAGGTGATGCCTCAGACTCTGCTGCGGGAAAAGCAGCCGCCTGTTGTGCACTGAGAGAAAACACAAAATTGGACATGAAACATGACTGAAAATAAACTGCTCTGCACACCCAAAGAAGGAAAACAAGCTGCATTCCTTGTAAACACATATTAAAATCTTATCGTGGATGCTGTCACACGTAGTGAGACCCGGATGTGTGTCGGCGCGGCTGATGTTCTCGGCTAATGCCGAGATCTGACAGGTTCAACCTGCACTGCTGTTTGGTCACTTTACTTTTGAAATGTAAATACATTTTTTCTTTATTTTCTGTACACTATATGTCCACTGTTTTCTCCCTTTTTTTGTCATTGCTTCTAGTGGCTATTCCGGCAATTGAATTTCCCCACAGTGGGATTAATAAAGTTCATCCATCCATCCATCCATGTTCTTTGTTGGTTTCAGGGCTACAGTCAGTCAGCACGTATTAATATAAAGCGGCACAGTTCTATACGTATCTGCTCTCCTGGGCCTCTCACTGTGAGACTTTACTGAGACTGAGGAGCCACAATCACTCCTTTCTATCTGTGCACATTTTTCTACCTGCTATAATCTCTTTGGTATGCTGAAGAGCATGAAGGCTTAGACATCAGGTAAGAAAAGTCTCGAATGAAGCCTTAATGTGATGTCAAACCAGGGGACATTGTTACATCTTTATAATCAATATTTCATTGTTTAATCTGTACATTGTACTGGTTAACAGTGTTAATTTTGACAAAGATTTTTTATTTAGTTTTAGTCGCCTTTTTACTCAAAAATCTGTTTAGTTTTAGTCTAATTTTAGTCGAATACCACAGCCTTTTAGTTGACTAAATTACATTATAGATTTAGTCAACGAACATATAAGTGCTATATATTCTAATGTTTACTAAAGATGCTATGTCTAAGAAATCTGAATACGTAGTTAACTATGAACATATAAAATATAAACAAAGATCTTATTTGGAAAAAACATTTATTTTTCTTGAACTTATTTTATTAACTTTTCTTTCAATCCAAATACATGTATTCTCATAAATGAAACCTCAACAAAAAGAAAAATAAATACAGTAAAATAAAATGTATTATAATTGCATCACGTTGGTTGCACGATGAAAAAATAATTGTCTATCTGCAGGTGGATCTTCGGGTGTGTTTTCTGCCTGTGATTGTTGAATGTAAAACAAAACCATATATCTGACCATTTTTTCCTGCCGGAGAAGACGTTATTGAAGACACTCGCCTCTATAACTACCTCGCCAGCTCATGGGTCATCGTGTTTTTCCTTTGTGTCCTGATTGGTTCGCTTTGCATTTGCACCCGCCTTCACCACAAGCTGGGATTATGATTGGACGTTGTTGACAAAAGTGTCAATAAATGTAGTTATAGTTTTCATCCCTAATCCCTTTATAGTTATTAACACTGTAGATATTTTAAATAAATCAACTCTTACCCGGAACACACTGGATGAGATTGGCAACCATTCCACTAAAGTGGGCTCTCATGTCTTTTAAAATGTCAAGCTCTTTATCATTCTCAGCCTCTAACAGCATCCGGGTCAGATCCACATACTCCAGGAAAAGAGCTCCGAGAGCCAGGGAATCTCGCTCCAGTGCGCCGTTGGTGCTGCACACAAGATTACAAACTCAGATTAAAATTAAAAAAAACTGTAAGATTTTAAAATACAGCTGCAGGCAGCAGTCATGTCAACGAGGAAAAGCATCATGAATCTCCAGTCACCCTTAAGAGTCTGGTCTCAGGAGAGACAGTTATTTTAATTATTATTACAATGATCAAAAATACACTGACTCACACCATCTGGCACCATACCAGTGAATCATAAAGCAAAATGTTTGCAGAAGATATTAGAGACTTCCTGTTTGCTGAATTCATCAAACATCCTGTCACCACACCAACAGCGTACAGGATACCAATGATCTGTTCTTAATTTAGCTTCATCAAAGTCTCTGCATAATGTTCCCACTTCTTGGCATAATGTTACGTGGTATTTGTGCAGAGATACCTGTCACTGATGACACCTGAGTCAGCGAGAAGCTCAAAGATACGCAACAGCTGCAGGCGCAGCAGATCCCTCCGCTCACGCCGCTTCTTATTCTGAGACGAGAGAGAGACACACACACATTAACATCATAAGAGAGAGAGAGAGAGAGAGAGAGAGAGAGAGAGAGAGAGAGACATACATAGAACATGAAAGAGACAGTGTGAAGGAAAGAGAAGAGAAGAAACAATGAAGACAAGACAAATTTTGAGATTTTTCTATCTGAAATTCAACAGTGAATAAGAAATAATATTTTTGCTGAAGGAAAGATTCCGGCTGAGGCTAGAATAAAGACTAACAGCTCACAGTTCTCTCTCTCACCTCAGGTCTTCTCTCCAGAGCTTCCTTCATCAGAGGATGGAGCTCCTCCACCAGCTCCCTGATAAAACACACACATTCATCAGATATGTGGCGCGTGTCATCGTGTAACTGCTTGTCAGAATGGAATGATTGTCATCCCTGATATCTTGTTCAACACACACTTACTGCTGCTGATTCCATTCACACACAAGTTTTACATTCCTTAAAATATCTAGAGAGAAAGATGTTCAACTTTCTTGTATGAATTATGCATGTAATGGGAGGACCCACATTTTTGCTTTTTAAAAATTGAAAGTCCAAAAATGTATATATTAGATCCAGAATCATTTTTATTATTGGATATTTAAGCTACACTTGAATTCGAATGAATGCTAAGAAAACCTATCTAATCACCATGTGTCATCTTTTGTTCAATAATTATCGTGTGTCATCTTTTGTTTTGAGGCAAGAAAAAGCAAAGACAATTGTACACAAGTGTATCGGTTCAGTACCTGAACACAAGAGCGTTTGTTCGTCCAAAGCCGAGAACCAGAGACTCTGTGATTTCTAAACTCTCTGACCTCATGAGAGGAACCAGCTGCTTCAGGAGCCATGCCACTGACGGAGTCCCGATCACCTGAGCACACACACCGATCGCAGGTATCACCTCCGTCCTGCAGAGGCACAGGAGCTCCGCTGTACCTTGTTGTCATAGGTGATGCTTCCGTCAGGGGTGGTGGCCATGATCTCGGGAGTGGAGGCCCTCAGGTGCCCGGGACTCATGATGCTGGGCTTGGCAACACCCAGGCACAATATCAAGTAATTCCTCCATAGCGTGGCAGATCCGTCCGCTGGGCCTGACGTGCTGGTCTTCTTGGCGTAGACTGGACTGCTGGAGGAACAGAGGATACAAGAAAGAAGGAGAAGTAGAAGAAGAAGAAGAAGAAGAAGAAGAAGAAGAAAACCTTTATTTGTTTTCTTCATTTTTAGAAATGTACATTTTGCAGTAGCCACAATGGTAAACAATAAATAAAGATAAAGAATATGAACGGAAAAATATTGCACAGTGTTGATACACAAATTCAAATACAAATGGACAAAAAAAAAATGGCTCTGATGACTTACAAATTCTCAGAACTTGATGAATTTACGTATATTTTAAAAACACAATAGCTACTATTCTGTGAAAGACCTCATTTGAATTTAAATGAGAGAAAATGTAAAAGTTTGGCATATTTTTTTCATATTAGTCTCCATTATTTCAAAGTCATTGCTTATCTTTCTTAACGGTATATATAGTATTATACAGAAACGTCCTAAAATACGCCCAAAACATGCTTAGCATTTTGAAAGAGCAGTTTTAGACCAGCTCATATGTCCTTTCTTCAGAAATAGCGTGCGCTACGTGTACACCTGTGCACTGTAGTTGAATATTAACAAGTTATGTTTCAGACAACTGTACCTCTTGTTGTTCTATGTTTAATCAATGGGCAGAACAAACAGCACGACTCACTTTGGGTCTACGAGTGGCATGAGCAGCTGAAGCCGCGTGAAAGCGTACGGCCAGGAGTAGCTGAGCGCGGTGGAGCAGTGCTTGGGAAGGTGGTCCGGCCTGAGGAAGCTATACAGGCAAAGCACCCATGGATCCTTCACCGACTGAGCAAAGATCCACACATGAGACGGGCTCTTCACGTCGTAATGGCTGTTCACCAAGCGAGCATTCCATTCCACCAGCCACTGCAGGTCCACGTGGTGACTCGAGGGCAGCGTGGAACACTTCCAGAAACACAGGCTTTCAGCACAGACATGCCCCACCAAGAAGCAACCACAGAAACCTGATTCAACGCTTACGGAGTCAGAGACGGCCACGTGAAGGAAACTGTCCAGCACGCTGGGAGCCAGCTGGTCCATCACCTCGATCATGGGCTTGTCGTCATCCTGAGAGGAGCATCACACAACAGTCATGAGACTTTGCTTAAGTAATGTCCACGTTAAGCTAACAGAACTAGCATTGTCTGCCGGTCACATGGCATCCAAATCCTTTTATTGTGTGTAACTCTATTTTATAACCCTTGGTGGTTGAAGATCATGGGTTGCTTTTCCAGGTATTCTGGATGTGTGTATTGTTACACCTTCTCTCGTGTTATTAAGCTTTTGTAATCACCTCCGCTTGTCCAACGGCTGTGAACAGACAGCGAATCTCGCGCAGCACGGACACGGCTAGTTTGCGCGTGCTGGTCTGGCAGGAGCAGAGCAGCAGCAGGGCCAGACCTTCCACTGCATGCAGGACGGCGGAGTGAGGGCAGCGCTCGGCCGGCAGTCTGCCACTGCTCTGGGAGCCGATCTGAAGCGAGAGGAACAACGTTACACCGGTCAAACTCCAGACGGGACACCTGTCAAACATTCACCATGGACGGTACCTCAGACGAACGCTTCCCGGGAGCCTGAATCGCCAGCCGCCACTGCGCCAGGAAGTGCAGGAGCAGTTTGACTGAAGAATCCTGCAGGCCCTGCTGCGTGTCCTGCACTTCGCGCAACAGGAAGTTGGTGTATCCGAACAAGACGTCTTCCCTCCAGTCAGAGAAGTCCAGCAGCAGACTCTGCAGGGAATTTTGAGCGATGAGCCGCAGCTCGTCGTCCATGTGGACCGTCAACCTACGGACGCAAATAACCACAACACAGAGTCTTTGGTGAGCTTCCTTGAACTTTCTGCTTTCCAGGAACAGAACCTCTGTGCTTTCTGTGATATTCTAGATCGCATAGAAAGATGAAAGACCCAAACTTCACCTTGCCAAAAGGTCAATGAGTTCGATTTTGGACAAGCCGTCTGGTAGGATACGAGGAATGGCAGCGACACATGTTCGGAACAGGTCGATCTTTGGCTTTCTCTCACCACTGAAGAGAGAGAGATATAAAACAGTGTCAGTCTGTCTAAACGGAATGACATCACGATTTGTGATGGAGGTGAACCCTATGATCTCGTGATCAACTCACGTGATCATGTCTTCTGGTTCTTTGTTGAGCATCTGTGCGTTGGTCAGCATCATACAGCGGCCCACCTCCTTATCCAAGTGCCTCAGGATGTTGTCGATGGCTTTCCGGACCTGGGAATAATAGAGTGCCATACCTGCAAAGAAACATCCAAGCGAGCACGTGAAACTCCTGGAAGATATCTGGCGAGACAGGAAAGTGAGCAAAAGAACACACCGATGAGCTTGGCCTCCTCCTCTGTAAGGGTCTTGCTCAGGTAGGTTTTCTTCTTCTTCAGCGTGTTCCCTGAGGGTAACGTGGCACCGGTGTTTGGCATCGGAGGCTCACCGTCCTTCTGCTGAAGATTATCGGCGATGACGAGAAAGGCTCTGAGAGCAATGTTCATTCTCTGTACAAGATACACCAGCATTAGCACCATTCTGGATTCAATTGATAAATACATTGTGTGTATATGTATCTTTCTGTCTGTCTGTCTGTCTGTCCATCCACCCATTCATCACTATAGACCAGGGGTGCCCACACATCGGTTTGCGATCTACTTTTCAAATGACCTAGTCAAAGCGATCTACTGGCTATATATATATATATATATATATATATATATATATATATATATATATATATATATATATATATACACATACATATTAGGGCTGTTATAAAAATAAATTTTTATAATTTATTATTAATAATTCTTTAGTATTAACAATTATGAACAAGTATAGAATCTTGTAATATTGAATATTGAAGTGTAAAATGTAAATTAATGTAAACTCACCACAAAATAAACACTTGTTTAAATACTGTAAAATACCATAAGAAAACAATGGGTAAGCCGGTCATAATAATTAAAAAAGAAATAAGTAATTTATTTTGAGGAAAAGAGACAACGGATATGTATTTGTATATTTGTGTGGCAAAAGTATGGCACTGATAATTAGTCTAGCTGAAAAGACTGATCACACATTTTTATCTAAAGGAACAAAACACATGTTTATGTTTATGTCCTACATATGGTCTGTGCACATGCGCACGCAGTCGTCTGAGAGACTGTGAATAATTGAATTGCACTCTATTCTTTCTAAAAGTGCGCTGTGATTTCTGCTTTGCAAAAAACTGTACAAATAATACTGAATGGTTTTCCGGCAAAACCAGAAATACCAGAAAACCGGAAGTGCGATTAATGGCGTTAATAAAATTTGACGCGATTAAACACATTTAATTAATCACACGAGTTAACGCGTTAACTTTGACCGCCCTAATATATATATACAGTAATCCCTCGTTTTTCGCGGTAGATACGTTCCAAGCCAAACCCCGATAGGTGAATTTCCGCGAAGTGGAGAAACAACATTTACATATTTATGTAACACTTATTCAGACTTTTAAAACACTTTTTTCAAGTAGTATTCTTTATTAAAGTAATGTTAACAATCATCTCCCCGTCCTTCCCGCAGAGAAATTAATTTCCAAAGTGTGTGAACGGGAGGATCGGGCGGGAGCGCGCACGCAGATAATAATAATGACGAAGTGCAAACAAATCTGAACTAATAAGGTACTAATTGGTACTGAACTAATTACTGGTACTGAACTAATTAACACCAAAAATGCTGTCGTGTGCAATACATAGAACTTGCCTTTCACGGGAAAATAACGCGCATGTTGGAGCACTTAAAGAGGAAGTGTCTCGGCTGACCAGCCACTCGTCCTTTACAATACGCAATCGTCCCGCGTTTGAGAGTTAAATTGCGCGTCCCGTTTTGTATCAATATGAGACAGATTTGTCGTGTGGTTTTATCGGTCTGTATAGTGAAGTTTACTGCATAGTGCATCTTTAAGCAGAGTTTGCAAAGCTCTGGCAGAGAGAGTAATACGTATTTAAAAATGCCAGAAGCTTCTTCAGGTTTAACTCCGTGTTTTAAATGTTTCAGATCTTAAACGCAAGCCGCAGCAAAACTATTTTGTAACTTGATGTTTTCTACTTATAATAACAAAAAGTCTGTGATAATAAAAATACTGTACACAGTATATTTGCTTATTGTTAACCAAGTAAAACAATTTCAACAACTGAAATCACAGTTAAATTAATGGCTAAAATTCACAAAACAAACTGGTGTGTGTGTGTGTGTGTGTGTGTGTGTGTGTGTGTGAATCATGAAGTCTGTGGTTAGAGCCTCACATTACCTCTGGGTTTAAACTGAACGCTTTGGCTGATTTTCCAACACTCAAAAGATCACAGATGATTTCCTTCATGGCGAAATCCAGTCGTTCCTGCAAACCACAAAGGAAGAAGCAAGTGAGGAGTGTTGTGTGTTACACACAAAGTGAACGAGTGAATGTGATGGAGCCGGACCTGTCCAATAAACTGAATGATCTTCACAAAGATGTTGAGCGGCATGTCTCTGGGTACCACGCTCCGCGAGCCTTTAGGAAACAGTGTGGAGATGATGGACGTGAGGCGGCTGGAACAGATCAATGAAAAAGACAGAGTTTTGTCACATATCACAGAAGCAGTTTAGCTGAGGTGTGACTGGTGGAACACCTTTGCGTCGCCGTGTTGCTTTCACATTTGATACGGATCATGTAAACCCACAGCAGCCGATAGAGAGACTCAAGCGCCACACGGGCCATTTTGTGATCTTTGTTCTGCAAAGACAAAAACGGCAGGTGTCACTTCCACATTCTGTATGTAGGAATGTTCTTGATGTTTAATTATTTTTCAACATTTCTCTAAATATTGTATATATCTATATCTTGGAACAAACATACACAATAAATCATACATGACCAAAATTTGCCATATGGCCATAATGGGTGAGTAACAGCATCTGACAAATATAATTAATTATGTTTATTATCTCATTACTATGTATAGATGATATAAACTTGACTGTGCTTAAAGTTTAGTTGTTCTCTTTTTGCCTACTCGGGAATAAGGTTCTCCTGCAGGCTCTTATATAAGAAATCAGCAGCTCTGAAGAGAAGGTCATCAGACCGCTGAAGGAAAAGCACGAGACGAGGAGAACAACAAGAAGTGACATCACTGTTTGTTTAGTTCTGTACTGATTCAGTATAAGCACAAAACGTCTCTTGGGGTTTTGCAGAAATGGAACATTCCGGAGCCTTCTTGTGCATTTCACACATTTCTGACCATGTCTTGCCTGTAACTACTGTCACTTTTCATATGCTTGATGGACGAGCCGTGAGAAGCAGTGGTCACGTGACCACGGTTACGCAACAGATTGCGGCTATTCCACGCGCTTACTTTAAGGTTGGACAGGCAGTTGTTGAGGAAGACGTGCCATCGGTTGAGGAAGACTTGTTTCTGGCTCACACACAGGAGACAGGTCACCAGCGGATACAAGGCCTGAAACACAAACACACATTGTGATTTGGCGGTTAAGAAGAGCAAATCATTGGTTCTGTCAGGAGCGCTTATAGCAACCCCATATACAGACATGAACATTAGACTAGTTTTAAAAGCCGAGATAAAGGCCTTACTTTCTGTCTGTCCATTTATCCATCCATCTGTTCCTACAGTTTCTGAAAAAGCACCTTTCAAGCACTTTCACGGTCCATGAAGAGTTTCTTCCAGCGCCATACAGGTGTGGTAAAATATATATTTAAAGGTCTAACAGTGTATATAACAAGTGTCACTGTCTGTCTAGTCAACTGTCAATATTAGCTCATGTACAGTCGATATAAAACAAATAAACTTACTAGAAATTATTTGACCACTTTACTGTTCAAAAGTTAAAGATCAGAGTCAGTTAAAAGAGACCGATAGGTAGCGTCGCGCAGAGAGGATCATGCACGGCTCATCCAGAGCAGTTTGATAATAGGCTTATTTTTATTAATTCTTCAGTCAGATAGTTGTTTGTCGTCTAATAAGTACAATTATTTAATTCAAGCATTTTTAAGACCTTGAAAACACATAAATGAAATTCAAGCATTACAAGGTTTTCAAGCACCCGTAGGAGCCCTGTTCATTTCACTTCAGTTGAAGTCGCAAAACTTTAAAATTTGCTGTTCTTGCTTAGATTTTGATATATTGTTCTAAATCTCGTAATTACTGTACATAGTAATTACTATGTCCACATCGGTTTTGAGCGTTGTAATCAGAATGACAGGATGACAAAGTGAAAAGAGGAACGAAGGGATGGATGTGAACATCACACTCAGTGGCGATTAGCTGAAAATTTCTACATTCTTTCTTCAGTTATGTCACATCTAGAAAAACATTTAGAGATGAAGAATTTAAAACATTCCAGGCAGGGGAAGCATGCGAGCTATGAGCCAATCAGAAGGAGCCGTTGTGCAGTGGAGTGTGGGAATGTGCGATATACTCGCCAGAGAGTGTTTCTTCCTGGATGACAGGTCGAGCGTGGTGTCATAGAGGGTCTCCACAAAGTTCCGCAAGCAGGGCACGTTCACCTCGTTCTTTACCGTCTGGAGAAAATGAGAAAAACACACAACTGAGATCCAAAGTCAACACTATTTACCTGAATACTGTGTTCACACACGTTTAAAATTAGTTCATATATTTTCATTATATAAATGTATGTACATCTGTTTTTCATGTAGTACATCATATCTGATTTATTCTTACCGCAGCAACAGGTACTAGAATCTCAACGAAGAGTCCAGCGAGTGAGTGTTTGACGTCTTTATCCTTCACCTCCAGGAAATATTGGGCGCACTCCTACGGCGAGGATGTAAGCTGAAGGTTCTGAAGGGCATCTGAGGGGAGACGTGTAAGGATGGGTACCTGCATGAACTGGAAGGAAGCCTCGAAGTCTTCCACCGGGTACATCTTGATGCGGAAGAACTTGACGCCCATGATGAGGCTGATGGTGCTCTGGAGAACGTAAGGGCTCTGCTCCTTTTGTCTGAGCTCCTTCAGTTCGCAAATGAACTTCTTCCTCACCGCAGGAAACCTGCAGCACACAGGAAAATTTAGAGCAGCTTAAGTGTGTGTGTGTGTGTGTGTGTGTGTGTGTGTGTGTGTGTGTGTGTGTGTGTGTGTGAGAGTACAAAAGTGTGTGTGAGAAGAAGGGTGTGTCAATTTGTTTGTGTGAGACTGTGTTTGTAGGTAAATGTTAGTTTGTGTGTGAGTGTGTGTGTGTGTGTGTGTGTGTGTGTGTGTGTGTGAGTCTATATTTAGAAAGGCATCTGCGGGGTAACAGTGGAAAACTACTCCTCTCTCAGTTACTTCTATTTTTCTCCTGTATTCCACTATTTCTCTCTCTTTGCATTCTTCAATCACTCTATAGCTTTCTTACTCTTGCTCTCCTTTTATCCTCTCTCTTTTTCTTAGCTTTCTTACTGTCTCTCTATTTTTCACCCAATCATTTCACTTCAACTGGAATCTAGATTTTTTAACCCCCAGACCCACATTGTTTACTTGCATTTTTTAAATATAAAATAAAAATTTAAGAAATAGATATATAAATAGATTATATAATGTAATATGTTTACAATACAATGCAAGACAATACAACACAATACAGGTGAGTGTGTGAATTTACAGATGACCTGTACCTCGACTGGGCCACAACACCCACCACCTCCGCGTACAGATCAGCCACTATGTGCATGTTGGTGGTGTTGGGACCGAGATACCTGCAATTACAGAAATGTAAAATGCAAACCAGAACAATTACAAGCAGGAAATAATTATGTCGTCTGACAGATGAAAGGAATAATTGGAATAGTTTGGTACCCTTCTTTAAACTTGAAGTGCTTGAATGCCAGGTTAATGACTTCCTGAATCAGGCCGTCAAGAAGAGGATGAAGAGGAATCTGTAACGAGGAAGAGAAGTGTCAAGTGTCAAAATCGAAGAAATAATGGTGTGTGAGTGTGTGTGTGTGTGGTGTGTGTGTGTGTATAAATATATATAAAGATAAAAGACACCTGTTTTAAAACTTCAATCAGGACAAGTGAGAATATGAAATCTATGGCCAAGTCTCGCCTCTCCAGGAGATAATCCTTCTGCTGTTCATCACTGAGTGAAGAGGAAAGCAGAGGTGATGGGAGGTTCAGGACAAGAAGGTTAAATGGTTTTACTCTAAACTGATGTAAAACAGTGGGACACTCACTTTTTTGTCTTGGTGTTTGCCCGTGGACGATACTCGTGCGATTCGTCTTCCAACCCGTTCTGACGCTTATACCAGTCGAACAGTGTCCGCAGAATGGAGGGAAGACAATACTCGGCAAGAGAGCTCATTGTGCTGATCAGCTGTCAATCACACGCTGACTTTATAATCACAGCCATATACAGTACAGTATAGTAAAGTTACAGTACATAGGTGCGGGACCAAACTGACGTCAGTCATATGATCAGATTCTGGTCAATCATATAGGTGTGTGTTTGTGTAAGAGAGAGAGTGATAGAGAGAAGGAGTCAAGGTACAGAAGACGGACATAGGAGCAGAGAAAGAGAGAGGGGGGAAGAAGAGTATGAGAGAAACTGACAGACAGAGACAAAGAGTGGTGGCGAGTGTGGGACATAGAGGGAGTGAAGGGGGGTGGGGGGTTAAGCAGAGAGAGTGTCCTCTGTGTAAAGCAGAAGAGAGAGAATGTCCTCACCTGATCAAACTGCAGGTCTTCTCCTCTTTGCAGAGACTTGGTGAGCGGCTTCTCCTGCACATCAGAGTAGACCAGAGTCAGAGGTTAGAACCACAGGACCTCCATCACACTTAAGGTTTCACAAAACATTTTATTGTAAACCCTCGTTCATCTTTCAGCGGGAACCAACAGTTCTGAGTGAGTCAAACTATTTCAGTACAGTTTCGGTTTGTGAAGATTAAAGTAAATGTGTTAATGTTGCAATTTCCAATTATCCTTCCAGGGGCCGGTTAAAGTCAAGCAAAGGGCCATGAATTGCTCCGGGCCCGACCATGATCCAGTCTGGCTTCAGATGACGTCACATGGTCCTAATTTCCAGAGTGTGATTCAAATCACAATTCCAACTCTAATGTTGCGTTGGGTTGATGTGCGACACGTGGTAATGGGGACACGCAAGTGAAAAAAGCTCAGCTGTCTGTGGGTCAAACGCAGCGCTGAAGCGTGATGGAGCGGTCCTGGGATTCCAGCAGCAGGTCAGATATCTGGGTCAGCACGTCTTCACTTCAGCTTCAAAGATAATGACTTTCTCGCATGTTGTTGCGACTGAGCTGAAGCAGTCTGACTGCCGTCAGGGCGGCTGTGGTTAAGGAGTTGGACTTGCAACCAGAGGGTCACAGGTTTGAACCTCAAACCTGAATATGGAATGGTTCCTTCCCAAGTGGCTAACCACCTATGCCATTCTCCCTTGACTTCCTTTTCTCTCTGATTAGAAAGCAATTGACTGGCTTGCACTCCGATATGTGTTCTTCTGAGAGCTTTGACTTCTGCTTAATGGTATGTTTTTTTGGGGAAAGTAGGCCAAACAGTCTCCTGCCACTTAAGGCTACTCTGGTGTGTAATGGAATTACAGTAATACCAGCGACCTCTGCAACCGGCTCTAAGAAAACAACCTCGCTCTACCACTGAAGATCAGAAACACTAATGTCCAGTAAGGACATTAGGAAAAAGGAAAAACAGCTGTAGCCGGTGTTATCAACACTATGGCCGTGTGTTCCGTAGTGTTGATTCCCAAGGAACCCAGCTTCAGATAAAATATAATGCAGAAATGTTGCAGAAGTGTATTTTGTTTAAGTGATTCGGGCAGCACACAGCTCACTTCCTGCTTTCTGGTCTTTGTCATAGTCATAGTGATATTCATAGCCATATTTTTAAAACCAACTGCCAATTAATAAAAAGCAACAATCCTCTTACATTTTCACTAGTGCACCGAAATGAAAATTCTTGGCCGAAACCGAAAACCGAAAAAGAGGAAAGCCTGGCCGAAAACCGAAACACCAAAAGAATTGCATTTATTGCTATGATGGTGTACTAGCTTTACTACAGCCAAGGCATTGCAATTGCATAAATTAATAATGAAGTTTCAAAGAATAAATGAAACTAAATGTGTTGAACTTAGAGACAGTTTAAACTGTGAAAAGCGTCTTACAAATGCTCAGAACCTAAACTTAAACTTGCTTGGCCAGACAACATATCAGACGCAAAGACGAGAGGAAAACACATCGCAGTGCACAAGTGCAGTCTTCAGGAGGACATTTGAGAAAATTCGTTTCCAGAGCACGTAACACACACACACACACACACACACACACAGGAAGTCCCTCACCAGTGGCTCTGCCATGATGATGCGTATCTTGCGTTCAGACAGGCTGGTGAAGTTGGCAAACAGACTCTTGAGCACAAACTCGCCCGGTTTGCTCTCAGGGTCCACAGTAACCGGCATGGTGGCGACGGGGCCTTTTCTCTCGCCCGCAGCGCTGCTCACCTGGGGGAGGGGACGCTTTCCTAAGGGGGATGCTGGGAAAACAAAGACAGAGTGTTAACATGCTTCTCCTAAAGGACAGAAAAGCATAACAATTGAGAGATTACATTTTAAGTCATATTTCATCCTCTTTCATTCTTCATCAACTAAACAAAGGCACGTTATTTTGTGCATATTTGTGGAGAAATTGTCAGGGCAAGAAAACTAAGCAGAACAAGCTGTCTGACAGCCTTGATATCATAGCCAGCAGCCTATCAGAACTCAGGATCAGTGCCAATCAGAGCTCAGGATAACCTTCTCCTCTATCTGTAGCGCTGTAAAGGTTCAATCATTGCACTGTAACTGTAAAGCAGTTGAGCAAATGATCCCATGAGTAATAGATATACAGTTGTTTTATATGTTTGCTTTAATAGTTAAAACTAATTTAGATTTACTATAACATAAACCCCATAATAATCCTATCTTTCAAATTTGACCATCATGACACCATCACGACAACTGTGATGAAATCTACACATGAGCCGACAATCAGGCGAACGGTGAGTGAAGAACTGCTGAATCATGGCGACGTGTGTGCTACGGGGAATCCTGGAGAGCCGAGTGAAGAGCAGCTGCTGTCAGAGCGGGGGTCCGCAGGGGTCCAAACCCACGTCATGTGCCCCGCTCAGAATAGGCGCCTGCAACCTCTCGTCACATGCTCAAGCCCAGGAAAACATCAGGGCACAGACGTGTGGGTTAGTGCAAGAAACACGTGAAGAAGGAACCTCAGCCAAACAGAGCCAGACACAATCAGCCGTGGAAGGAGTTCAGCTGGCTCGTTCCAAAAGTGTCAGTTTTGTGACTTGGACACCAGTGTTTTCCGAACCCACGCTGACTCTGTTTCTTCAGGCTGCATTATTGACAACAGAATCCTGAGCGCCGTGTCCATGAGAAGCAGGAAAGCATGCTCCATGCATCGCTGGTGGTCAGCGGCACCTACCAAGGCCCTTGATGAAGCTGATGACGCTCGCCCGACTCCACCGTACAGGAGAAAGCTCCATGGCGGGGCCGAGCTTTTCACAGTAATCCCAGACAAACGCGGCCCTCTACCACCACCACCACCACAGCTCCAGGAGATTCCCTGACCCGTGCCTGTGGACCCGCGACACATCGGGCAGCTCTGTCAGAGAGCCCGTGGATCTGCTGGTGAGGGGAGCAGAAGAACATGGAGTTTCTGCTAGAACAGGGGAAGGTCAGTGTGGATCAGCAACGGCGCTCCGAGGGGAGGGACGACCCACAGCTATATTTACCCTCACGCGCTCCCCACACCGTGTCAGCAGCAAACACACTGCGCGTAAACAAAAGCTGCTCAGACAGTTTCCAGAACCTTCCAGTGGAGGGAAAAAAATGTCTTTCACTGTCGTCAGAGCACACGTCAGTTATGCCATCATAATACTGGAGGTGATGTCATCGCACATGGGCGAGCGGTATTCCTCACATTATACAGAGAGAGTGAGAGAGAGAGAGAGACAGAGAGACCCTCTATGAGACCACATTTTAAAAAATGTAAAAGTAGCAAAATGAAGCAAAAAGAGTATTAGAAACAGTATATAAACGGTACGAATGTATATGCTGGAAATATTTTTTAATAATAATATGTCAGAGCTGGTGATGGCGACACTGAGCTCACATGTGTCTGTGAGCTCATCATTACTCCAGAATCAATCAATCTTCAGTGATCAGAGGTTTATGAAAAGCATTTCCTCATCACCTTCAGTACAGCTGATGAAGAAGCCACTGCTGACCATGCACAAGACACACACAGACGCACACACACACACACACACACACACACACAAACACACTCTGGCGCATCAGGAGGTTTGGCTGCAACGCTGGTGTGAAAGTGCAGAACGCACACGTAATAAAAAGCAAAGATTTCCCACACACACAGCCATGAATTCCATCTAGTCTCCAGTCAGACAACAGCTAGCACATGATAATAGAATAAAAAAAAAAAACGTAATATATGAAACATCGACAGGCACTTCTGGATGTGCTACATCACTGCACGTGGTGACAAAACACACAACGACCTCACAAGCCTTGTCATTCTGCAGCCATTACATAATGCGCACACACACACACACACACACACACACACACAGCCGCAGAATCATCACGCTCTTGGCCGGTACTCACTGCTTCCCCAGGATTTCAGCAAAGATCGGATGCTGATCTCAAAGAAGCCAGAGTCCAGCTGGCTGGCCATGACTGGATAGAAGAACCAGGGTCCGGCCCTGGACGAGGAGTTTACACAGCCATACACTGCAGGAGCTTCTTCCACTGTGTGGAGTGTCAGCGCAGAGAACTAACTGTTCTCTCTTAGATACACACACACACACACACACACACACACAATGCATTAAGAGGATTGGATCTTAAAGAGAGTGCAGTGTGTGTGGTGTGTGTGTGTGGTGTGTGTGTGTGTGGGTGTGTGTGTCGAAGAGAGAGTGTTGATTCTTTAGGAGAGAGAGAGAGAGAGAGAGAG
>CM051494.1:609458-621554 GCA_028031935.1 Paedocypris micromegethes
GTGCACTGTGTGGTCAGTCTCTCTCAGACGGACGTGAGGCGTGTGTGTGTGTGTGTGTGTGTGTGTGTGTGTTTGTTTACTGCAGGTCAGAACAGAAGCAGTGTTCCTCCGTGTTGGCGAAACAGTCAGCAGCTCTCTGCAGTGTGCAAACACAGCATCTCTCCAGCTCAAACACAGAAGCTAATGGACCTCCAATGCCAAGGTCACGGCGAGAAAAAAGGCAGGTTTGGTGTAGGACGGACGGCACTGCAATATGGAGGACAAGCAAGCGCTGGACATCACAATAAAGCATACTGAAGATTCAGAGAAACCTCCGGAGCAATCCAGCCTGGTTTATATATAGACAAACAAATGCTAAAGAAAAAGTGATGATGACGTCATCTCTCCCCCTGCTGGTGGACACACACTACTGAAGCCAAACTTTAGAGCTTTAGAGCCAAAGAGCCAAAGAGCCGCTCCATTTGATTTCCAGTATTGGTCAAAATCAGGTAAGCAGAACACAAGCAAACCAAAAAAAATCTACATACGTTCATTCTTAAAATGTTTAAAGCAGGAGAAAAGCTTGAAAACACCAGCAAACGTGTGTTGCATGAATCTCGTAATGTTCACGTGAATTTCCATCTGAAAGGAATGTGACGCTTCTCAGCGCAGATGGATCACAGCCATATGATGTTGTGTCACCGGACATGTTCTTCAGTTCCTGCTGGTCAACCGGGGACGGTTTTCCCAGCTGCCACCGGAACATTCTCACGCCTTAATCTCTCTCAAATGAACAATCATCACTTCAGATCCTTCTTGAAACCAAAGAAGCCAGTCTGTAAATGACACAGCACTTGTCATGATGTGTCAACGCGAGGTCGTCTGAACTTCGTGTTTTCACTGCCAGAAGTATTCCAGGGGGGGTTTGTGATGACTTCCTGTGACATCATCACAAATCACAGTCACGGAAAAGCAGTTTAGAACAGAGCTGACCTTAATAAGGACTGACACACACACTCGCATGAACACAGGCTATCACATACACTCTCCCTCAAACACACACTCACACACGCACGCACACACCAGAACAGTCAGTGTTATTTTGCTGTAAATATAAATGACATTATAATAATCTGGGTTTGCTCAGTAACGCCAGAGAGCCTGAGCCGGACCGTGGCTCTTCACACACACACACACACACACACACACACACACACACACAACGTCCTCTATTGACCACAGCGACCTACTGGAGACCCAGCCTCGACCACGGCGGCTTAATTAGCATGAGATCGGCTTGTGAAGGATCAGGGTGTCGCTTGTGACAAACCTGTTCAGCAGCGCTTGTGATTCAGAGAAGACTAGAAGGTTTAGCCATGACGACATATTCCACAGGAACAGAACATTGCTCGCTCCTCACACCACTATACCCACCAAATCAGACCTGAAGCCCCTCTCCACTCACTGCTATCTGGAGAAGATCCACTAAAACCCAGAAACCTTTGTACTTGTGACCTTCAAACACACACAGAGCCTGTGAACGTTCTACCAGAGATTTCACTTCAGTTGTGTTCATTGAGAAGGTTCGTTGTGTTCAAAGAACTTTAGGTTGGAAGGGATCTTCCACATACACACACACACACACACACACACACACACACACACACACACACACACAATGACAGAAGATTAAGGCCAGGAACACATCAGAAACCATGAAGTCATGAAGCCACAATGTCCTCATCCTATCCTACTTGTAGGTTTGATGTGTTCAACTGATAAAACCATCAAAACACAATTCCACTTACCTACCATGTAAAGAAACCCAACCAAGCAGACATCAAAATTAACTTCAAGCTCCTCACATCCCCATCCGTACCTTCTTTAATGATGGTGGGTCTTTTCCTCGGCTGAATCTTCCGGAATTTCCCCTTAAAATCCGCCGGAGTGAACAAGTGCATGGACAGACTAGCCATCTGAACCAGAACGATCCCATCCCGGCTGGGACTTTCAACCGGCTCCAGCTTTCCCATCGCCACAGCTCTGCCAGGGCTGACATCCTTCACGGACATGTCCGACACGGTCACCCGCGGCGGCCCGGCATGGGTCTTCAGAGCCACTGCAGCAGGAGCATGTGTAATGCTGCTCTCACAGGTCCAGGCTGTTTAGCCAGTTACAGTAACACGCCTGAATGAGGCAGGTGTTGGATTACTGCAGCAGGAGGACACGCCTCCTTCAGAACAGGGTGGAGACTTCCACAAGGCTTCTGTGTGCAGGAATCCCAGTGAGCAGTTCAGATGGTGGTCAGCACAGCTCAGGTTTGAACAGCCTCGTCGTGCTGCTGTCGTCCACCAGTGGGAGTCCCTGCGCCGTGATCCCGGTAACGGGGTCTTGTGGAGTGCTATTTGATGAGGGGGTTTGTTTGGGACGAGCAACAAGCAGCCGCTGTGTTCAGGTCTGCAGGCACTTTTACGGAGAAACCTTTCAACGTGGAACAAACAGCTCATTCTCCTAGTCCTTCCTCGTCATCGGCCCTGAGGAGAAGCAAACAGAGCGACGCTCCCTCGAGACGGCCGCACTCAATAAACAACATTCTGATCACAGCAGACACGCCCACGGCCTGATTTGGGCATATCTTGCTCGGAGAGTTTATACACTTCCTGACTGAACAAGAAGACGAAGACGAAGACGAGATACAGTGTAGAATTGGTTTGCCTTGAAACAAACACAGAGATCAAGCACTGATGTTCCAGCTGTTCGGGTTAAATGAAGACTTTCTCTGGGAATCACACGACACACACTCGCTCTTCTTGTGATTCTCCAGTGCAACGTCAGTTAAAAGAACTTGTTAGAAGCTGTAAAAACCAAGAACCCAAAGGCTGGATATGAGGCGCAGGTAAAGCGTGCCCATTGTGAAGCTGGACACACCCAGACGCAGGTTTACAGGTAAACACTGAAAATGAGCTTCTTTACATCCGCACGCTTCAAACAAATCACACAATCCCAGTGTGGCTTTAGGCGCAGGCCTAAAAATACCGGGAAAGCTACAATTATCTCAGGCTCGGCCTTAAAATAGCAAAGCTAATTGGAGCAGCTAAACTAAACGCTGGAAAGAACCCAGGATCTGGTCCCTGTGCCGGGCCGCTCGCTCGGTCGGTGTTTGCGTAGCTCTAACACTGTTGCTTTAATCACATTCCTCTGACGGCTGCTCCGCTCTGACAACATTTCTTACAGCATGGCTGATGATGGCTCAGCAGTTTGGATCAGAACAAGACCATCAGTCATGATCTCATCCGCTGAAACGCCTTGTCGACACTTCACGCTTCATTCAGTAGTCCTGTAATTCAGAAGCCCACGTTGAACTTTAGAAGTATGTTGTGTAGACAGCGAGAATTGAAATGCAACACTGCCCCCTGCAGTCAGACAGGTACATTACGTTAAACTGTCACAAGGAATCGAGCTTTCCGTCATCCTATTTAAACAGGATTAAATTATTAATTTTGTCAGTAAATGCAGTATGAATATTGATCTAACATTTCATGTAATTCCCTCATGATAAAAGAGTTAAACAAAATAAGCTTGATGGTTTTTTGACACTTTTCTTTTCGTTTTGAAAATAACATAGCATTCTTTTCTTGGGACACAAAACCAGGACTTTTGTTCTTCCAGGCACTGTCACATACTGATTAAACATTATGATAGCACATTACACATGCATTTTAGAAGCCACGCTTCTATCTCAGTGTCAAGAGGGGCTGGACCTCTGCCTATCCGGGTCTGAAAGGCCGTACACAGACTCTGGGTCCTTGGCTGACCAATCACAGGACACAGACACACATACATATGTATACACACTCTGAGACTGACTGAACTGAACAAGCTGGTATAATTTCGATTAACCAGCCCTTTAACCAGCGCTGGAGCAAAACTCCACAGCTGAATAGCTGAATTCAGTACCTTTAAAGTACATCACGTGTTGGGCAAATTAAACATTAAAAAAAAAACATCAAACTATACACATTGCACTAGTTTGTTGTCTTGGTAAAATCTGAGTTTACTGAACATTAACATTGTATCTGAACACTTCCCCTAGTACCACTCAGGAACCTTGCTTGCAGTATTAGTCGCACTGTATTGTCACTCTGTATATTTCGTCTATTCGTTTCTTGTTTGTATATATTATTTGTGATGTTGCATTGTAGGCTGAGAGGAATGAATATTCACTGTGCTGTACAACATATAAAGTTTACTTGACTACTGTACATGTTTTGTTTTATTTAGTTTATTACAATTGTTCTCGGGATATCTTAACCCTCATATTATGTTATGCGTCAATTTGACTCGTTTCCTTTTTTTTTTGTTGTCAAAATATATATATATTTATCTTTCTTCAATCTTCATGAAATTTGGTGACTTTTCCTCATTTGGGATTCCATTCTACCCCTTCACAATCTTAATTCAGCATTTACACGCTTCTGCCAAACTCGGTTTCTGTCAGACCACTCGTCCGCTCGCGCATGCATCGAGCGAAACTTGGATATACGCGATCATTTAAATATTATAAAGGAAAGCATTATAATCTAGCATTATAACTGTCGTATTTTGGGGCGCCACTCGTGGACGTGATGACGCCGGACGCACGTGATGGACACGTGGTTTCGTGCAGCTGCGCTCCGCACGCTAATTACCTGCAGACCGTGAGTCGAGCAAATGTCAACTCTGACAATATACTACCTGAAAAAGGATTTTATTCTTATATAAGTTTTATTCACATATAAGTGTGTGTGTGTGTGTGTGTGTGTGTGTGTGTGTGTGTGTGTGTGTGTGTGTGTTTACTGCGGTTTCAAACCAGAAGATGACGCTCAGCAAACCACATACAGCAAACATATACAGTTGAGGACAAAATGATTAGCCCTGCCTACAAAATAATCATTGTTTGATAAGTATTTCAAAAGTGCTTTTAAACTGAGCTAACAATTTTGTCTTCAACTGTACATAATACTGTACCTTGGATTGTTTATTTTTAGGTTTAATGATGATTAATTTTTTCTTTACAACATTACTTTTACATTAGTAATTACATTATGTGTTTCGTTCAATGTATTTACATTTGAAGTATTATAAGCAACATGTGGTATTATATTGCTTTTTGACAACCTGATTTTCAAAGTTGAATATTTAAAATAATAAAATATCCAGAAAGAATCGTGAAAAGAATCGTGATCTTTTAAGCAAAACTAATTGTGATTCTCATTTGATCCAGAATCGTGCAGCTCTAATATACTGTAGCCTCAGAACAACATTCAGACCCACAGAATGTCTTTGTCCTTGTCACTGTTCTCACGTCGTCTCTCTGAGACACCAAAATCAGCTACAGAAGGTTCTACAGCTCAAGATATTTGATCAAGATTTGCAACCGGAATAGCAGTGAAAGAAGAGATTTCAGAAGCAGAATATTCTTCAGGACACAAGGACAATATTATTTATGATCCTGATTGTCAATTTTTCTAAAATGAAGAGGATTCAGAAAAAGCATCTGCAATGTCTTCATTAGATAAAGACCAAGACAGCAGCAATTATCTTCCACAGATAGGACATGGACATCTAGACAAAGTAACAAAGTGGTCATCATCACCACAACAAAAGTCTAAGCAAATTGTCATCTCATATTGACATCAAAATAAAAATATGCACACACCCACACACACACTAACCCAGAGCATTGGGCAGTGTCGTGTTGGTTAAGGTTGTGAAACCCAACAGACCATGATTTGAGTAACAGATCCAAGACCCACCGCTGGACCACTACTGCCACAAAGTTGTTCAAATATCAAATATCAAAGTGTTCCAATATCTAAAACTAAACAAAATAGTTATTACAAGAAATACTCTTGATTTTCACTTTTTTGGTATGTCAATTCTAAAAATGTATAATTGTGTAATAAAAAATTAATTGCTTTTGATTAAACCCAGTTTTTGACAATTGTGCCTGGATTTACACAGCCCGGGCCAAAATGACCAGTAACATATGAACATTATTTTCTTTCAACATAATATGAGGGTTAAGAAATAGTTTAAAAGAGTTAAAGCAAAGTATGTAACATGTTTCTTGTTTTTGCCAGAATGATACACACGCACGCGCACACAAGCAGAAGCACGTGCATAATGCGCACACGTGACCAGTTTTAACCGCAATATTATGAGACAGTTCTCAGACATAAACATGGAGTCGGAAATATTCATCACACAAATCAGCCGCTTCCACTCACCCTTAGACAAAAGAACGGGATGCGGCTGTTGCCATGCAGAATAAGAGCCGATGTTCCTGAGGAGAAAGTGTGAGGAGATCGAGTCAGCTAAGACAAAACCGAGAATTACAACTCAGAAGCCGTGACGGGGGCGGGAGGGGAAGTCGTCGGATGTGAACGGCCTCTGCTACCGTGATTCGGCGAGAACCGGTGCCGTTTAGCAAACACAAAGACTATTTCAAAATGAGAAAGTCATACGTGACGCGGCATGTGTCATTATCACACACGCAAACACAATCAGTGCTGGTGCCCGGCCTTCCTCGCAGCGTCTCTGTTATTTACACGGTGGCACGGAAACGGGCTTGCGCTTAAAACCGACGCCGTTCAAAGAAACGAATTTATCTTACCTTTCTTGTGCGTGCTACTCGGTTTAAACGTTCATATCTGTAAAGAGACGTCGTCGCCGATGAGCATTATCTTCACCTCGCTGCTCTCGGGGTCTCTCATCGACTGACAGAAAAGACGGACGCTGAGGATGACACGGCTCCGCCCTTAGTGACCAATGAGAGCAGGGAGGAAAAAGGCGGGCCCAAGAACAGAGTTAGCTGATTGGCTGAAAGTAACATCATTCAAACCACCCCCTCCAATAGGCTGCTGAGATGCTGCGAGGATGCTGGTGATACAGACAGGTGCACAATTGTGAAATCGCAGACAAAACGCAGTGTTTTAATGACATTTTCACGTTGATCACGACAAAGCGTCAGAATGTCACACTGAAATCATTGCAAACACATAATCTGTGAAGCTGCGTGAGATGAGATTTGCTATGTTATCTTTCAATAAAAGCTCCACGTCATCAAACATATTTCAAGTGTAGACACGCACGCACGCACGCTCACACACACACACGCACACACACCCACGCGCGCGCACAAACACTGATAATCAAAGTAAGGAAAAGCTCGGGTCATTGATACAAACACCTTTAAATCAGCCAAATTTATATTGCTTGACGAGAAACTTTTGTCACATCTTGTTTTTTGTGTGCCTGTGTGTGTGAGGTGCAAAAAGTCGAACTTATAAATACATGAGTATAAAAAAAATAAAATGCTTATCCCAATCAGTAAAAAAAGAAAATAAAAAAATGAAACAATAATTTATACACTGTAAGTCCCAAAGCTCATTACAAATACTCCTGATGACCGTCACATGCACGTACAGTAAGATGGAAAATAGAATCATTTATTTATGTATATTAAACCTCAGCTGGCATTTCATGTGAAGTTCTTTTGAGTTGTTGAAGAGACATGCTGCAGTAAACATACAGCAGAAAGGCTGCTTGTGCATCCTGCCTCAATCGTAAAGTCTTTTTTCTGGCTCTCTTTAATATATAAAAAAAATATTTTTTAAATTAGCGGTTGAAAAGGTTCGTGGCTCGGATTTATCTGAAGCGATGAAACACGCTCTCCTAAAGGAGAAAAGCAGACGCGGCGTCCAGGACAGAGCGATCACCGTGCAGTCCTTCAGAACGAGATGTTCATCTTCTCGTCTGTAAATGGTTTGAACAGCTTCATTCCTCAGCTTTCTCAGCCATACTGATTATGCATATTCACCAAAGACAGCCGTGGCATGGAGACTTTGACGGCAAATTCTGCATTTCTGGAGGCTTCCATGTAGATGGTGGAGCTGGTGAGACTCTTTCGGTCTTTTTTGGATGCCGAACGTCTCTGCCAGCGACAGAGGAGAAGCTCGACCTGCTCTCTGAAGAAGCTGGTGGTCAGGGTGTAGAGGATGGGGTTCAGGGCGCTGTTGATTGGCAGAATGAAGATCACCACCCAGGAGTTAATTGTCCCTGCAGGAAACAGAAGGGTTTGATGTTAACGCGGTTCAAGATGTGTTCATTAGCAGTGGAGCTGCCCGCGACATGCCTGGGATCTCGACCTTCAGCAGAGAAAGAGCTTTAACTGAGAAGATGGGAATCCAGCAGAGGGCGTCAGAGAGCACAATGAAGAAGAAGCGGTTGGCCACGGCCACATCTTTGTGCAGGCGACTGCGCACGTCTGTGGCGTTGATGCCCGTCTTATAAATTGAGCAAAACATGCTCAAGTAGGAGATGACGATGACCAGAAACGCCACCAGATTAAGACCTGTGAACAGATGATGTCACCTGATAAGACTGAACGAACAGAAAACCCCCACAACATCACAGTGTGTGTGTGTGTGTGTGTGTGTGTGTGTGTGTGTGCGCACGCACAACCTATTCATTCAAAGCATCTTGTTTAATTGCCTCACGCACATTTTCTCTTTGTTGCTCTCTTTCTCCCACACATGGTCTCCACACATTTTATTAGTCACTGTCTGTCTTTTTCTCTCTTTTCCATGCTGTATCTTTATTTACTCTCTCTAACTTTGTTTTTTTTTATTTATTTAAACTCTATTCTCTCTCTCTCTCTCTCTCTCTCTCTCTCTCTCTCTCTCTCTCCGTTAGAAAGTAAGAAAAAACTCGGGCAAACCGAGAAAGATGCCGGTGGAGTATCCTTTAGCTGTCGGTTTCTCCAGCCTATCCGAGTGCAGCGGGAAACACACGCCGTTCCGCCCGTAGTAATTCCCAAAGACGTCTTTGTTCAGCAGGGGGATGGCCGCGATGACAAAGCCCAGGATCCAGATGAAGGCCAGAACCAGCACCGTCTGCAGCTTCCCCGGCCGGAGGTGGCTGAATGGGAAAACGATGACGAGAAACTTCTCCAGTGTCAGGTAAGTAAGGAGGAGGACGGACACTTCCGACGACAGCATGGCCAGGAAGCCAATGGTCCGGCACTCCATGCTTTCCATCCAGATTAGAGCATTCCGGTTATATTCCCCACGGAATTTTACGTCAAAAATCCCCAGAAAGAAAAGATAGATGCCCATCAGACAGTCAGCAACTGCAAGACAAATAGGAATTGGTCAAAACGACATCTCCGAGCTGATGCGATCAATGTTTATCTCCAATTGTGCTGCTCAAGTAAAAGTAAAGTGCGAATCATGATTTCAAAATGAAACTTCAATCTATACTCATTAAAACCCCTTATGGGATTAAACAAAAGAATGCTTGGACCTGAAAACATAAAATATATCTCAAAGTAAAACAAAGGTGTAAAGAAGTGGAAAAATGAACAAATAAAAGCTCAGTGAAATCATACAGTAATCTTTTACTGCGCATATATCACACAGTACACCCTTCACGACTACATCAGATTGATGATAAGGAACGCCATTACAATCAGAGTTGGACCAGAACAGCTGGTGGAACACAACTGGTTTTACTATAAAGAAATGTTTTACTACCACATATTCTGCAGTGGTGTGAGATATTTCACAGCTAATTTTTCCATTAACTCATTTCCATTTTGGGTGGGGGGGGGGGAGTAACATTATTTAAAGTGTCAGGAAAGCTTATGAGAAGATAAAGAATGTGTTCCAGGAGTAATTTATGAACATCTCCTTATTCTGGCTTGAGTTGTGATGGAGTGCAGCATGAATCTGAGCCAGGGAGCTGCATCTGTCACAGCTGATGATCTGTAAGTGGAGAAGGTGAGAAGAGGGAGACCAAATTCAAGCTTCTGTTTAAACAATCCAATGAAGCCACAACAATCACAAAGAGTCCAGCAGAGACGCTGGAGAGGCACGAAGAACAACTCCTGATCACAAACATTCTTGTGTTCATTCACATGATCTTGTGTTCTCTCCTGAATTATGCTTTCCAAAGACACAAACATTCAAAGTATGTAATAGGGACTGCCTAATACTTAGATAACTAATGCCGCAGAGTGTATGTGTTCTGCCTGTCTGCTCCTTCCACACAGGGAGGCTCTGATTGGCTTGAGATACACGTGAAGCAGAAATGGACAAAGTGGGATTAAGAAACGGACTCTCCTGCATTTGACTTTCCAAGAACACGTGGAGAAAAACAGAGGATTTGATTGTGAAGAGCCCTTCACATCCTCAAGTGCAGATCTGCGTCCTCTCACCGTCAGACTGTTCAGCAGTGAAGGACAGTATCATTAAAACTAGATTACCTTCAAATCCACCACGGAATGATTATGTGTGTATAAAACACACACACGCACACACACATGAACAAAAGTTCATTTAATTTATATGAGAAAGTTCAATATAAAAGTTTCTTAAATGTAAAATGTGTTTAGCTAACTGCAATCTTCAAAATGTATAATTGTAAAAAACGAGTTGTTCTGTTTGGTCAAGCTGAGAGGAATCCAGCGACAGCGTGACAGAATCACGAGACCTGTTTATAGTCCTGCACATCTGAACGTGATGGAGATGTGGAACAGTGTGTAACTTTAACCTTTAAATGAATAAAGCGCTACATTTACAGACCACGCAAACAACTGCTGACTTCACCGCTGGCTCTTTCATATGCTTCCTGCTAATGTCACCTATTCACACACACACACACACACACACACACACACACACACACACACACAGAGTATGTGTGTGTCTGCAAAAAAAGAGTATGCGTGTGGTTGAAACACTTAAACAAATAGTGTAAAATAGCAAGACTGCGTGGTTGTGTGTGTATGAGACAGACCTTGCAAGTCACATGTGTTTGTGTGTACATGTGTGTGTGTGTGTGTGTGTGTGTGAGACTGATCTGAATCAGTGGTGTGCTTCACTCACAGCACAGGACCTTGATGCAGGCCGCATGCAGGTTGTTCTCAGCTCGGATGAAGGAGCGCATGCCGATGACAAAGAGATTCCCAAAGCAGGTGATGAAGGCCATGACCCAGACGGACACGCGCAGCACCAGGCTGGCCAGCAGGTCTTCGAACGAGGAGATCCCGTCCGTGTTGGGCTTACACTTGCGCACGTGTGGAGCATAGGAACAGTACTGAAAATCCTTAAAGTATCTGAAACACAGAAAGGTCATCTGCTGAAGACGGAGCAGATCATGACCACGGCAGGAAGCCACAGACAACATACATGTGCGACAAGTTCCGCATGGGAAGAAACATCTTGGTGGTTATGTTTGGAATTTCAATGTCCTCCAATCCTCTGTGAATCAGAAAAGAGCGATGACATCACGCGGAACCTGCTGAATCAAGGAGCCAGTTCTTAAAAAAAAAAAAAAAACACTCACAGAGACTCGAGCTGGAGCAGATGATCGAAAAGAGTGGCATGAATGTGAAAGGTGGGATTGTGGGAAATATTCCTGTGAAATTACAGGAAGTTAACAGCACGCAGCCAGTGTGACTGATGGGAGACCAAGGATGTTCTGGATGAACTTACAGCTTCTGAAGGAACTTTAAACCATGGAAAGTGTTTCTCGGGAGAGAAGAGATTCTGTTACACGACAGATCTCTGAAAAAGGGACAAACAGATGCGATGATTCCAGTCAGTAGCATCAGCCTCACCATCCTCATTACGGTCTTCATCATCATCCTCATCATCATTAACAAGAACACCATCATTCCCCTCAGCCGTGTCAGACACAGATACTCACAGTTCAACCAGAGATCCGAGGGAATGGAACATGTTTTCCGGCAGAGTTCTGATCTGATTGTCGTGTAAAGATCTGGAGACAGAAGACGACAGGAGAGAGTCGTTGGAGACAGTAAGACCAGATCAGAATAGGGAACGTGATTTTCTTCTAGTGGGGAAAGTCTGAAGAGCGACTGCAGCTTTATAGAGCAGAGCTGTTCTATCTTATTTCCTCTCCGGGGCAAGATGACCCGAGTCTCATTCAGCCTCAGCTTCATCTACCACCGCGAGAGTGTGTGTGTCTGTGCAGTCCATTAAACTTTAACATCTCAGGTGTGTGTAGGTGTGTGTGTGTGTGTGTGTGTGTGTGTGTGTGTGTGTGTGTGTG
>CM051494.1:621636-656874 GCA_028031935.1 Paedocypris micromegethes
ATATATATATATATATATATATATATATATATAAATGTATATATATAACATTAAACATGTTATTTATACTATACACACTTTTTTTTCTTCCTAACCCTGGAATGTGTATATTTATACAAACACATACACACAACACGGAACAACACAGACAAACCGCACCTCATATCTGAAACCAGCATCATCAGCAAAATCAAACACGCCGTTATTTTTTCAGAGACACTGTACACTCACAGCACGGTCAGCTCGCCGCACGTCATCAGCGTAGAAGAGTTCAGACATTCCACACGGTTCTCAGCAAAGTCCCTGAGGAAGAGAAGACAAACGTTCAGCTTGAGAGACTGGAATTAAAGGACAGACAGTTACAGATAATCACGCAGTCAGACAGATATGGACAGCAATGCATGAAGAGATGCGATGATGGTGGATCTTCAACGTGGTGGACAGTACAGTGGTCTCATAATCTTCTCACAGAAACACTGCGAATCTCGGAACAGCTCTAAACAGCGAAGCTCTTCATCTGAAACAGGCTGCACCAACCTGGAGCACGTTCCTACACAGTGTGATTGACTAGTGTCTGGGTTTGTAGGAGAATCCTGCTGGTAATAAACTCCGTGGGGCCTTGGAGAAGCTCAATACAATCACAGAAACCAATCCCGGTGTTTCAGCAAAATCCATTAAACCCGTTCCTTTCCTTCATACAGTTCTACATTTCTCCAAACTGGACAAGAAGCAAAAAGCAAGCTACTTCCCCCAAATGTATCATGTGTTCAAATCTATTTGCTTAACGAGGACTCTATGACCAGAATTTTAAGAGAACAATTGCAACAAGAAGATTGTGGGTTCAAATTGTCCCATAGACAAATCTGTGAAAGTGTAGAAGCTTGTCTGGGTTACAATGATCTGGAGAGAAAAAATATTTCTACACGGTTAAGCTGAAGAAGAGAATTATTCTGTTAGTGTCAGCCGCTCATCACCAGCCCGTACTTCATTGAGCAGAGGAAATCAAACGGCGTGTAATAACACACAGAAAAGAAAACTACTAGTTTCACATAACACACACACACACATACACACACACACACATGACTTAGCCACTTTGCGTAGGTCTTTAGCGACATTGCGTTGGTCTCGAACTAAGAAAAGCGCTACAGTATATAAATAAATGTCAACACAGACATTTATATATTTACAAATAGTACTACAACTACTACTACTCCTACTACTCCTACTACTACTACTACTACTACTACTACTAATAATAATAATAATAATAATAATAATAATAATAATAGATCTTGGCAGCAAGGTGCCGTAGTGGTTAGCGCTGCTGCCTCACAGGATCCTTTTGACACTTGAGGTAAACTCAAGGAAAATTGCCAATGTGTTTTGACTGTGTTTGTCTGTGTTGTGCTCTGCGAATGATTGGCTACCAATCCAGAGTGTGTATCCGGCCTCCGGCACAGTGATGCTGACATAGGCGCCAGGTCCCCGCGACCCGGTAAAGAACTAAGCGGCAGAAAATGAATGAATTAACTAGATTAACCATCTTGTTTATCAGGCCTTTCAAGACACCCAAGGACACTTTACAAGATGACAAATAAAGAATCATCAAAAAAACATGAAGAGACAGTTAGAATACCAAAGAAAATCTGCCAAATGATTGAAGGAACTGGTGTGTTTTGAGCTTAGATTTAAAAAGCGATAATCGATGTTGCGGATTTCCGGTGGAAAAGAGTTCCATATATATTTAAATATAAATACAGTACATGTATATTGTCACCTACATACAGTACAGACCAACCGTTTGTCATTCAAAGAGTTTCATGACTATTGAAAAGTAAGGGCTATTTCAGCAGAATGATGGATGCTGCGCCAGATGACCTGGCCTTCACAATCACCGGACCTGAACCCAATCCAGATGGTTTGGGCTTAGCTGGACGACAGAGTGAAGGCAATAGGTCCAGCAAGTGCTAAGCATCTCAGGAAACTCCTTCAAGACTGTCGGAAGAGCATTTCAGGCGATGATCTCTTTTGTTATATGTACTGTCTAAAATTCCACAGGAGTTAATTCATAGTTTTGCTGCCTTCAGTGTGAATCTACAACCTTCCATATGTCAGTATGTCAGTCTATCACTCTCTGTGTCAGTATTAACTCACATTGTCTTGTCTGCCAGCATATCAGCTGTATCCATTCGTTTCTCCATTTCTCAGACTGTCTATCACTCCATCCATCTATCCATCTATCTGTGTGTGTGTGTGTGTAAGGTGAATAACAGGAAGTACTCACAGCCACCTGAGTAAGGGCATGTGGTGACAGAGACTGGAGTCCGGCAGCCACGTTAGCGATGTGTTCACCAGGGATCTGCGGGGGAATGTAAAGAGAAAGAATGAAACCCGGCCACCTGAAGCGCAGAGGGTCTCGGCGAGGGTCTTTACGAGCTGTGTCCACAGAACGCAGATGTCAGCCACTCAGCAGGGAAACAAGCTGTGACCGTCTCACCACAGGCATCCTGCGCTTTACAGGTGTAATTAGCATTAATCTGCGCTTTAAACCAGCCGCAAACAGACCATCTTTACTGTCATTAGCGCTGGTTAGCTAATATTTCCATTGAAGTAAACTCCACTGTGAAGAAGGTTCTGCTTTTAGCAGCACGAGTGTCACCTGTAAACACGAGCGATGCATCATTTACCCCATTATGCAAAATTAAAGAACAATTATATCGCTTTTCACCAACGCAGGATAAATGGAGCGCTTGTTATGCAACAATTAGCTTGTATAATTCACAGGATTGCCATTTAAAAGAGGAAAATAAAATGGACAAAATGAGGCTGCTTGTATAAAACACCTCAGTGAACAATGAATTAGCATTCTAATTTGGATGTGCTTCCTTTTTTTTACACAGTATTGCTTGTTTCACAGTCTCGTCATGTCCAGTGAAAAGAACAGTGGGTCACACACACTCTCACTAAACACTGACCGACAGCCGCAATCACACACAGTGAAACAGATGTCACACACACACACACACACACACACACACACACACACACAACACGTATTTTTTCACAGTAGAAAATGTTTGAACTTCTTTGCTACTTCTGTTATTAATATGCAGTTTATGCATATTTAAAAGTTAATTGATTCTCTAAGCAAGCGAGGAGAAAAAAAGAAAAGAGAAAATAGTTTTGGCTAATTTCAACTAGTAAAATTACCAAAAGCAAGAATGCAAAAATGACAAAACAGAAAAGAAACATAAATGTTCAGACTGTCGAACCAGGACTAGAATAGGTGACATGAACTTTGATAAAAAAGAATATACAGTAAATCAGAAGTAATTCAAACTGACTTTGTCTGATTTTGAATTTGTTTGAAAAAGAGACTCAAAGAGACTCAAGACAAGCACTCCAGTCGTCCGGCAGCAGCGGTTTTCACAGAACCGGAGGAGTTTCTCAACTCAACTCAACTCAACTTTATTTATAAAGCCCTTTTTGGCAGTTTTGGCTGGACAAAGGGCTGTACAAACCATGTAGAAGAGAATAAAAACAGATCAGTACAGTTCCACAATACTACAACATCTACAAAAGATTTTAGTTGCACATATACAATTTTCTCCAATATTTTTGAAATAAAGGGCAACTTCGAGATCGGTCTAAAATTATTCAAATCGGTAAGATCCAAACTGGGCTTCTTGAGCAGGGGATGTATAACTGCATGTTTGTAGTCTCGTGGCACAACACCTGAATTGAGGCTGCTGTTAATGATTGATAAAACTACGTGCCTTATACTGAGGAAATCCTCTTTAAGGAAGTGCACGGGAATAGCATCTCGAGGGGAGCCGGATGGTCTAATGTGGCTGATCAGATCCTCTAAAAAAGAGAGTGTCACAGGCTCAAACTGGCCAAGCACGGCCAGGCAAGGAGCACAATTGGATGGATCAGAGACAGGAGCTACAATCAGAGCTCTTGTATTGACGGCTTTCTCTGCGAAATACTTTAAAAATGTGTTGCACAGTTCAACAGATGGTTCCAGACAGACTCCTGGAGATCTAGGATTAAGAGCAGAGTCAATGGTCCTAAACAGCACCTGTGGGTTGTGACTGTGTACTGCAATGATGTTTGACAAATACTCTCTTTCGGCCTCTTTAATTGTGATCTGATATTGGCGCCAGTTTTCCTTAAGAGTTTGAAAATGGACCTGCAGCCTATTTTTTTTCCATCTCAGAGCTTCAGTTTCTGCTCAATTCTCCTCAATAATAAAGATGTTCCGATGAAGAGATATGATATTGTTTTATTATATTGTTGCAGAGAGTCAGCGGAACGACTCTTGGCAGTCTGCACATGTAGAACAGTGAAAGCCTGGTTGTGTTACAACTAAGATCCACGGTTTGATACTTGGATGCTGCTGAAACAATTGTGGGCTCGTTGACAGATGAGAGAGTGATAAACAGAAAGAAAATCACTGCATTTAGAGATAACGTCAAACTGAAAAATATGAAACATTGAAACAAACTAATAAAGAACATAAACACTGATATGGGTTGAATGAAACTATCACAAGCTAAAACAATGAAAGCCTACAAGAAAACCATTAAACCCAAATAAAATAATACTCAATTAAAACATCACATAAACAACAAACACTAAGGCAGGAGAAACAAACACAGACATACTGTACTGAAAACAACAAAGTACTAAAAAACAAAAGGAAATAACACTTAAAATAGGAAGAAAGCAGTGCGAGACACAGACGATTTGTATTTCTGGATAGTGATCACCACTATCATCTAATACTGAAACGTACTGTCCTAGTTGCAACACACACGTGAGATATTATCATGTTTTGTCTTCACACAAATTACAAAGCAACAGTGTGTCGAGCTTTTGCCAAACATTACAGTGCTTTTACTGTGTGAACTGGGTAGGTACAGTATTGTATCTCCAGGTGTTGTGAGAACCACACAATCATAAATCAGCATAAAGTATAAACAACGACAAGACACTTACAGGAAGGTCAGCGACCCCATGCCGATGAATATGTCGCGGGAAATGTTCCTCAGCGGATTGTGGTCCAAGACTCTGATGAGGCAGAAGAATGAGATACTATCAAAAACACTTGAGCAGGTTTCTCTCAGAAGGCACAGCTGATGTTAAGGTAAGAAGGAGAAGAGCTGGAGATATGTCCCTGGCACGACTTCTGTCAGAGATTGTTTTCATTCTGCATAAATCGATCCAGGCTGCATCGTTCTGGCTCCAGGAACCCTCGCCTTTGTTCGACTCTACTGCATCGCCAGTGTGAATGAAACATGAAGCATGTCTCCTCTGGCTTCAAAAATCACACTAAATATTCAATTATGCAAAATATCTTAGTGCATCACACATAAATGGGAATACATACACAAGTCTGTGTGAGTCTTTGTGTGTGTGCGTGTGTGTGTGTGTGTGTGTGTGTGTGTGTGTGTGTGTGTGTGCGTGCGTGTGTGTGTGTGTGTGTGTGTAGGTGCATTGGCAGGTGGGTTTAATCTGCAGACACTCACAGCCAGTCTAAGTGATGCAGGTCTCTGAACACACCCGGTCCTAAGAAGGTGATGTGGTTCTGGCTGAGAAATCTGCACAAAAGATGACATTTGATTAGTCTTAGACACGCACATGACAAACAGCTGCGTCACTGCCAGGATTATTCAGCATTGTACAGAGGATCAATTTGCAGACATACAAATAATAAACAGCCTTATTTAGGTTAAAGAACAGAGCTACGCGATGGATCCTGGTCCACACTGGCTATTACAGATTAATTCAGAATATAATAAAGATTAAATTATATATGTCTGGAGAGAAAAAAAGAGAAAACAAGATAGAGGGCAAAAGCAAAGCTTTAAATAAAAGAGAAGAAATAAATGTATTATAAAAGCAAGGAAAATGTTGCTTAATAAGCCTGAGGAAAGATGTGTGGGACTGACTCATCATCACTTCAGGATTAGAACTGTCAGAAACATCTCAGAGCATCTCCAAATGAAACAACTATTACTGGCCTGTCGCCAACATCTATGCCACTCAAGAAGTGAGAGTGAGAGAGAGAGAGAGAGAGAGAGAGACACACACACACACACACACACACACAAACAAACACAAACAGAGAGAGAGAGAGAGAGAGAGAGAGAGAGAGAGAGAGAGAGAGAGAGAGTGAGAGAGCAACAGACATATAAAGAGATACACACAGAGACAGACAGACAGACAGAAATAGACAGACAGAGTGAGTGGGAGAGAGATATATAAAGACAGATAGAGTGATAGAGAGAGAAAGAAAGACAGACAGACACACACACACATAGAGAGAGAGAAAGAGAGAGAGCAAGAGCAAGATAGAGATAGAGAGAGAGCAAGAGACAGAGGGAGTGAGACTTATAGATAAAGAGATAGACACAGAGTGAGACAGAGCAAGACTACCCATTATCGTCCACACCATCAAGTGACGTTTGAACACAAAACACACAGTGAAATTGGGTTTCATGAGACCGTAGACGCCACAAAAGCAACACTGTGCTTCAGAAACGGCCTGTTACTGTATATTAAACCAAAACACAGAATCAATGTTCAGCTTTGAAAGCAAAACAGATCCTCATATTAGAAGAGGAAGCTAAACTTACAGCTTTTCTAGCGCGATGAGTCCACTGAAGGCGTGAGCCGAGACCACCTCAATCGAGTTATTCTGAAGAAACCTGGAGAAAGAGGACAATCTAGTTTCTAAGTCTGAACATCTGTTAACAGTTAACAGTTTATTAATTACGTTTTTTACTATGCAATTTGAAACATTTGATTGAGAATAAATCACATAATTTCATTGGTTTCTGAAATGATCGGCACACTGTAAAACAGAAATGTCCCGCCTCTTCTGTGAAGTTTGCTGTGGAGGCGGAGCTAATCTGAAAACACACTCCCTGTGGGAAGCCAACCAATCAGACCAATCAACCAGAAGCACGTGACCTGTACACTGACAAAACACATCATACAAGAAAACCAACAGTGCTTAACTACAATTGTTCTCAACCATGTTTTCCAGTTACAGACTTTTTGATCTACCCTGTCACAATATTAGCTCATTATAATTACATTTAAATAAAAAATACATCTGGAAATGTAAGGATTGTGCCGACTATGAAATCATCCCAGTCCTTTGTGTTTTAGCCGACTGAAGGATTAAATCACAATGACTTAAATGTGTCGTTGCAAAACAATCAGCCATTAAGCAAAAGAACACACAACTGCTAATCATCAGGATTTTAAAGCACCGATCCTGTAGAAACAGAGAGAAGAATGAATTCGGATAGAAAGGTGAATAGTCAAGTTTCTCTATGTAAATTAATATTTTTACTATGCAAATGTACAAAAAATTATTTCCAACAAATCCTCCCAAAATCCGGTGGTCCTGAGCCCACCATCAAGCCCCCGGTGCTTTGGCCAGCTGCCCTGAAAGCTGAGTGCTGCCTGCTGTATGTTTACAACATGTCCGACAGATTCAGAGAAGAAATGAAAAAAAAAAACTGCAGCAAGGACGGAGTAAAAAACATCTTCTGACTTTTACGAGCTGCTCGTGTGGTGAAAAAGCTGCATAACACACAGCCCATCTTTCATTTCCAGAAGAAGCTGCTTTGGTGTGGATCTATCTGGAGATCGCTGTGCTTGCAACATCAAAGTTTGTGGTTCAATCTCCAGGGAAAGACTGAAGCAGATTCACTGGTGTAACATTGCGCAAGTGGCTTCAAAGAAAAACTGTTAGCATGTCAAATAAGAAAACTATTAAAATTCGGATTCTTTAGAAATTGTAATAAAGTACCTGACAATTATCTTTACAAGAAAGTTAGTTTATTTTGTCTTTTAAAACTGTTTTTGTCTATGATTTTGTGTTATTGCTCCATGTTGTTCTGGCAGCGTAATGTTTGTCCTTTGTTAAAATGTTTGATGAAAAAGCAAAGAAAGTAAACTAAATAACAAAAAGCCTCCAAGTGCCAAAGTCAACATCTCAAAACATATCGGTAAAAAATGAACCCATTTTATCACAAACCGAGGAACTGAACTGTAAAGCTGATTCCGATTAAGTGTGTTATGAGGAGTTGTAGAAAGGAAAATAATTTGTGGAAGAAAAAAATCCGCAGCTACGGAAAAAGACAGCAGGTAAAACGTTGTGAAACCCTCACAGCTTCCATCACACCATTCATCTAAAACCATAAAATGCATGTCACATTTAGGACTGTTTGTCTGAATTATTATAGTCATTCCTCATTTGAAAGTTTATGAAATATTATGATTATAAAATATTATGATATATATTAAAGTGAACATTTCAGCGCCCCCCTGTAGTAAAATGCCACCTCCAATGGAGCTCCCCATGACGGAACAGTTGAAAAACAGAACGCCATGTTGTTCTGTTAGAGAGTATTTTATTAAAAATATGTTTATAATATTAAATCATCATTAATTCTAATACTTTACATATACCTCCATTTTACATGTGTCACCCCTAAGAATCACGACTTCCAGCGCTGGTGTTATTGTCACACATCCTGACGTCCGTGTAATGCGCTACATGTTCATGAGCAGAAGAATAGGTTGGCGGCAGCTGCGAGACCCTGACGGGGTCAAACACACAGAAAAAGTCATGTGAACAGCTGCTCGTGGAAGCGGCTGTGATTGGTTTTTGATGCATTGTTATGTGGCGCCAAATGGCCAAATCCGTTTGAGACTTTGATAACTTGAATTTAATTCCAAGAGAATTACGGTAAATTCAAACTTGCACAAACACACAAACACGCACACGCTCATCGCATTACACAACAAAGGCGCTTGAGATCAGACCAAAAACTACAGGCAAAGACGATCCATGTGTGTTCCTTTCCATTAACCGGCCAGACAAACGAAGTTCTGAGAACGCCGAACAGAACGGACATCTGCCATTTAATGCTATTCCAATCAAAGTCCCACAAGACATTCCACAGATGGCCGAATGGCCCGCTGCCTTTTTATGGTCTTCCTCTCCAGCCATTCTGCAAGCTTTTAAGATATATTTAGAGATATATTACAGCATATCATGTTTAATGAAAAAAAAAACATTGCAAACCAAATGAGAATATAAAAAAAAACTCTTCCACAAATATTTGACCCAAAGACTCTGGCATGAAAAACCTCTGCAGAAGGTCTGGGCGGTGTGGGAGGATGGTTGATTTACAGTGAAAGCTACCATGCCAATCTGCTTTTCTCCTCATATTCTCACGCTGCGGCAGAAATTGATGAGGATTCACTAAAACTTCGACATGTTGAATATAAGCCAGGCTGCTGGTCTTCACTAATATATTCACCAATGCTTCCACACATGATTGTTAGGAAATATATTGATTTCTGTAAATATCTATAGAACCGAACTATAACCATAACTATAACTAGAAATATAAAAATGAATGCAAGAGAAACAGAACAGAGGGAGTAGGAAGAGTAAAGATCCACAGTCTGACGGTCTGCCTATAGTCAAAAAGATATAAATGATGCTTCGTATAATCTCCAGTGTGCGCTGTAATCATCAGTGCGTGATGCCTTAGCGAGCTCTGAACATTAAAACAGTTTCCCCGCATCTCCATTGTCCAGTGTCAGTATCTTGTGCTTCTCCATGTCTGTTTGAATCCGGTGTTCTGAAAATTCCTCCTACAGCTCAGAAGTTCCTACACTTATGTCACTGATCAGCTGTTCGCGTCAAAACTGAATACTAATATAAATAAGTACAATATCGTGTGTGTTGTCATAAGTGTCTATGTTCATTTAGTGCATTTATCGCGCACCGCGAAGGGTAAGAACAGCTGAGAAGTGACGTTTCATTAGCGCGCATGCGCAACTTGCAAGCTAGAAACAGCTGAGCAGTGACGTATTGTGGCGATCCGCTGCTGTGAGTGCTGTGCTGGAGCAGTGACGTATGTTCTAACGCGCGTGTTACAATATATTGTACTTATTTATATTAGCATTCAGTTTTGACGTGTTTTAACGCGCTTGCGCGGCGAGCTAGCTAGAAACAGCTGAGCAGTGACGTCAGTGTAGGAACGTCTGAGCTGTAGGAGGAAATTTCAGAACACCGGCATTAAACCGTTGTTCAGTCACCTCAGTGTTTGTGTTTCCACGTCACTCTCGCTCCTCCCCGGGATTCCCCGAGAGCGAGAGTGTGACAGGTGGGAGTGAAATTGTAAATGAGATTAGCTCCAGCTCCCCGTGACCCAGAAATAGAATGGATGGCTCAGAAAAATGAATGAAATGAAAAAAATGGTTTTCTAAAAGAAAAACCCCAGACCGGCAATGATTGTTGTCAATCATGAACGTTTCGTAAGAGGGAAAGCACTTTCACACACTAGCCAAGCAGTGTCAGCGTCGCTCGCAGTTACATGATCCACAATTCGGCTTGATGAACTATTTAGTAAATGTCCTAAGGAGCTCTGGCAGCTCGAGGCTTCCTCTTCATCATGGTGATCAGCCGCACGGTGGATTTTACCTCAAACACAATCTGGAAAGGCCTAGAACACGACGAGCCGTGTCATATTGTCTTCTGTAGCACTGGTTGCATCTGATTGAGTGTTCACGGCATGGTGTGCCAAAAGTTTGAACAAACTCCACTTAATTCACTTGAACATGCGGACACTGCCAAAACTCAACAGAACTGTGAAAAAAGTCAATTCATGTACCGGTCCATCAGCGTCAGAGGGAGGAGATTCTACAGGGTGGGTGATGATGTCAAATGCGAAGATGAGGAGAAGGAATTATAGAGGTAACCAGAAATTCTAATTCTAATTAGAGCTGCACGATTCTGGATAAAATAAGAATCACAATTTTTTTGCTTAGAATAAAGATCACGATACTTTCTGGATTTTTTTTTTTAATTTTAAAAATAAAATGAAATGAAAATCCGGTTGTAAAACAGCAATATAATAAACACTATTTGCTTTAAATTTAAATAAACTGAATGACTGAAATATAATGTAATGTAAATGTAGTGTTGTAAAGAAAGAACATCACCATTAAACTTAATAAAAATAAACATTCCCAGGTTTTATGTACTATGTACAATGTATTTTATAATACTATGTACTATTTTCAGGTAGTAAAATGTCGGAGTTGAAATCAGACTTATTTGACCATTGTGTTTAATCACTCATTCTCCTGGTTTATTTTAATTTTTTTTTAAACTCGACTGCTGCATGACTGACATCCACCGTTGTAGTGCAGGTAATTAGCGCACGTGACCGCTGCTGCGCGAAACCACCATTCCGGTCTCATCACGCTTACGAGAGGCGCCCCAAAATACAACAGAAGTGATGCAAGATCATCTTTTCTTTATACTATTTAAATGAACTCGCACGGCTGAGATTCGTCCGATGCGCGCACAAGTGGACGAGTGGTCTGACAGAAACCGTTCATAGTAGATCAGAGAGTTTTGGCGGAATCGTATAAATGCTGAATTACGATGGTGAAGGGGTAGAATTGAAATCGCATTCGTTTAACAATTAATCGTGCAGCTCTAATTCTGATGCTAATTTCTAATGCTCAACCAACAAGTGGCTCAGTTTAACCGGGTTTCTACAAGCCATAATGCCCCACCCATCCAGTGGTGGCTCCTCCCACTTATGCTAATAAGCCACGAAACAAATCTATGTTGTTGTCAAAGCCACAACGTTCCACTCTTATGGTTCGTTAAAAGACAAAGCAGAAGATATTTTTAGCTGGTCAGAAACTGGAACTTTTCCCTGGCCCGTAAATTCCCTGGAAACCGGCAAAAATCAAAGATTGAAACGCAGCGGGCGCCCCGAGGTGACCTAGCGCTCCAGCCGCGCCGACTACACATTACATTTATAGCAAGATTTCAGTGCGAGTGTTTTTGATTTTGTGTTCTGTGATTAGAAGTGACGATGTCTCCTGTCATACTCACAGTCGCTGTAGCTGTGCGTGTTGAGAGAAGACGTGATCGTCCAGACGCTTGATCCGGTTGTTCTTCAGGGACCTGAGCACACACACACACACTTTCAGCTCCAACTTACATTTACAACAAGTAAACGTGTCTGAATATTTGTGAATGTGTTTGTGTTCCGTTCATTTCAGCGTGTGTGTGTGTGTGTGTGTGTGTGTGTGTGTGTGTGTGTGTGTATTGGCTGTGCATTTATTAAAAAACATTTTAAATGAATGCAGTTTTGCACTAGGATTTTTAAAATGTTTCTCTAAATAATACTGTACCTATTTAAATAAATGGCTGGTGTTATAATTAGATTCCAGGTTTGTGTAAAGCTTTAGATGGTCAGGAAACACACTCTTCCTCAAACAAAACAACAGCAGAAAGAGAGTGAAGAAGAGAGAAGGTTGTGGAACTTACAGCCAGGTGAGGTTGGCAGCAAGGATGGGCACCGTGAGCAGGTCGACGCTCACACACTCCACCTCCGTCTTCACGCAGAGACAGTGGCTCGGGACCTGCGGCAGGACTGGACAGACGACACATTCAGTTCCATAACCATCACATCAGCACTGCGCGTTTGATTAGTTGCATACATTTGTTCAACAATTTGAAACAAGCCTTTAATGCACGGTTCGACAAAAGAAATGTTGTGAAATAAATGGTTGTAAATTACACAGTGATCTGAAGAGATACTCAAAATAACTGTTAGATAGAAATAAACGCATTATAAATTATAGAGACGTATTAATGACCTGATTGGTAGATGGACTGATTGATTAGATTCAATTGAATGACGGACTGAGAGACAGAAGGATGGAATTGGCTGACGTAGGGACAGAGGGATTCATTGATCAATTGATAGATAGATAGATAGATAGATAGATAGATAGATAGATAGATAGATAGATAGATAGATAGATAGATAGATAGATAGATAGATAGATAGATAGATAGATAGATAGATTTAAGGTTTCCCATCATTGAAAGGTGAGTTAGTGTTTATGCTTGGTCATAGAAACGGGACAAAGGAAAGTCAAACAATTCAGCAGTCCTGCGCAAGACGCAGAAGAACCAGGAAGATTATCACAGACTTCCAGAAGAAATCATGTCTGGATGTGAAGCTACTTAATATTCTTCTTCCAAAACCTTGCGTATGCTAATGAGCACGTCGTCTCCTGAAAGCAGCCGGCAAGAGAAGCACGTACAGCAATCGATGAGGTGATCCTGTGGCTCCGTCTTCTTAATAGTGCGATCAAAGATGTCCGCCCAGCCGCTGTTGTCGCCTGTGGAGCACAGCACACTTTAACACACACAGCCTCTGAAAACAGAGACAGACGGAGGGTATTCTTCCACCGGAGGAAAAGCGCTGACATTAATGCTGAATAACACCAGCCAGCAACGTTAGCCCTCACATCCTCACACTACTCTCAAGTAATAATAATAATAATAATTCATTCGATTTTTTATTTATTGGCGCCTTTCATGACACTCAAGGTCACCTTACATGACACACAACATTCACACACACATACCAATTGCCCGGTGAAATAGCGGCAGCCAATCTGCGCCAGCGTCCACTTCACTCGGGCATACACACCACACGCTCACACACCCACACGGCCAGATTAACCTGAAACGCATGTTTTTTTCACTGTGGGGGAAACCGGAGCACCCGGAGGAAACCCACGCAAGCACGGGGAGAACATGCAAACTCCACACAGAAAGACCCCGACCGAAGTATTTTAAATACAATAGTTTCAAGTTGAACAAAAGGTTTTCATTCTTCAGATTTTCCGATCCTTGTTATCTAATGGAATAAAAAGACATAAACAGTTCAACTTTAATGTTATTCTCTAACAGACCAGCAGAACTCTTGTTCATGCCATCTTGGTGGATCTTTCATTCTTGTTATTTACTTCTGCACCGAGTAAAATTTCTTCTTCTGTTTGAAAAATCAAAACAACCCCAGCACTCCATACAAGTATCAGAGGAACATCAAACACACCAGTGGAGGATCTGAATGGAGTCATTCTAATAGTTTATTTGTTCTAATTCATCCAAGTTGCTCGTTTTGCTTTGCTTTTGTAGAGAAAAAAAACCCTTTCTTAAAGGAAAAACAACAAAAAATGTTTAACAAAAATAAAGCTGCAGCGTTTTTATTAATTCATATCTTGACCTGGATCGTCTGAGGTAAACCTGACTTGCTTCAGTCAATAGAAATAAATGCGACTTATTGATAATAACTGCACGGATCCCTGTGCATGAAACAAGCCTTTAAAGAAAACCAATAGTGTGACACAGAAACTACAAACAGTTTGATGGTGAGGTGGAGATGAAGCTCACCGCAGCGTTCCTCGTCCGCGCCGTTCTTGCAGTCCATGTAGCCGTTGCACTGGAGAAGCTGGGGCAGACACACGCTGGTGTTTCCACAGGGAAACTGGCCGAGCGGACAGCCTTCCGTCAGCACTGCAAAATAGCAAGGAGAACAACGTCAGGAAGAAACCGACAGTTTCTGGTTCAGACACACTGAAACTTCTGCAAGCTTGCTTTAGGTATCAATCCTGTGACTCTTTTGAGTGTTGTGAACCTCTGTCAAGTTTGTCTCATTCGATCTAAAGTGCTATCACAGTCTCACCGCGGCTGAAGAACACAAACTGAAGTGTTGCAGTGTTGCAGTGTTGGGCAAGCTACTTGTAAAATGAAGTAAGCTAAGCTAAAAAAAAACATCACCTCACTCCTATATGTACTGTATCTATTTGATTGTGTCTTGATCTTTAAAACATTTTTTTTGTAAATAAGCTTCCTTTAACTCTTTAAACGTTTTAGTTATATTGTACATACTTTGTAAATGTACAATACATTCTGGTGTACATTTAAGCTGCATTTTTGACACTGGAAAGTGTAATGCATTGTTCTCATTAACCTTAAAACATTCAAATTAACTTTAAAACATTCAAATCATTCAAATTCAGATTTTTATCATAAATATATTGTATTTAAGGGAGAAAATATTTAACTGCTCCATTTGTGTACTTATGTAATTATTTATGAAAATCAATTATACTTAATATCACTTAAAGTATTATATATTAAATAGTTTTTTGATATTTATCTTGGTGCTATCTTATAAGATTAGACTTGGCAAAAAATATAAATTTGTAGCATACATACAAATGCAGCCAGATGATTTTCAATGATATTTAAGCTTTTTCCGGACGCGCTCTGTGTTATTGTAGCGTCTGGCTCCGCCCCCTTCATTCGCAAAATTCTTTAGATTTTTTTTTTTTCATAAATTATTTCGAATTTTTATTTTGAAAAGTCTAGACTCTAGTCGGTTCTTGAAAGTGATTGGACCGTCAAAAAAGTCTCCCTCTTCTGGAGAGCTGACCAATAGCAACTGAAGATTCCATTCTCTCTTATGAGAGTCGGCTCTTCTCGTTAGCAACTTGTGAAGATGCTATTGCGCTACTTGAGCAAAAAGAGCTTCACTACTGCTTCACAAAGCTATTTGAATAAGAAATCATCCTGGATTTGGAATTTGGAGTCTTGAACGCCAGCAGTGATGGATCAGTGAGAAAGACTCCAGGAGACAGAACATGTACTAGCCCACTGGCGTAGGGAGACTCGCCTGATATTACCCGAAGCCTTGTCTTCATTACCTTAACTATTCATATAAAAGCCTTTGTAATTTAATCTCAGCAAATTTCCATCTTATCGAATGTCTATTGCATGTTGCATTTACAATAAGTTTGTACCTCTAAGCTTGAACCTGGTGTTGCGAACACCGGTGCACATTGGACCACAAGTATCACGCTCCATGTTGCAGCGCTAAATCCCAATCAAACAAATCACTGGCAAACAGTGTTTAACAATAAATTGCAGTTACTGTAATTTACGGCGTCGGTAAAGACGACTTCCGCATCTGCCACGACAGAGAAGGGCGTTAGTCCGGAGCTCCAGAACAAAATGTTCTTCACAAAGCCGATGCTTTATGGTTGAAAAAAAAATAGCTCCTCTACAGCCTAATTCTGCCGGATAAATCATCTTGAGGTGGCTTGTCTTCTCTCTTCACACCAGATCAAGAAGCCTGCAGAAAAAGCCTGCCGACCCGAGTCAAAGAAACGCACTGCCCACCTTAAACACAATGGTGAGACTAAATCATTCATGAAACATAAAAACATGATTCAATTACACGTCTTGGAAAAAAAAAACTACACAAAAACCAGACATAAAGACACTGACAGAGGGATGACAGACTGGCAGACCGTAGTAGTCAGACAGACAGAAGGAAAAATATATATACTAGTTAGACAGAAAAAATGAATAGGCAGACAGACAGACAAACACAGTATTGAGGAAGCATGGACTAATAGATAAACAGCGCTGAATGCGAAATGATCACGCAACTATCCTTAAGCTTAAACCACAAGACGTCCCCACAGGAGCTCTGACCTGAAAACGGCTCATTATTCCACCACAAACAAGACACTGATTTAGAGTTTGAAAAAGAGACCACACGCTTGACAAAAAAATGTCTTTTTGGTTTAATTTTCCCTTTTTTGTCACAATGCAGAAGACAAAAAGTGCTGCACGCATTTTAATTATTAAGGGCTTATAGGTCATCTGAAGCTTCCCATATAATGTAGAATATTCCAGAGTGTTCTGTTCATTCCGGAAGGCGGGGGAGAGGTCGTTCTGAATATTGGGGGTTTAAAAAAAAACAGAAAGAATAATGTTCATTAACAGTCTCTTTGATGACAAACCTTCAGACATTGTAATTACTGTATTTACTGTATTACAAATGAGATCAACAAAAATCTGGATCTTAAAGTTTCAGTAAAATATAGTATTTACAGATTGGTTTAAATAATGAATAATTAAATTATAAATTAAAAATCATTTAAATAAATGCTTAAAAATAACTTATTTTCCCAAATATTGAATCAAAACCAAAACATCACTTCTCCTGTCGCACCATTGTAGAAGTGGGAACAAGCCAGAGTTTTGAGTCCGAGAGCAGCTTTACTAAATAATACACCCACTAAGCAACACCAAATCCATTATCATTGCTAAGAATATCCTAAAAAGCCCCAGAACATATTTCAGGTGCAAATAAATACTAAGACTGTTTATTGGATTGTTTATTAATAACTGTATCGTGAGGATTACGATTCTAAAAGCAGCAGAAACGATGAGAGGAAGTCAGCCATGATCAACAAGAAAGAGAAGAAGAGTTTCATTCTGAGCAACACGAACCAGGACGATACGAAAAAAGAAAGAAAAACAGATTAGCTAAGCCAATGGTGAGCTTTAATATGTCAGGGGGCCACGTAAGAAAAAAAAGTGGAGGCCTGCAGAATATTATTGCAGTTCTGAATAAAAATCAACGCAGTAAAAATTAAGTCAGTGTTAAACCACTGTAGTTCTATGTAGTTAACTATGTTAACTGTAAAGTCATACTGGAATTTTTAGAACAAATTGGAGGTCTCGAGAACCACCTCGACCTAATGCGTGACGCATTCAGGCATCAGCGCGTGTCCTTCCTTCACCTCTGCCATGTGGAAACCGTAAAACAGGCGTTTAATGGAGGAGATACAGGATCAATGGAGCGGATGAGGACCAAACCCCCTCTTTAAACTCAGTGGGATGCCCAGAATAAGGAAATGCTAAGCCACTGTCTCACAAATTCATCACCTGCTCTGTAGACAACAAAGACGCTCTAATCCCAGGAACCGGACAAGCTCTGCAGATCTTTCTAGGATCTCTTAAAAAGCTGCCCTGCAGTACTGATGGGAGATCTATGTGTCCGTCGGAGCACGTGCGCCGTGTTTCTAGACCACATGAGGTCGAGAGACAAAAGAGGAGCGAGGCTCCCAAACCAGCACAATAGGCCAGTTCTGTTCATTTTCTGCAGCTCTGCTTGGCTGACATGGCCTTTCACGGCAGGGGTCTTGAAATCTCAGCACGCACACACACACACACTGGTTTGGGAAACTCCCCGAGAGACGTCTAGCACACTTTTCATTCACATAATAGATTACTTTTCCTGAGTTTTCATTCAGACAAAAACACACAGAGGTGCCGTTAAAGGCCGTGATTCTCTTTCACGTACAATTTCAAACAAAACAAACAAAAAATGTACACACATACACAGTCACATCATAGTTCCTGCTGCTCAGTCAGTAGAGTTTGCAACAGCAAGGTGGTGGGTTTAATCTCCAAGGAAACGCTAGGGTCTAGGGAAACATTCATTGTTAGAATGAAACACATTTGTGTTTTTCTGGTCATAATTCATCCAACTTTCATAAGAAATGTTTCATTATGAATTTTAGATCATTTCAAATAAAACATTTTTGGATGATTTTAAAATGACAGAAAAAAGTGACTAATTAATTAAATTATTTAATTAAGATATTGGAAAAATCCTGTTCCTTGGCTCGTACAGGCAGCACGAGGAAGGAGGATCGGAACATGGGCTAGCGGCCCATCAGCATCAGCAACACATGCAGTGGATTGGCTTTGCTCTTAAAAGGGGATTGCTGAGGCTGATGGGTTGCCCGCTATTAGAAGCACCTCGTCTCCGTGGCTCTGTGTTCAGTTCGGTGTTTTTGAGTGCCCACACTCTGTTGTTTATAATTAAAGGAAATAAGAAAATAAAAAAAAAAGACATTTGAAAATATTCCGATTAAACAGCTTCTTCCTTCATGTAAGAAGCCACAAAATTACCAAGTTAAAAAATACCAAATATCCTTCAAACTGTGTGAAGAACTTCGAAACTTTTACAGAAACTGGTGGGTAAAACACATTCCGCAGTTTCTTTGCTCGTCCTCCTGCTGTAGTTTTACTGTGAAAAATCTACAGACAAAAAAAAATCCAACAAAACAATTAAGGAAAGAACAGACCGCATCGCACAGCATTTTACCCTAATGACACCCGCAGAATAAATATCAGCAGTAAATCCACAAGATCCGAGGGAAGAGAAGTGACACGCCATAAACCAACCCAGCTAGATAAGTCCCACACGTAGAAGACGACACACACCCACACACACTCTCCTACAAGGCTCACGCTGTGCTACCGACGTTTGTGAATAATCATACAAGACAGAGATATTAAATAGAATTGTGTGACATTAACATCTGGAAAGCATCTCCTGACAAAGATGTGAGATGCAACTATACTGGGAAAACACTGAGCCCGACTGGGACGATCCACCACACATGTCTTTGCTGAATAAACCACATGTGTCTTTGCTGCTCATCCTCATGGCAGTTTTGGCTAGCTGTGTCAGGAGACTGGAGAGCAGCACGTGCATGAGATACTTTAGGTGTTAAATTACACTTTAGCAGTCAGTCATCTCAATTCCTCTGGCCAGACGCCCTCTTCCTCTCCTCTGGGTAGTATATGAAAGAAAACCTACCCAGAAATGCTTCTCAGAGGCATCGGACATCCTCCACCAACTTTTCAGTGCAGCTCCACGTGGAAACTTGGTTAAGAAATAAACTCACTTAACTTTAACTGACTTGAGTTATAGTTCATACTCTAACCTTTCAACTGTAACTTCCTGAAACCACAATTAGAACCTAAAATTACAATCTGAAATATTATTTACAAAAACCACAACATGAAAAATACAATTACAATCTTAAATGCTAACAAATATGCAGATTACATTCACTAAAATTACTCATGGCCATGATGATTCATTGAAGTAAAACTTGTTTCTCCTCTCAGGAGTCTCAGGAGGAAGTGAAGCCCTCCCAAACCTCCACATGCATCCCTACGGAGCCGTACATCAAAATCACTTGAGGTAAAGGCTTTGGGAAGGACTGATGACACGGCTTTGACATCGCAGAGTTTTGAAGTGCGGTGTCAGAAAGACCCCAGTGAATCAGTCTCCTGTGACAGTCTGTCTCAGTTTTAGTGAAAAAAGTTAAAAGAACGTTCTTTATATGAAAAAAGGATGCTGCAATCAAAACAAATGATTTCTCAGTCAAAACACGACTCGGAAGTCTGAATGATCAGATGATGATGATGAAGATGGCACCACAGAGTTCACGTGAACAAGCTCTCTGAAATCACTGACAGGTTGTGAGGGGCCATCAACATCCAGGAGCATCAGTCCGTGCTTGGCGAATCAGAACAGCAAGAAGACTCAGGGAAAGCTCACCATTTCCTTCCAAAAGTGTCTAATTCTCATTGTTTGTTGGAAATGCATCTCGCTGCTTTAGAGCCCAAAAACTCATTTTCTGATCAGAAGACACTTGAACATCAAAAATACCAAGAACATCAAAAATGCTTCTCATCCACAAAGCGGCTGAAGATCATACCAAGCGCATACCAGGATTTAATTATGCGTGAATGAGACGCGGCTGCGAGAGATAGACGCGTGGTCTGTCAATAGCTTTGTCACACATCAGTTCCTCGTTCACAAACAGATTTGTTTGTGGCGAAACATAAATGTTACAGAAAATCCATTGGCGGTTTGAACTCGAACGAGACAAACGACGCCACAAAGTGTCAACCTTGATTACAAAAAAGCACTTCTGTAGAACTGTATTCATGAAATCTCAGAAGCAACAAAATGATTTACTGTCAAGATTAAAGGCATCTCAAATCAGCTTCTTTAATTAATTATTTTAAATTAATACAATGCTAGTAATGATGAAAGAGAAAAATTATGTAATTGCACTTACAGCATAGAGAGAGGATGGAATGAGACAATGAGGAAAAAAGGTGAGGGCAAAAAACAAAAATGAGAAAGAAATAAAGGAGAAACAGACAAAAGAAGAGAAAGTGAGGAAAAACAGTGTGTGTGTGTGTGTGTGTGTGTGTGTGGTGTGTGTGTGTGTGTGTGTGTTTGCGTCGCGTTCGCCGTGCGTGCGTCGTGTGTGTGTGTGTTGTGTGTGTTCGTTGTCGAGAAAGAGGAGAGAGAGAGAGAGAGAGAGAGAGAGAGAGAGAGAGAGAGAGAGAGAGAGAGAGAGAGAGAGAGAGAGAGAGAGAGAGAGAGAGAGAGAGAGAGAGAGAGAGAGAGAGAGGTGCTATTGTAATGTAACTGCAATTATCCCAGATTGTTCATAACTCACATAACACATTCTGTAAAATAACACTGAAAAGGTAAAATCTGGAAAGTCGAGAATCACATTCTATTAACATTCCTGACAGATCCAGTTAAAGCTGCTCGATGAGGGCGCAAGAAAAGCTCAGAAAATAGTGAACGCGTTCAGAGACTCACGTACGTCGTTACGTCGTGTGGTGAAAACGAACAAATGTATGAGACGATTTTGCTCCTTTAGCCATAAATATCAACTTCTGTCAAGTCCCCTACAGAAGAATGTAGATGCGCTTTATACGCTGAGACTTTGTATTCGGAAAAGGAAGCGTCTGACAGACCGTGACGGCGCGCGCGCCTATCAAACCGCCGCGCCGCACCTGAGAGACTCGCTCCTGCAGATCACCGGTGTCACACGTCGCGCACATCAAAAGTTACTTGGGCCAGGCTAAAGTGCGCGTTGTTGAAGGTGCGCGGCGAGACGCTGAAAGGCCCGAGAACACAGTGTACTTCAAGGAGTCTGAAGTTCCGCCGCGCTTCTCAGCCTCAGAGCGACGCGTTCCGTGATTCTAACGCCGGGTGCCGAACACGCTTGAACGCGCAGCTACATCACGCGTGAACAGTTCTCACCGGTTCTTCGCTCCGCAAACACGGGTAAAGCGGCGACTCGCGCCCTCACAATATCCTCAGCAAGTCTGGAAAAGTTTGAGGTGAATCCGAACCACGTCGCCTGGATTCGAGTCACATCCCGAGTTAGCGCAACAAGCGATAAGAAAACTCCTACCCTCGGTTTCCGTTCTACAGAGTTGGACGAGAACCACCACGGTTAATTCCAGGAGAGGGTTCGAATAATGGTTCGGCGATTTCATGGTCGCATGACCGGTGACACAGCCGTTTCACACAGCCGATCCTGATGAAGGTGAGCGCGTGCGGCTGTGGCGGGGACGAGCGGAGGTCCGCATCCAGTCACCTGCAGCACGAGCGAGGCTCCCGCGGACGGACGGGGAGGCGCGCTGAACTCTGTCGCTCGGCATCATTCATTGAGGATTTCGTCAGCGTCGCGTGCGTCGACGAGCGCGTCGGTAGTAAAGCTAGGGGTCGTTGTTTCAGTCAGTGGGATTCACGGAGACGCATTGATCGCTATTTTGATTTCTAATACGGCAGTACAGTATTTGGCTTTTTGACACCTGAGACATTTCTTTACATACTATCTCGGGAACACCAACGCGAACGATGCGTTTAAACATTCGGGTGTTTCGATCTTCCGCATCCGAGTAAACGCGCTTATTGACATTCAGAGACTTGAATTATTAAGTAATTGGTGCTCAGACTAATCCACTTGTGAATCTTTTAAAAGCAACTGTGGCGTCATGTCAACATTAAGGTAACGCTCGGAAAAGAAAATCTACGGTTTAATCGCGTGCCATATTATAACTAGCGAAAATGTATTTTGAGGGTATTTTAATCATTCAAATCAGTAAACGAACACCAAAATATACGTCAGTGTTTCCGGGTTTGATTAATACGGATTCCAGAGATCATATTATCATCACCTACTATAATACATAAAACGAAACAAGCTATTAATGAACATTTCGATTATCATGTGACGTGTGAAAAGTATAAATATTATTCTGGCTTGATACATTTTTTAATGAACTGCAGAATGCTGAATAAAAATTTGCTGCTGCTCTGTGTTCAGATATAAAAATAATTATATTGATAACAACAACAACAACAATAATAATAATAATATTAATGATGATGATGATAATAATAATAAAGGAGTAATATGAAGGTATGAATCCGTCAAGTAACACACACCACACACACACACACACGCAGCAGAAACAATGTGTGCCTCTACATGAAAGCAGAGCAGCAGGGTTTCTGTTGTGCTTCAGGGAGCCAGAAGCATCTTGACTTTGATTTCTGGCATGTGCAGTAGTATTTTGCATGCATCATTTGAACCTTTTTTTTGGGCAATAATAATTATTTAAATGGCACCGCACAACAATCTTTGTCGAAGACAAAGGAGCAGTGTGCCGAGGGAGCAAACCAGACTCGAGTTCTGATTTTAATTGTAAGTCTTTACTTCACTAGAGGTCTCGTAACGATTACTGAGATGGTTGGAGAGCAGAGAGTCGGGCTGAGGGTTCTTGTGGATCAGTTAATTGATGCACAGTGGCTTACACTGGCTTTGTGAGGAAAGAAGTTGGCCACTGTCAGAAGGTCAGACGATTAACTTCCTCTGATGGAATGCGAGCCACACAGCAGACTTCACCCGTCCTCGCGCTACTCCATCATCACACAACCTGTAGGACACGAATCTTCTCTTTTTTCGGCTATTCACGTGTGTCCAGAGCTCCATTCACGTAATCCAGAGCTCCATCTACAGAACATTTACAGAGGTGTAATCGCACGTTTGCCCCAAAAGAAACTGGATAAATGTCATTTGACTACGTGTATCGTACTGTACATTTCACTTTTGTATGAAATATGCATTATTTAATATTTTAAAATTATGATAAAATGTTTTTCTTTACCTTTCTTTTTAGATACAAATTGATGTCTTGATGGTAAAACTGGAACTGTGTAAAAAAAAAAACCTCTGTTGACATATCTGTTAATAATAAGATCAGCATAATGAGACAAGCCTTCAACACTCTTGTCTCGCTGTGTGAGAAGATTCAGCGATTACAGTTCTCCGTTCTATAAAGTCTCCATTATCCTTCATTATCACTCCCAGCATTTGTGATACAAACAATTCCAATTGTTTGACATTCATACACAAGTAATAGTAGGTGTTGCATTTAATTTAGTATATCTCATTTAAATATACATCATGCATCCATTTTCTGCCACTTATGTATACTTTTATACCAGATTGTATATATTTCAAATACATAACCTCTATGTGTGTTCTGTATAGTGTATATATATGTATATATATATATATATATATATATATATATATATATATATATATATATATATATAGAGAGAGAGAGAGAGAGAGAGAGAGAGAGAGAGAGAGAGAATATGAAGGAATTTATCTAATAAACAAATATAATTAAAAAAGCTAATAAATATTTCATTCCAACAGAATAAAGTGAAAGTTATCTGGACTCTGTTTCTCTTATTAGCTTAGTAATCGAAAGGAGCCAAATTAAGTCAGAACAAGTAAGTGAATGGCATCTGTAATGGATTATCAGGATGCACATTCACGTATAAACCTTTCTCCTGATCCAGCAGCTGGAGTGGGAGTCTCATCAGGCCTGATGGAAACGGAGCGGAGATGCAGTGTTCTTCATCATTTACTCGTAGGATGTAAATGTCATGTGAAAGCGCCTCTCGTCCTGCCCTTTCATCGGATTTAAGTGGTACTGTTAGTCACATCAGATTAAGGGTCCCTCGTAATGCTTTACCCTCAGAGTCCTTCCAAATCCAGTTCTAGCAAAATTATTCTTGGAATTAGCAAGTCAGGATCATTAAACTCAAATTCCAGAGATCCGGACGTGGGCATTTCTGCTATATCATCTCTTATTAGAAAGAAAAGGTTCTAAAGCAGAAGAAATTGCAATCATCTTCTACAGCTGCTGCTGGGAGAAGGATCCATGAGAAGATGCGTGGTCTGAGTGTAATCAGAAGACGCCCTGGTCAATAAAGAACTCGTAATATGTGACAAATTAAATTTGAATTTAAACTTTTTACGACACAATTCGAACGGTGTTTAATTAGAGATGTAAATTAAGGTGACAATTGATTCGCTTTCTGATTCACGTGGCTCTCCCGATCTTGTTCACGTCATGATGGAATTGCAACCAATCTTTTTCACATTTTTGGCCACTTTAGTCCAAAGCCACAACGGTAGGACATGCAAACACAAGGCCTAATAAAAGAGAGATATGGCGGTGCAGTAGTTAGCTCAGTTGGGAAAGAATATTACGTGTGAGTTCGAGGATCTTTCTGTGTGGAGTCAGCATGTTCTCCCCATGCTTGCACGTGTTTCCTCTGAGCGTCCCGTTTTCCTCCACAGTCAAAACATGCATGTAAGGCATTGGAAAATTGACCAAAGAATGATTGTGTGAATGTTTGTGTGAATGTGTTTGTCTGTTTCCACCAATCCAGAGTCTGAATCCCACCTGCCTGCGACCCTGAAAAGTCTGTTATGTAGAACTTTAAAACCATCAAAAACTGACGCATCTTACGTGATCAAATTGTCTTCTGTTCCTGGGATTCAAACTCATGACCTAGAGTACAACAATAAGTTTTCAACCACATGCTGGGTTAGGGTTGTGGTTGAAGAAAAACCCTGGTTTTAGAAAAACAGAAGATGAAAGTAAACGAGTTGATTATTTGTTTTCACACTCGCTTCTTCTGAAGTAACTCAATGTTAAGAAAGTAGTTCATATCAAAAAACCAGACCTGACAATCTGAAGTCACTTTCCTTTTAAACCGTCACAGCGTCATCACACATTCTGAGCAGGTCGATGTGAGAGGTTTTAAAGGCTGTGACATCGTTTTATTTAAATAATGTATTATATTCTGCACCACATGCTTGAATAATCACTTAAACCTGACAACGCTAAAGCAGAAAATATCAGATTCTTGAAATTCAAGGAAGTAATACAAATTCTGCATTAAGCAACTTGCATTGTATTACAGTTAAATTACATCAGTTTACAAAGGAAATCAAACCCACAATCCTCGTTTTTAACGACAACCTCCAGAAATCAATCAGAAATTCTGCAGAATAAAAATAACACATTTAAATGTGATTTAACCTAATTTTCTTTCAAGTCTCAAACATATCCTGAAAGTTGCAATTGCAAATGCATTATTAGTGAGGTGGCTGTGCGGCAGAACTATACGCATATTAGACAATTCGACGTCTCTAATGTGGTGGATTTTGGTGTCGGTTCAAGAATTCATTCATTCCAACCATTACGCAGGGAGTTACACGGTTTTTCGGACCAGATGAAAGTGAAGGCGCTTTAAATGATGTCATTAATCTGTCTCGTCTAAGACTTCGCTCCCTTCTGAAGCATCTCAGACTGCAGAAACATGGAGCAGGAGCGCAGCCAGTCTTACTACATCCATCACCTGCACGAGCTTGAGTACGTTCAAGAAAACATACTTCACCTCAGCAGAACTGACAAAGTCAAATGATAAATAACTATGATTTTATTTCCAATGTATTCTCTATGTGTGTAAATGTGTATTTTGGCCCGACAGTCTGGGCAGAGTGGTGAGCAGCCGGCCTGTTTGAGTAATGGCAAACAGTGCCCCCTTAATTGGAAAGCCAATGTCTACTCTTGGTCCTGAATTCAGGTTTTAATTAAGAGGGCACAGACTCCACAAAATGTGTGGCACTCATCCCCCACTCAATCCACTATAAACCAGCAAACCATTCTCTGAAGTGACTTGTTACTACTCTGTCATTTTTTGAAATTGTTCAAAAAGTAGAAATCATTCTTAAAAAACACAAGAACACATGGCAATTTTAATCTATGAATCCGTGTAGTGTTCAACTCTGTATAGTGTTAGCGTTCTTCTGTGTGTAGTGCTCGACTCTGTGTAGTGTTAGTGTTCTTCTGTGTGTAGTGCTCAACTCTGAATAGTGTTCTACTGTGTGTGGTGCACAACCGTGTGTAGCTTTTATCTCTGTGTAGTGTTCTTCTGTGTGTAGTGTTTAAATCTGTGTAGTTTACTTCTGTGTGTAGTGTTCTTCTGTGTGTAATGCTCGACTATGAGTAGTGTTTTCTGTGTGTAGTGCTCAACTTGGTGTAGTTTTTAACTCTGTGTAGTATTTTTCTGTCTATGGCACTTGTGTCAAACTCAAGGCCCACTTCATTTGGCCCGCCAGTGTCTAAATACCACAAAAACAAATTCGGAGTGCGCTTTGAACAAAAACTACATTTCCCACAATGCCTCTACGGTTTCCTACAATTCCACGGTGGCCACGACACTGTTTCCCCATCCATGCCAACGAGTGGGATTGAGATATAAATAATTATCTCAAAATGAGCAGAAAGAGAAAAGTTTATGCAGTAGAGGTGTAAAGTCGGATCCCTGTCACTGAGGAGCTGTTGAATGTGGCTGCACTGCATGAGACCACGACGAAACAGGATATTTTTGATGCGGTGGAGAAGCTCATGAGTAAAAACGAACTCATGATTATAGAAATATAACTGCTTGTATATGTGTCGTACGTGTCTGTGTTGTAAAACAGAGTTGACATATGTATGTTGCACAGAGTATGTCTCATCTTATTTTGGTGGATACAGGCATTTCACTTAATCAGGAAAAGCATAAAACAAACAGTATTATGTCCGAGGACCCAGTGTGTCAAATAAACCGGAATCTGCTTTGTGTTTTAGAAACCGTACACATTTTGGAGTAAATGAAGATCAGAATGCTCAAAACATTAAGGTTACACAAAGGAAAAGGTTGTAAGCTTTGTGATGTTTTATTTCTGCTATAAGTCTGTTCGTTTTGACGAATGAACACTGGAGTGCGAGACAGAACCTCGGATCAGCCTCTCTTCAGACATTTGTCCTGCGCTGACCAAACTTTTCACATTATATGAACCCGGCAAAAACTGACAGTCAGTGTTTATATTAACACCTGCTTTATATTAACTTTCACCTTTTATAAATCCTGAAAGGAAACTGGAAATAAGTTATTTAAAACAGTTCTGTCATTCACCAGTAGGGTTGAGTTCCAGTCAAGTTACACATTCACCTCGTTTTCCCCGAGAATCAGTCACACGCACACACACACTGAAAGACAGAAAGAGAGAGAGACAGATAAAGTGGAGGCAAGAAGCAAGAACTGTTCAAACGCATGTGTGTTCAGTAGTGAGTGTGGTCAGGGTTTGAGTGGGGAACAGAAGCGAGTTGTTCTGGTAACAGGCGTGAAGAATCTCCAGCGCTTCAAAGTTCTACTGGAGGCAGAAAGTATTACCAGACATTATACTCACTCTGTCTCTCTCTCTCTTTCTCTTACTCTGTCTCTATCACTTTCCGTCTTTCACTCTGTCTGTCTGTCTCTATCAGATTCTCTAATTCATTCACTTCAGTAATACTGTACTCTAATTTTTCTCTCTCACTCTGTCTCTATCTCTTCATTTTTTTGGTTCCACCAGGGTTCTTTACCTCTCCTCTCATCTGTTCCTCAGTTATCTCTATCCATGTACATCCAGATCTCTCACTCTTTATGGGTTCCTCCAGTTGTTCCTCCCTCCCTCTGTTCCTACAGGTCTCCCTCTTTCTGCTTCATATTAGATGAGAGTTATTCTGAGCGACCGTTCCTCTCGGGTCGGCGTGATGAATGCTAATCTGTGCGTAGAGATCTATATTCATCCCGGCTTTATTTCCGGTGTAGACGCAGACACGTGTGCAGAAATGTTAAGGAACACTGATGTAGGACGGAAGTGTGTGGTGGTCTCTGGGTGGGCTTGTCACATGCCGCCAGATGAGTGACGGCCTCTCCCGGGGAGAAACAGCACATTGTGAAGGCCGGGACTCTGCAAATTTATGCTCCATCTTAGAGCAAAATGAAGACAGATGGTGTGTGTGTGTGTGTGTGTGTGTCGTTCTATCTCTCACACACACAGCTCAGCGGGGACCAGAGTAAATCAGCAAATACAACAAATAAATACATCAGCAGCCCAAGCCAGCCAAACCTGATGCATCAGCCGCTCTAATGAAGGTCTTTCCTTCCACACAGAGCAGTAAATCTGTGAGCAGGTGCTCGCTCCGCTCACGTTTACAGAACCGCATCACACACACCTTGTAACACTGTGGCTTTTTCCTGTTTGTGGATTAAACCTTCTAGATGACAGAACACTAGCTGTGTCTGCTCATCAAAGTCTCTTTCTCCCTCTCTCTTATGGTCTCTCTCTCTCTCTCTCACCCCAGATACGCTATAATAGTCTCTTTCTCTCTCTCCCTATATAATCTATAATAGTCTCTCGCTCTCTTTCTCTCTCCCCACATAAATATACATACATATTATAGTCTTACTCTCGCTCTGTCTCCCCACATACATATAATAGTCTCTCTCTCACTCCACATTCTCTATAATAGCCCCGTCACATACTCTATAATAGTCTCTCTCTCTCTCTCCCCTACTTACTCTATAATAGCCCCATCTCTCACACACACACACACACACACACACACTCAAAAATAGTCTTTCTCTCTTACTCAATCTAAAAGCTAAAGAACACTCGCAAGGTTAACAATTTCTAAAACACGATTCTAGGAACAAAACCACAGTTACATAAAGGTCATATTTAAAGCGTAACTAGACAAGTATAAACTCATTATGTCCAGCGTGGGGAGATGAAGGGTCTTCAGGGTATATTACAGATGTTTCTCACTGTTCTCCCCAATTTCCACAAGGCTTTAAAAATTCACCACATTCCACTTCTCTTTTCCTGGATTGTTAAGCTGATGTTCTTTTTTTATTGCTCAGTCCTTCAGCTGTCAATAAGCTGGCACACAGAAGACAGCGCCGACTAGTCTTTATGTCGGGACGTTTAGCGGCCAGAGATTATGTCAGGACCAGAATTCGAAACCACTGAGACAGACTTTCCTACACACCGATCTTGGCTCAGCTTCTGCTCTCAGTCTGTGATGTGAGGTAGAACCAGCCAGACTAATCGCTGGATTCAACTAAATCAGTAGATCATCATGTTTGCAAGATGCCATCATGATCATTATGTTTGAGATCACTGAGACAATAGTTAGATTCGTTTTGTGGAGCCACAGAAGCTTGAGCGGGAGAAGACCAGGAACTTCTACATAAAGTCAGTGTTGTTCAGTCTCTGTTAATGTAAAACACAGAAACACAAGACAGATAACCAAGCTGAAGAAAAGAGACCCTTGTGCCGGACCCTTCTGATTCTCAGGCAATCTGATGAGGCAAATCAAAAACGAAAAAGTAATCAACCCTGATTCACGGGAAGTAGTGAACAGAACTGAGAGCAGCAGGTTTGATAAAGCCACTTGTGTAAGCTCTGCTGCGGACCGCTGAGGTCTGACTCCAGAACACACATGACACCCGAAAGCTCTGTTTATCTGTTAAAGTACAGTCACATCTAGAAAATTCAAACACACTTGTTCGTTTTGGGTGGAGAGAAATCCTGCAGGCAACTTGCCAATCACACACACAAACACACACACACACACACACACAAAACGCACACACACACACACATTCACAACTCAAAGTCTCTAATAGAAATAGACTCTCTCACTCTCGGGCTCGTTCTCTCTCTCTTTCACTCATTTACTCACTTATTCTCTCACACCTACTAATTAATTGTCCCTCTCCACTTGACTCTTTCTCCTTCACACACACACACACACACACACACACACACTCCTTTTTTTTAATCACTCGTTTTCTCCTTACTCTCTCTGTGAGTGTCTGTGTGTGTGTGTGTGTGTGTGTGTGTGTGTGTGTGTGTGTGTGTGTGTGTGTGTGTGTGTGTGTGTGTGTGTACATCAGGGCTTACATAAGACACACAATCTCTAGCATTTTACAACAATTGATAGAACACTCGGGACGCAAGTTCATAAATGAACTAGCTCAATGTCAATGCTGCTGTTTGTGCTAAACATACACACTATGAACAATTAATACAATACATTTCAATACAATGTAACACAATTATAGTATTTCTATAGTTTTATATATATATATATATATATATATATACATATATGTGTGTGTGTGTGTACACGAATTTCTTTACATTTAATTACTTTTAAAAAATTGTGCGTTTGTTTTTGTGCTGATTTCATATTATCATCAATAATATACATACAGTATACATTATCATCAATATCATCTTTTACCGCTTCATCCTTTACAGGGTCGCGGGGAGCTGGATTGGTGGCCAACCATTCGCAGAGCGGGACACACAGACTAACACATTCACACACTTACTCATACCTATGTGGTCAATTTTCCAATTCCAGTTGGCCTGAAACGCATGTTTTTTTGGACTGTGGGAGAACCCGGAGGAAATCCACGCAAGCACGGGGAGAACATGCAAACTCCACACAGAACGACCTCGAACTCACACCTCCAGTGTCCAACGGTGTCAATACTCTCTATTTTTACTCAGCTATTTTAAAGAGTCAGTGAAGCTCTTTACCTTTGAGTGTGTGAGTGTGTGTGTGTGTGTGTGTGTGTGCCTCAGCCAGAACAGACAATTACTATTATTAATAATCCCCTTCGTATAACACAAATGCATCAAACTGAGCAGATTTCACGCAGGATTAACATCACTCGAAGCCTCTGCTGTTCCTGATAAGAGACGAGTGATCATTCACTAGATGCAATCGGAATGATGTTTTCTCCAGAATTGGCCGTGCTTGGAGATTTACATGCGTCTAAATGGCATAAAGTGGCCTGGTTTATCGAGTGGAAATGAAGGAATCTATGGCTGTGATCTGTTTTACAGCTTTCACAACCACTCCAGATTTCAGGGTCTCGGCCTCTGCGCTTTCAGAGAAATTGTTTCACGAGGTCGTAACTTGGCTTTAGGTTCGTTCCAGACGGCTGTCTCTTCTTTTCACACATAGTACTCAATAAAGGATTTTTATTAAAGATAAGTGATGGATCTGTTTCGTACCTCTTCTCAGCACCAGAGCATCAGTCCGGATTCAACTAGTCTGGAACGCTTTCACCTATTCACCAGCAGAAAACTAGAAAGAAAGCAGATGCACACTCGGACACACACTCAGACACACAAACACACGCATCACTTTGTACAAATATACTGTGTATCTATGCGTTTTTTACATTTTTGTTCACATTCCACTACTTTTTAAATCTTGTTTTCATTTTTTTTTTATCTTTCTCAATCGCTAAATCCTCAGGTGCTTGAACACATTGATTGGATCAAAACACAAAGCACTGCTGTCATCGTTGAAATACTCTAAATTGATAACACTTTTGTCCGATGTGAGGGACATAAACAGATGTAAAGTAAGCCACATCATGAAACACTGGTTTCTGAGGCTCTACAAAAGATGGAAATCCGTGGAAGATTTTGTGAGAAGAGGTTGAGTTGTTCAACAAAAACAAAGGTTGGTAATATCTGATGAAATGAGAGCTGCGATGATTGATCATGTTTTTGTTCATGGTCGGGGCATGAAGGAGGCTGGAGAAACCAAATATCCGCAGGTTCTCTGGCAGGAGACTGGTACAGGTAAATACCTTTATTTGAAGTTATGTGTACAGTATGTAAACATAGACAACAGTTACTGTGCGACTATATGTTCTTCTCAGTCTTCCCATTCGTAAACTCCACTGGACCTATAGATTGACAAATTGTCAATGCAAGAAAATGTGAGAAAATGTATTTTACAGTAGCTCTATATTGTACGTATGCTGCACCACAGTATCATGTAAGTAAATGTGTTTCACTACATCACTGTACTGTATTGTAATGGACGGTTGGTCTAACAGTTTGTAGGATCATGTATATATTTTTTTTAACTTCATGTTCTATTTTTGTAGAATTCAAGCCTGCCGCACCGTGTGAGTATGTTCTCCCTACAGTAAGACTGTACATTTTCATATGCTTCGTGACAACAATGGCATTACGATAAATGAATATCAATGCACGTGTGTACGTGTAAATGCACAAGATTTCAGCTTTGTCTTTTTGTGCTGAATGCGCAGGATTTCTTTGTTTTGCAACATGAATTTATCTTACAGTGAACAATAAGCTTTTATTTCACCTGTCTTACGCTCTGAGTTTTGCATTTTTCTGGTAATGTCTAGTGACTGTTCACTAGTGCTTTTTAGTCCAACTGACTCGGGACACACTTTTATCACATTAGACAATTTGATAGCTCAGATTGAACTGTTTTGATGTGAAAGTGTGTTTTTGCAAGAAGAGGCTGATGTTTTGTCAATGTAGCTTGAAAATTGGGGTTTGTTCAGAGTTTAGAGAAGATTCAAGATTCAAGATTCAAAAAACTTTATTCATCCCCAGGGGGAAATTGCTTTCTCGGTTACAGTTGCTCAACCGAACAAAAAAAATAAAATACACAAAAGGAGAAATATAATAATAATAATAATAATAAAAGAAGCAAAAAATAGAAATGTAAAATGAAAATGAAAATGAAAGCCGCATTCAAAAAATGTTTCTTAGCTATTGAGAACAACTGAAATCCCCTCTTCTGTATAAATACTGTAACCTGGACCTTGAAACCTGAACCTCGCCACTTTCAGGCAAATAAATGAACTTTTTCTGAGGCTTTTGAGAAAAAACTCATTGAATTCTATGAAACCACCATCTTGCTAGTCACCAGTGTGTGAAACAGCAGCGCATTAAACAAAACGCACAGATGTCACCGTGAAAGTCTTCACACGAGCACGGCCACTACAACACAGAGCACGAGCAGTGAGATGCTGAATCACATCATCCATTTTTAGCATATTTAGATCCAAATCTCTAGAATGTTCTGCCAGCGCGAGTCTAGACGCAGTCCAGAGTCCATTGGTCTAGACTGAAACAGACATCACAACATCTTTAAAGTAACTAAGTAAAGTAACTCACTAAATGAATTAAACTAAACCGATTAACCTAGATTAATTTTTTTCAAACTTTTCAGACTAAACCCTCGTAGTACGGTCAAAGCAAAAAATCATTGGCCCACTCGCTGAGAGAGAAAGTGAGAGAGAGAGAGAGAGAGAGAGAGAGAGAGAGAGAGAGAGAGAGAGAGAGAGAGAGAGAGAGAGAGAGAGAGAGAGAGACAGAGGAAGAGACAGAGAGAGAGTTAGCGAATGTTCTCAGTTGTGTTTGCATCAGACGAGAAATGATTCCTGAAGCAACATTTCATGCAACAAAAGCAACAAAGCTTTATGGTTCATCTATTTTTCTGTGTTTTACATTAACTGAACAACACAGACTTTATGTAGAATCTCATGGTTTTCTCCCGCACAAGCTTCAGTCGCTCCAGGATGCATCGTCTCAACTTAAAATCAGTGACGGACAATCAAGCTGAAAAACAAACGGTTTGTGCAGAAAACTCATTTAGCAGAAAAACCATTAGCAAGTGTGTGCAAACAGCGGAGAAAAACAAGCGTGATGTCAGTCTTCTCCAGTTTATTGCTTAAATACACATTAAACACATTAGCCGCTCGCCAGATTCGCCGGTTTGCTTTTTTCCAGGTGGAGTTGCGCTTCGGTCGAGCGTTTCAAGCTCGTCACAAGGAAAAGAAGCGAGAGACGAAAAGAGAAGAGAACAAAGAAACGAAAAAGAGTTTCAATGCGGCAAATGAACAACAGCAACATTTAAACCGGTTTGGAAAAAGAAGAAATGGGAGGGGAGGAAGGAATGAAAGAAGGAAGGAGAGAGAAGGAAAGAAAGAAAAGGAAGGAAGGGAAAGATTCACAACTACAAAGGAGATTCGACTCCAATTTTAAAACACACTTCTAGCTTCTAAATGTGATTTAACTCGTGTATAGAGAGCAGTTTGTTTGAATAAGCGACATATGGGACAGACAGTTAGAAAAAACAAAGATGGATGAAGGGAATGAAACATTTTAGGTGATTTAACTCATGATGCGGAGCTCTGCTCACCTGACAAGCCACACTGAGTTCACACTTCTTCCTCGGTGTGAACATCAGATCTGCTGATGCGGCAGTGAAACCAGAGGACCCGCTGTTCCCGCTTATACATGTACTGGGAGTTCCAGGCGATCATCGTATGTTTTCCGTGTCCGCTCTGGTGGAACACTCTGTGAAGCGGCTCCTTTCCACTCGCACTCAGAGTGGAAATCTGAACCCGCTGGCCTTTGATTAGCATTCAAGCCCAGAAAGAACAGCAAATGCGACAAGCCGCAAGCAGGAATTTGGCGTTTGCTTTTGAAGTCTGTCGTTTATTAAGGCATTAGAGAGGGAAACACGTCTGACGAGCCAGTGTGTCTCTAGGAAATCCCTCCTGAGGAGAACAGTTTGTCACGGCCCCTGTAATTAGAACAGTGGTTCTCAACCGGTGTGCCGCGGCACTAAGGGGTGCCGTGAGATCTTTTGAGGGTGCCGCCAAAAATTCGGGGAAAAATTGCTCTTTTTTTTATTAAGGCAGAATGTGTAAACAGTATTCTCATATCATCTAGTACTAGGTATAAGGTGTTGTTGCATGCAAACTCTCGAAATGAAACAAATAAATAAATACC
>CM051494.1:658977-772606 GCA_028031935.1 Paedocypris micromegethes
GTGCGTGCGTGTGTGTGTGTGTGTGTGTGTGTGTGTGTGTGTGTCTGTGTGTGAGAGAGAGAGAATTCAGCACAAATCATCTCACCTAGGTCAGTGGTGATCATCTGGACATTTCATTATTGAGAAGACACTCCAAATGTCGATTTTCAAATTCTGTCCATTTGGGTCACAGGGGTTTGGAGACTGCCTGATTCATGAAGTGAAACTTTCATTTCACTCATTCCTAATGAAACAAGTCGTTAATAACTCATCATCCCTGAAGCAAATCGCTCACGGTGCAAACTGTTCATGATTGTACTTTATTTGCATTTGTGACGTTCACCATTATGTCTCTTCCCACCGAAATTTAAGCAATGAAGGTAAAGTGCAGCAAGGCTAAAGCCGGACAAGCGTGAAATTGAACCGATTCAGTTTTCTAAAAAAAATGCTGGATTGCAGTCAATAAACCTGCGCTTATCGTGGCGAGGCCGGGAGAAGTGCGTCCTCTGAGTTAGGCTGGGAAAGCACATCTGCTGTACACAACAGCTAATATCTCAACCCAATGGCAACCATATAAAGAGCATTTGCAGAACGCTTCTCATTCATCACCGCTTTCAGACAGGCCACATCAATAAACAGAAAACCTGCGGCGGTTAGTCATGCCGTCAGTGACAGGATCCCCACCAGAACCTTCAACAAGTCACAATCCCTTTCGTTTCTTTGCGAATTACATGTGTCGTTTCAACTGTATTGAAGATGTTCTTGCCAGGAACAGACTTTGCCGTTGTATATCTTTATACGGGCACTTAAAGGAGAAAGAGCCACTTACAGGCACTAAATGAGCAGCGGTGAGGAGGGAATTGATGCTGCACTATGTTAGAAAACAGTATCTCACTTAGATAAAACAAATGTGATGTCCGAGACTGTGCGGGAATTCATGAGATAATGAGCAGATGGACAATAAAGGCCACGTTCGATTCAGTCCAGAAGACGAGTGTCCACAGGGATGTTGCAATCAGAAACTCGAGCGCCTGAGACTCCAATTCACTGTGTTTCAATCTTTTCAGTAAAATCCAAATGACTCTCATTTGCATAGCAGGTTGATTAGCTGTGGATGGCGGCCACAGTCTTGACCAAGCAGTCGACTCAATGCACGAAACCCGCTGGAGTCGTCTGAAAGGAAAAACACATGTTCCCATAGACGCCGCCATAAATCAACAGTGCCATCAAAGAGACTCTTCAGCGAAAAATGAATTACTGGAAATGCCCGGGCCAAACAGTAAGTCCGGAGCATCATTCAGACTTTCAGAGCCTAATTTTCCATGTTTTCGGAATGTAATGGAGAACATGAGATCAATGTGAGTGCGATGGCTTGGAGACAGCTCGACTTTTGAGGCGAAGGAAGTCTAGCTGGAGGGCCTGACACGCTGCCAATCTCTGCGGGCCGCTCACGGGAGGCTACGGCAGAATTTGGAGTGAACGCAAACAGCAACAGGAGTGGAAAGACTCTGCGTTTCTGAATTTATGCATTGAAAACACTCACCTTGGCTCGCAAAACCGAGTCATGCCCAGCCAGAGACGGCAGCACGTTCCCAGGGTGGAGCGCCTCAGAACACCATGCTTAATGAGCGCAGTGAACGTGTCGGGCAGAAGTGATGCTTGGGAAACCATCTACACGCACCCTGGGGAGCTCCATCGCTCAAGCCGAGGTCAAGACGCCAACCCAAGCCTTCGCACCTCCTTCATCTACCACCTCAACCCGACAATCCTTCCACTCGCCCCTCGGGGAGAACGCTCCTCTAATGAGCCTGTCATCCAAAAATAAGTCTCTCAGCAGCCAAAAGAAATAGGAAAGGTAGTCTCTGGCAAAAGGATGGAAAGGAGCAGGGCCATCCAGGGCCCTCGTCTCTGATTTACAGCGTATTGAGGAAGTTTGATCATTAGGATGTTTTTTAACAATAGCCAGGGAGCTTGAGTGCTTCGAGAGATAATTAACAGTGAGAATCTCCGTTCAACTCAGAGAGGGAATGAGGAGTATAGAAGGGTTTCATGCTGTTACAACAATTCAGTATCGCCGTGTCCAACTTTGCAATCTAAATCTGACGGCCCCGTTGCCCCAAACGCTTGCAGAGCCACAATCAGCACTTGGTGTTGGCAAAACCGCGCGTGTCACCTTTCGCTGGGTGCAAACACCTGCCAGAATCGCTTTCAAGCAGCTTTTATTGTGGCGAAACTGAAATTGTCAGATCAAAGCAGGCAGCTGTTCTCGCACACACACACACACACACACACACACACACACACACACACACACACAATCGCTTTAATCACTGCATTTAATGTTATGCAATGTGTAATTGTTTAACTTCGTTTCGGTGTTTTAATTAGTATCATTTAAATTCGCACAACGCCTGTAATGAAAGTGTGGAGGAACACGCCAGCTCGCCCGCACCAACAGGCTCACCAACTACTGCGACATAAATCACAAATCAGACACACGGTGTTCCGTGCCACCCATCTATTTCACAGTCACAGCGACAACACACACCTTACTTCTGACACACTCCGTTTACACACACACACACGCGCGCACACACGCTTTTACCTCCCTGAACATTGATTCGTGTAAGCACAGTGGATATAGAGGTAGAGTGATGGAAAGTGAAAATGACTGAGTAGAAGAATGGAGAAAGCAACAATGTTCTCACATGGCGAGAGAGAACAAAATCTAGGAGAATGAGATATAGAGGAAGAAAAAGATCAAAAGACAGATTGAGAAAAAGAAAAAGAGACTGTGAGGATGTGAGAGAAGAACAAAACGAAGAGTGAGAGAGAAATGAGAGGAGGGAGCAAGATGGGGGGTATACAAAGAAGTGAAAAGGATAAATACATTCAGGAAAAAGAGGAGAGAGGGAGAAGGGGAACATTTAGACAGAATGAGGGAGAAAGAGAGGCTTGGAGAAAGACGTAAATTGATAGGACAGAAAAAAGAGAAGGGAGTGAAAGAGAGAGAATGCGTGCAAGCTGAACTGTCTGTTAAAATGGAGAAAATATAATCTGAAACAATGACGCCATCACGTGGACAAAGAAGAAACTGTAACTCACACAAACAATATGACGTAAAACCTTCTCTCGACAGAAATACAGTAATCAACGGATGAAATAATCAGTATACATTAACATAAACAAGTATAATAGTATACTTAATAAAAGTATAATAAACATTGAGCAAACCTAAATGAAATTGAAATGTGTATTTGTAAATAAACTGTAAACAATGTAAACATTACCCAAATAAAACATGGCAAACATTGCATAAATATATAATGAAAAAAATGTTTTACTGATAAAGCTATCGTGTGTGCGCGCGCGACCACTAGTGGTCGACGTCGGCGCACTGTAATTACGTCACCGTTATAACCGCTGAAGGTTCAACGTTTCACTTTTTTCTAGTCTACGCGTGATGAATTTCAAACAGGAACATGATGTCATTCCAACACTGACACTACTACTACTGAACGAACACAAATATCTGCGACAAACAGAAGCGTGTTGGCTACAGTCGGGCGATATAGGAAGACCAGAGGGACAAATCTAAATTAATAGACATATTGACTGAAAGACAAAGCCACTCGGGGTAGATTAGTTTATAGACATAGCTGACATATGCAGTTAGAGAGTTGATCCTGATTCTTTCTATATACACTCGTGACTGATTAGACCTTGAAGAACAAAGATCTCGTTTATCCATTTATCCACCGATCCATCCATCCATGCATCCATCTATCTATCTATCTATCTAATGATCTATCGTTTTTAGACAACAGATTCCATCTTAGCCTGTAGATGGCGCTAAACATCCACTGCGCTCAGGAGCGTCTCGGACCGCATGGTGTTGTAAACAAGTCGCCGGCTTGTGGGAGAGAGAAGAAAAACGTCTCTCCATTGTTGTGAAAGTCGGTGTAATCGATATCTGAATGGCAACATAAACCTACATGTTGATAAAAACTTAAATATATAAAACTCGTGTGGACAGGTTAGTTTTAGTTACATTGTTTATTATTACACTAAAATAATTTTCAAATATGCTCAACACAAATACAGTTCATTGTGTATGGGAAAATGTGTAATTGTGTGTAGCAAAATGGTGAAGGAAACCAAGGCATGCGCTGTCAAATCCTCTACATCTCTGAATCAGTCAAGTTTGTCTGTATTTGCATGTTCATTTAATCTCGAGTGCATAATCAATAAATTATTAGCGCGTGACCAATAGGTCAGTAAAAGCGTTCTACGTAAAACATCACCGGGCAAGCGCGTGGAAGAAAGAGTCGCGGCGCAGCAACGCGCTCTTTGTTGTCTAGCGGAGCATGAGGAGTGGGCGGGTACATGTTTACAACTTGCGACTGGGAGGAGCCTCGGCGCCGGGAGGGTCGTTGATTGGATTATAAATTAACCCGGTGACTGAGGAACGAACCCAGCGAATAAGGAACGCCCCGCCCCCCGTGCCGGGAAACTTACTTTAAGCACCACATGCGTGCTCGTCGAGTGACACTCACTCGGTTCTTACTCGTGCACGGACATTGAAGCGCGAGAAACTTGAACGTTTTAACAGGGTGTAAGACCAGGTTTCCAAAGAAGAATAAGCAATAGGGTCCGTGGCTTCATTTATCATCTTGCGACTGACAGTAAACTATTCCAGTCGTGCTGTCTAGAAGAGCTCAGACCGACAGGTGGTTGAATTAGACACGGGATTCAGAGGGCTCGGTCCCGCAGACACAGATCGAGAGCACGCTCGGTTTAGTTAGAAGAAGGATGCCGGACGCTGGAACGGACATGAGGATGGACAGCAAGGATCCTCCCTTCGGGAAGAAAGAGTCTAAATACACGTCTCTCCCAGACACGGAGAATAACGATGGCGCTCTAATCAACGGTCCTGATAAGTCCATGTACCTGAACTTCTTTCACACGAAGAAAGTTGGAAATTATCTGATCGGGAAGACGCTGGGCGAAGGCTCGTTTGCCAAGGTTCGAGAAGGTCTTCATCTGATTTCTGGGGAAAAGGTAAGAACGTCCAGCCTTTTACTCCATGTGACAATGCGTCGTTATATTCGGAAGGGGTTGTTAGATGATGATGATAATAATAATAGTAGTAGTGATTAATAATTTGCCAATTCGCAAGTATTGTAAACGTTCAGGTTTGTCACACAAAAACAGCAAACAAAACAGAGTTCTCTGCAGTGAAGGTTGTGGACGTTCGATTCAGGTTGTGGATAATAATAATAATAATAATAATAATAATAATAATAATAATAATAATAATAATTTAACCTTTATTGGTATTATTGGAAATAATTTCTCTGCATTTAACCCATCCGATCAGACACGATAGACTTGCGTAAAAGTGTTGTGAGTAGAGAGCCCCAGGTTATCAAGTGAAAACAAAGGTATAATTTATCTTTTTTTGTAGGTATATTCATGTCGGTATACGTATTTTGTGTTTGTGACCAAATATTTACAAACTGAATAATTCTATGATTTAATTCATTTGACTATTTCCAAAGTCTTTCTTTATTTAAATCTGAACAATTTATTAAGCTTACCATGTTAACACGTTTTACCTAGCTGTTTATGATAAGATGCCAGGTTAACAAGTTTTACATATTTTGCCATTTTTCATTTGTTCCAGCTAGATTTTACAATGAAAATACACATCCCAGACAACAAAAGAATACATGATTTTTTTAAGTAATTGTTTTATAAATATACATATGCTGTATTACGCAGTTACTTGTGTGGTTTCTCCCATCATAGTGGTTAGATTCTTCCTTAATGTGTTACTTACTGGCTGCCTGAATTTTGATTGGATGGGTTTTCATTTGCATATTAAGAAAAACAAACGGGTTGGTCTTTCAGGGAGTGACCTGAAAATCCTTCCTAGTTCATAGGGGATATGTTCAGCCCCTTTTGCCCTCTTTCACTGTTGCTGAGGAGAGGAGGTCTGTCCCAGACGATGATGCAAACACTAGCAATCACAAAGAGAAGCGAGGTTGCCTCGTGCTCTCTCGTCTCCTGCCTCTCGCTCACTCTGACATCACTGAAAAATCCGCGCGGAGTGGGGAGGGCTCGCGGTTGGCGGGAGGTAGCGCATGCTTCCCCCCATGAATGTTGGGAGCACATCTAACCCACTTCCACCCTTAACGCCTTTGTCTAGCAGGGAAATAAAAACATGTGAATGTAAGCTGTAGGAGTCCCACTAGACAGTCACAAATCGCCCCCCTTAGTGATGCCTCAAATGATTTGTGGTAAAATTCCCATTTTGGGGACATTTCTTTCAGATCCCTCTTGAGAAAAAGAATTTTATCATTTCTTTTATCTCAGTACCTCAACTATAATTGATCCCATTATATGCATAACCTGTTTGCTTGTGCAAAAGACTCGTCGATTTTAAGAAGGACAGCTTGTAGTCTCATGCCAGATCACTGAATGACTCTCCGTCAGGTCAGGCGTCATGAAGATGAATTAAGGTAACAGCATCCTTGCCTGATAAGGAACAAAGCACTGCGTAACTGTAAAACAGACGATTGTGGCCCATGAATCTCTTAGTTCGCAGCAGTATTTTACGTGTCGGTTAGTTGACTCAGTGTAGATTGAACATTAGTGGTTTACAGTGTCTTGACAAATGGCAACACTAACAAGCCATTTGGAGAATGTGCTTTTGGCTGCAGGTGTCTGTGTGGCCACATGGGTAATTTGACCATCTCCCTCCCCCGCGCCTCCTTCAAACTAAACAGATAAAATACAGCGTGAGGCAGAGATTTCATTGTGTTTTTTATGACTGCTGTCATTTTTGTAGTTTATTTAATTGCTATTTCTTGACGATTCTTTCTTGCGTGGTTTCCACAACAGGTGGCGGTGAAAATTATTGACAAACAGAAAGTCGCAAATGATTCGTACGTATTAAAGAACCTGCACCGTGAAGGAAAAATTCAGCAGCGGATTCGACACCCAAACATCACACAACTCTTAGACATAATGGAGAGCCACAAATATTACTATCTCGTGATGGAACTCTGCACTGGAGGAAACCTCATGGACCACATTTGTGAGAAGGAAAGACTGGAGGAAAAAGAAGTTCAAAAATTTATACAGCAGCTCGTCATAGCTGTGATGCATCTGCACAGAAACGGAATTGTCCACAGGTAAGAAATTAATCTAATGCAATCATTAAATGCGCCTTGTTGCTTTGAGAGAGTGGTCTAAATCAGGGTTTTATCTCTGTCATAGAGACCTGAAGATTGAGAACCTTCTCCTGAATGAACAGGGTGACCTAAAGCTGATCGGTAAGTAACGTGTAATATGAACTGAAAGAACAATTTTTCAAATATTTTCACGGTTTTCAAGGAAGCATGGTGCTCTCATTATCTCATTACAAAAAAAATCTCTCATCTATTAAGATAAAGAACAGGGTTGTCTTTATTTAGAAAGTGTGGTCTGACCATGAGCCTCACACTCACTTTCCTACCACCTTCTCCAGATTTCGGTCTCAGTAACTCTGCAGGAATTTTGGGACACACGAATGGCTTCAGCACCCAGTGTGGCAGCCCGGCCTATGCTGCTCCCGAGCTGCTTTCCAGGGAGAGCTATGGTCCTAAAGTCGACGTCTGGTCAATGTGAGTAGATGACCTCCAGACAGCCAGACATTCCAGCGGCGTTCGTGTTGCTGATTTCATTTTCGCACTGCAGTGGGGTGAACATGTTTGCCATGCTGGCTGGTACCTTGCCATTCACGGTGTCGCACTTCAACCTCACCACGCTCCATCAGAAAATGGTGGATCGGGACATGAACCCGCTACCCCGTTCAGTCTCTCCAGGTAAGACCCAGAACCAACTGGAAACCCCAATGCAAACACGCAAAAGAAAACACTATAGAACTGTTCTAAATAGCGAAACACATGTGCACGACCACTATCAGACCACTATCACTGTATTTGTGAGCTCTCGCTTTTTAATTTTCTTTTCCTCCTTCATATTTTGATTGGAAAAAAATGTATATAAAAAATGTAAATAGAGAGACAGACAGACACTTTATTAATTCCTGTGGTAACTTTAAATGAAAGTTTTAAAAAGGAATTGAAATTTAAATTGAACCCAGTTAATGTCCTGCAGGTAAAAGTGTGCACTAATATTTAAAACTTTCTTTAAGGATGTCAAAAAAAATGTTTTTTCATTTTTTAAAGAAGAGTTCACTTCAAAGGTCAACAAACAATGTTTACTTCAACCGCTTCCCGTTTATAACCACAAGACAAACAAGTTCAGTTGGAGTCATAATACAATAAATACATTTCAGAAATAAATCCGGTATGTTTCCATTACATTTAGCTTATGTGAATGTTCTCTGTAATTAGTGATTCACATCCACCGTTAAATCTCAATCGGGACTTATTACAAAGAGATTAGACACTTATATAACGGGAGCATTTACACCTCAAGGACAACTGCGCAAGAGAGATGAGGCTAGACAGTGTTGCTTCGGAAGGGTCTTGTATTGATGCATTTGTCTAATAAACATCATAAAACTCTCAGTTTTGTAAAACGGCATCTCTCGGTGTTCACAGAGGCTCGGCGCTTTTTACGGAGTCTTCTGGAGCCCAATCCGGATGACAGACCAAACATTTACCAAGTAATGGCCGACCCGTGGCTGAAGACTGACGCTACTACAGTCACCAAAGTGCACAGGTCAGTCACCGAGAATCCACACTGAGTGGCGTTGGGAAATGATTGACCCTAAAATACATCTCTACACTAAGGATTCACATCGAGGAGATCAACCACTCGATTGTGCTTGAGATGCGCGATCTGCTGAACATCAAACCTAGTGAGGTGCTCAGTGTCCTGCTCACCAACAAAGCTTGCCCAACGCTTGCAACTTATTTTCTCCTCAATAAGAAGAAGAAACGGAGCCCGCAAGGTCTCAACGTAAGTTTGCGGCACATCCTTTCCCACATCCACTACATTTCTGAATTATAGAAATGTATATGGAAGACTAAGTTTGACTTTGGAAACTTTCACAGGAAAAAAACGAAAAGATGGCGATGGAGATGGAAAAAGAGCGTTCTCAAATCAGCGAATGGAAGAAGTACATTGAAAAGCAGACCATTCCACAAAAAGAGATCCCTCTGTACTTGGCCAAGTGCAAAGAGCTCACCAAAGAGAAGAAGCCAAAAACAGGTGAGTGTCAGTTTAGCGTAGATTCACACATGGCAATACCAAACATCAAGTGCCAAAGAATTGGAGATTTCTTGATTATAAAGAAGCTGCATGCTGAAGACATGCTAAAAATGGCTGGTGTTTCCTAAGGGCTCATTCCTAATTTAGATTAGACAATAAATCATATTGCGATGAACTGAGAACACTCCAGGCCTGTGCTGTTTGCTGGCACAAACGACTGATCCATCAAGATTTCAATTCAAACTGACCTAAATAGGCATGAGCATCAAAACCGCATTTGGTACATACAGTCATGAGTAATGTCTAATTTTTTTTTCAGGTCTTCTTAAAGCTGTGACTGGGGGTCTCAAAGACGTCTACTCAGGACAAGAAGGTTGTGTTACGTCCTCATCTCTGGAGTTCCTTGAGATTCCCGATTCCAAGCCAGAAGCCAAACCTGAGAGGAAAGTCAGAACCAAAAAGTCACCCAAAGGCTTCAGCAAACCTGTGCGCCCACCATCATCACTCAGCAGTCACTCCTGGTCCAATGACAGGCAAAAAAATAAAGAGTCTCCTCCGTCTCCGTGGTACAAGCTGACAAACGGAGAGCTCTCTCCACCGCGCCACGTGTCTGCGTTCCAGCCGGAGAGCGCGTACCTGAAGAAGGCCACCATCCCCAAGCCTAACGACATCAAAATCACAGGAAGAATCCATTTCCCCAAATCAAGCCTCAGCTCGACAGACAGCAGCGGAAGCTCGCCCAGCAGCGGGGGGAGTGAGAAAGCGGGCAGCCCACCTCACTCCTTAAAGTTCGCCCTGATTAATGGTTACCAGCTTATGAAGCAAAGCTGGAGAGAAAAACGCACGCGAAATCTCAAAAAAGAATCAGAATCAGCATCTGTATTGGCCAAGTTGCGAATGACAAGGAATTGAGTTTGGTCTGACTCCGCCTTTTCCCCTCTTTTTGCAAGTATTACCATAAATATATAAATAAAAGAAAAACAAAACAATGACAAGAGATGAATGAAACATAACATTATTGCACATTCTTGCAGCAGTTTTTGCAAGTGATAGACTGGGGTTCGAGTAGAGTTCAGCTCAAAGACGGCCTGTGGGAAGAAGCGGACTCTGTGTCTGGTGGTTCTGGTGGTTCTGGTGGTTCTGGCTCTGTGACGCCTGCCAGAGGGGAGGAGTTTAAACGGTCTGTGTGCTGAGAGCGTGTCGAGCTTAAGAATGTGAACTCTCCAAACCCTGCGCTCACACTCGGTGTATGCAGTATGCACTTCACAAGGCTTGTGTCTTTAAACTTCTACTCTGAAAAACCCTGGGGACTCGTGTCACGCACCTTTTATAAGCCGCAGAACATGCACTTTGCTAAACTATGTGCTCCATGTAGAACGAGGTCCAGTGATAACACCCTTGGGCTAGTAAACACTGAAAATCAAGTTCACGTACACCGGCTTGTTCCGAACACTTCCAGTGAACTATGTAGCAACCGAGACACAAGCTTCCTGCACAATGTTCCGCAAAGCATTAACTGCTAGGGAGCATCACCATTACACAAACCGCATATTTACCATCGATATAGTACAGAAAAATGGGTTGATGGTGTAAGACAGTGGGTGGAGGTTTCTTGGGTTCTATCTGAAGTGTTTTGAACAAGTTCTTGCTTTCTTCAACCTCAAATTGTAATTACACTCAGGTTGCATAATTCTTAAGAAAAAATTCCTCTGGCTGTGTATGACGAAAATTGACATCTTCAGTAGAAGACCACATTCCTCTTCTTCTACAGAAGATCGCTGGCATTACATATTGCCTTAACTTGCTTTCAGACTTTAGGATTCGATGGCAGAGCGTGGTTTAAACGTTACTGGTGAAGTGTCGTTTTTAAGTGAAATAATAGATTGTGCCATAGTGTGTTTAAATATTTTATCACTGTTTGTTCTCCATCAACCAAAAGAAAGAAAACATGTACAATATCTCCACGTGTGATTTTACTCGCGTGTGTAAAGCTGACACAGCTTCATCCATACCATGTGACCTCTCTCGCCGTCTTCACGTGCAAAGAAGACGACAAGCTGTGAATCTGGACTTTTTCTACTTTTCTAAGTTCTGCATGCAGATTGGTTTTTAAAAGCAAGTGTGATGTCCACTTTTGGTGACATGTCTTTCTACTTTTGTTACAGTGAAGGGGACTTTGAAGGCCTTTGTAAGCTTTGTATTGGTTTTTTGGACCAAGTTAATAGATTTATAAGATGTTAAAAAGATTTTAAATATTTCTATCAAAAGTTTATGATTTTAAGTGTTTTTTTAATTGCCTATTTTACAGCAGCATGTGAATTTTTCACGCTAACAAATAAATGCACATTCACTGAATTCTGATTTTGAAGTCATGTTTGTTGTGTCGAGTGTTTGTAATGGTTTGATGGTTTTTAAATGGTTTTAAAATTAGTGCGTCGCCCGGACAAATGGGAGACTCGAGTAACTTTTCCCACGAGAAGCGGCAATAACCATTAAAAGTGTTGACAGCTGAAAAGCCCGTGTGGGATAATCCAGTCATGTACAAACACTTGTGCGACACACACTCTTGTGACCCCAAACAGAGACACAATGGGGAAGTGTGTGTGTGTGTGTGTGGGGGGGGGGGGGTGAGAGACACATACACACACTTCAGCCTGGATAAATCCGTCTGGCTGAGCTGATAAAAACAATCTGGATATTAAACCATAACTCTGTGTTTAAATCCGTGAGCCAAAAAAACAAATGCTGACAAACAGAATTAGTGGCCTATGATTGGTCTCTGGATAACAATAGAAGCTATTTAATAAAAAAATTAGCAAAATAAAATAAGTAAAATGATATGCCCAAATGTTTGCATTTTGGATATAAAAAAAGGATTGAACTTAAAATAATGTAATTTAAAAATATTTATACAATTGAAATTTAAATAATGGTTCCTTTAGTTCTGAACAGGCATTTCCGCTGACCGTTACCGACATCATTTTCCCGTCACCTGAGCGGCTTAGAAGCATGATGTAAACGTAAGGAACAGTCTCGCTGCTTTGTGCTTTGGGAACATGACGTCTGTTGGTGTTGTCCACAGCTGTCCGAGCTTAGCACAGATAGAGACGTCCTGCCACTAAAGCCGCCCAGTTACGCCGTCTCAGCCTCAGCGGAGGAAAGTCTCAACCAGAGCTCCCAGAGTTATAGCAATTACACCAAGTTCAAGCCTTCAGTAACAAACATTGTGTGACAGTACCATGTGGTTTACACCCGCTTTGACACGGACCTCTCAACCTGACCGAAGCTTTCAACAGAGCTAACATCGGCTTGGCCAGAGCAGAAACGAAGAAAAACCTTAGGAATCATAAAACCTAAAAACCAAAGATTTGCCTTCAGGGACCTGTGTGTGTGAGCTAACACCATCATTAGAGTCACAGTCAAGTAAACGGCCGTTTTCTATGCTTAGACTTTTGAGTCCCTCAATCTGTTCAAGCTTAGGCCTTGATTGAGACTAATCCTGTTTTCTAAAGGACTTTTCCCCATCGGAGTAAAATATGTCTTTGTGTCTGAAAAAACATGGGATTACTTCTTGCAGACTAGTGAGTAAATACAGGTGAAGACCATCACTCATTCTGGTCACACAACAGGCCACAAATAATTTTGTGGCAGTTGTGGTCCAGTGGTCGGGAGTTGGATCTGCCACCCAACAATGCACGTTCGCATGTGAGTGTTTGTGTAAACAGCATTCATGTCAAAAAAATGTATTCTGCGGAAAAACGTCAGAAACTATTTATTTACTGTTCTGACAACAAAAATGTTGAGGCAAGCAATGCAGATTACAGGCAGCTGTTTTACTTATCGGGAATTTGCATTTTAGCTAGAACAAACCAGCAAATCCTGTTCAGGGCTGCATCGTGATTTGAGTGTTTTTTGTCTCTACATTCCTTGTGCAGACAGATTTACAGGGTTATTTTCCTAAGAAGAACCTTTGGTTAATTAGACTGTCTACATTATTGATTAGCAACCAACTGGACCACCTTTGTGTGTGTGTGTGTGTGTGTGTGTGTGTGTGTGTGTGTGTGTGTGTGTGTGTGTGTGTGTGTGTGTACGTAAACATTACCGTAGAGGTGAATGGTGTGGGGAAGATCACATTAAAAGCGCAGGGCATCAGCACTTCGCTCCAGACGAGATTTGCTCCGAGATTGCAGCCAGAGTCCATTAATCAAAAAGGCAGCGCCAGCCTGAACAGGTCTAAAAAAATCCCAGAGGCGTTGGAGAACGCATCAAATTAATAACTCACTACTCACCTGAACAAAGAAGCACCATTCTCGTGGAAATATGTTGTGGAGCGACTTGTGCTTGTAAATTGTGAATTCATCTTAAAAATAGAAAAACAGATTTAGTTTAACAGCAGGGATTAAAGGGCAGATGTGACTGGGACGTGAATCCCAGACCAACAGGTTTGACAATTGGAAGTGTGTGTGTGTGTGTGTGTGTGTGTGTGTGTGTGTGTGTGTGTGTGTGTGTGTGTGTGTGTGTGTGTGTGTGTTTGTGTGAATTACAGTAATTGCTTTAAATGTTTAAGAGTCATGTCCGCTGGATTTCCTTTCAGTAGAAAAGTGAAGTCACAACCGGATTTGGTGATGAAACATTTTCAGGTAATATAAATCTACTGTAGCTGACAGGATTATAACCTTCTTCACAATAAGGACGGACAAACTCCAATGACAAAACAGAATGGTGTTACCAGTCTTTATGTTTATATTATTAAATATATAACCTTATATTTATACATATACAGTACATACCTTTCCATTCCTTATGTCAGTCAAGACTTAGGTCAGTCAATGATATATTTATACAACTTTATCTTGTGTGATTGATGAGTGAAAATATTCAATTCACCGAGGTGCTTTACGACTGGATGAATCTTTCTACTATAGTGACAATCGGCAAAAAATGTTTTAACATTGTCACAAATTAAACGTGTTCGGTTTTGACGCAAAATTATAAAAGGATGACTTCATAAACAGAATGTGGACGATGGAGTTCCCGCGAAACTACTACAGCCAAAATACAACGTCACCGGCCTGACACACCTTCTCGCACGCTGATTGGATGAAGGTCCAACAAGGAAACAGCAGACGCGATGGCAACAGGCTCTGGCGACAGCGCGCTAGCTTTGTTTCCATGGCAGCATATTCCTTAGACACAGCGTCCTGATTGGTTGGAAACAAGCAGCTAGCCGCTGTTGTTACGCCGCCCCAGAATCCAGGGTTGTAGGCGCGCGATTTCAGACGTGTCGTCGATTCTTACCCGCCTCCCGGTTAAGCGTGTTGCTAGGCACATTAGGCGGAAACTGTAAACAGATCCGGGCCCCGTGGTTCATAGAGGGATGATGAAACATCACAAACAAACAAACAAGTGGACAGAAAAACAACATGTGTGCTAATACCCTGTTATTTATCATCTACAGTAGGTGTGCAATACACACACACCATCAGCACTAAACACATACAGTGCACACATGGTTTTTGAGAAATTTGTTTTACTCATTGTCAAACACAGACAGTTTGTTTATTTTAAGGAAGTTTGTTTATTTTTATTTTATTTAACCTGTATTTCAGAACACAATTATAAGGGTATGCGCATGAGCGAGTCTCCAAGTCCTTGACGACATCACCTGAATAACAAGAACGCTGCTCTCCTTCAAGAGAGACGGTCATAATATATCTTTAGGTCATTGCCTTGGGAGGTTATTCTCCATTTCCAGGAGTCGCTGTCCCATTGCTACTGACAAAGTCTTTACCTACAAGACACAGAAGACAGTGAAATCAGAAAAAGGAACATCTATCCATCCATCTATCTATCTATATATCCTTCTGCCTGTCTACAAATTTAAAGACAGACAGTCAGCCTACTGGTCGATAATGGTCGATTTCTCTGTCTGCCTGTCAAATTGACACAGACACATACAACATATGAAGCAATGTTTTATTAAAATGTGCTTTAATCATTAGCTTTGCACATATAAACCACCACAAACAAGCATAATCCCCTTTAGATGAACTGATCGTCTAATATGTATTGTTTGCTGGTGCCACTGACCAAACAAAGACTATCAGTGGCAACGGCAGGAGCGCCCTCTGCTGGCCACTCGTGGAATCAAGTACTGTAAATATGTCAATTTTTCAGAAACTTTTTAAACATTATGATAATTTGGCTTAAGTGTCCTAACAACATTGCATTTTCAAAAATAAATGTATAAGTAAATCTATAAAAATAAAAAAACAGTGAGAACGATACAAAATGAAACATTACCTCCATCATCTGCTTTTCAACTAAGCGTTTGTACTCTAGAGTCACAGGCTCTGCCTTTTTGTCTAGTTCTGGAGTTTTCTGTCCCGCGCTGCCTAATACGTAGCTACACACACACACACACACACACACACACACACACACACACACACACACACACACACATATTATTCAGTTCAACTCAATTTTCAAACAAAAGGATAACAATCATATTTAGTAGGAGGATGAAAACAAGTGTTTTCTAAATGTTTCTTGCTTCTAGGTAAAAAGCTAAAAATAAATGCAGAGAGATACCCTGCGTGTAAGAATAATTAGGGACCACGGTGTAAAGAAACTTCCGGCACCTGTCGATCTTTGCCACGTTGAAGCAGTAGAGTGACCGCTTGTAGTCCAGGTTCTCTGTGGTTGAGATGTACATGTTTCCCAAATCGGAGCTGCAGCCACGGCACGTCAGATTAACTATCAGGCTGAAGGCAGGAGAAAGAGAGTTGTTTTTTTTTTTTTTTTTGCTGTTTCTGTGAGTTCTTTGAGTGAAGTGCCTTGTAATTCCCACCATCCATGATCCTTTCGCGGGCCAGAAACAATCGTCTCTTTTCCGGTGATGACGTTTACTGTGACTCCTGAAAACAGACGAGAACTAGATTGACTATCACCTGCTGAACACAAGCAAATCAGTTCCAGTCCAGCTTTTCTGCGAAACAGGCATGTTTAAAGAATGAGAGAAAAAGATTTCCCAGATAATGCCCCCTTGTGTCTTGCTCGCTGATCTGAATTATTCTCACTGTTCTGTTTCTAAGAGCTGCTGATGGCCTGACACTGGTTTTCACAGAACAAACACTAAGAAAGAAGCCAGTACGGCAGCAGGAATCGACATGACAGTGTTGTATGCTCAATATTTTGTCACCAGAACCAGTCTTGATTATAGATTAAATTCAACAGAAAACATCAACAAAAGTATTGGCCATACGTTTCAGCATAATCTGGCTCAAGTCGTCATCACAGCCGGCCCAGGCCTGAGTGTCACCGAGCGGCTGCCTGCACTGGCCGCAGAGGAACACCGCGGGCCCGTCGCACTCTTCCTCGTCGTACACGAAGTAGGTGTCATTCCCGTGGGCGGATGTTAGCATGTTGTCTGCCATTTCGGGGCTACGTTTGTTTGTTTTGTTTTTCAACTAACGCGCGGCGTTTTGGAAAAATCCGCGGATATATTTTTCTCTTGCAACGCCGAGTGCGAAATAAGCCGCGTCGGTGCGTAGCTCCTCCTGCTGCCGCGGAGACTAACTTTCACTTTGGCAACTTCACTTTCCGAACACTATTAGTATTAGTTTGAGTAACACGTCATGGAATGTGTTTCCCCCCCCCCCCACTAATATCTAAACATATAATAGGATAGGAAAAATGCTTTCAGAGAGAACAGAGAGAATAAAAAGTCCCATTTGAAATGTGAGTGGACGAACACGTTTGGTTTTAACACATCAATCCATAACTTCAAAAGCACACTTAACATTAAATATTTTTAAATACCAAATCAGCGTCTGAGCTCTTCGACTTGAGGCAGTGCCAAAGGCCGCCACGCCCCGCTCGCTCGGCTTGAGTCGCGTGCTTTGACGTCTAACAGTAACAGCTTTCCCGTGGGTTTCGAGTCTTCTAGAAGTGAATAGAAGAAGGAGTCTCGCACGCCCCAGACCTGTTGCGCACTTGTTATTTCCCGCATGACGCTCCTCTCCTCTGACGCAGTTTCGAATGTGGGATGTTGCGAGCTCCGGTAAGGGAGAAGCGGGATGATTTCAGCGCAGCACCACATGAGAAGCAGAAACGCTTCACCTGGACACTGTCTTCAGGTTCTTTACACTCTTCTTCTGCTCTGGACCGAACAAATGGACGGACTCGCGGATTTCTCCAGTGAGACATTTGACTCGCGTTTTTTCACACCTGGACTCACTCTCTTTTCTTTCATTTTCTTTCATAAAGAAACTATTTCACCAACCCCCCCCCCTCTATCGCCTGACGTTTACACTTCTTCACTCTCCCTTTTGCTTTTTTTACTCTTATTTCGCTCTCTCATCCTATCATCATTCACCATTAGTCATATATCTGTGATCTGACAATACACAGAGTATCTGTTTACTGCCAATGTCTCTTACCTATATGTGACTTCCACCAGACTATCTCTTCAGGATCATTAGCAGTCACACAGCGCAGGCCTGTGATGGAGATCTTCTGCTCCTCAAGTGTCCTCGACACTCCACCATCGCTGTCCAGACTGCTTTCTATGGCCAGAGAAAAGCGTTTCTTGGCTTTGCGTCTGAATTGAAATGCCAGTCCCCAAGAAACCTCAGTTGTTCTGCCAGCACTGTGCTGCAGGTGAGTTCCTGGAGCTCAGACAGCACGTCAGCGAACAAGAACCGCTCTGTCTGTGTTAGAAGGTACTCGCCGAATGCCAAGGTCTCAGAGATTGCAGATTTATTGTTAACCCTCGAGTCTTCGGCAAAGACCCCTGCCCCGGTGTCCCCAAATACATCCAGGTGTCCTACAGATGTAAGCCAAGTAAGTGTTTTTGCTCTAACATGACAATGTCTGAGGAACAAACATATTATTGAGCAAAGCGTTAAAAAGTGTTTTAAAGCAGTGTTTGACCATCTGTGATGTTTTATTTTCTTGGAAAACTTCTCTTTGCAGCGGAACACCGGAAGAAGGTCACGTGTGAAGGAGATCAGATCTTGCTGCACTGTGAAAATCCCAAACGTTTGAACATCTACTCTGCAGTGTACGGAAGACCACTGGAGGAGGAGCACGAGTGCCGGCCGCTTAGCGGAGAACATCCTCCATTTGGTGAGGCCTCAGGCTTATTATTAATAACAATAACAATACTGTCATTTATATTATTAACGCACTTGCTTACAATAAACACCATTACAAGGTTCAGAGAATGAGAACGATCAGACGGTGTCACAGTGTCTTTCACTGACGTTGTTCTTCTGTGATGTCAGAGTGTCTCTTTCCCGGAGCAGTGGACGTGGTCTCGGACATCTGTGATGGTAAAAAGCGCTGTTTGTTCAACATAAACGAGGGCCGCTTCACGGACCCCTGCCCCTCTGGCACTAGGAAGCTGCTGAGCGTGCTCTACGCCTGTGGTAAGAACTTTCATCGTGCTTGGAACAGTAAACAGACATTCACACTTGGAATTGCAAATCCTGTAATTGTGAGTTGACAAAATTGGGAGATTTTGTTTTGACTTTACACTGATTGTCTCCATTTGGTACTGTTTGTACAACAGAGAATTAGACAGAATTCTAGGAATACAATATTTCCTGGAAATTGTGTTTTCAGGCTAACACCGGCTTTCAAATGGAATTGAGGCCGAAAGTCTCTGAAAAAGTATTTGATCTTGGTTAAGAACCGTTGATAAGTTGTGAGAAAAAAGCCTTATCGATAAAAAATATTCAACATCCTTTTTGTATCCGATTTTTCCGGTGTTTTCTTCCCCTTTTTTTTGAGACCCGGCCTTCCTGCGAGACTTCCTGTCATTGGACTGAATGCCAGGCTTCTGGGACTCCCTGGAAAGCAGAATCAGTACAGAGACAATAAAAGAAAAATGGCGATGGATTACACGCTTCGCTCAAACCTGAACTTGTTCCTGTTGTGCATCTTTCTTTTTCAGTGTCACTGCGTTTACTAAAGGAAGCCGTTCCCAACCGATTCCACATTCCCTTAGTCCCAAACCGGACCAGCAAAGGTCCAGGACTTTACACAGTTCCTCAATGTTGAGAGATGGTGTTAAACTGTGTCATTGCGCTGTGCTTCACAGGGCGCTGGCCAGTGGTCGCAGGGTCAAAACGCCAGCAAAGCATGATTTTTTTCAGCAATTCTTTACTGGCGTACGGCTTCATTGCAGGTAACTTAGAATTACTAATTCATCTAGTCGATTTCCGGGTCTGATAGTCACATAAAACTATAATTTATCAAGGAGAAATTTTACAAAGCGATGCAACGTACCGATTGGACCACTGTTGAAAACCTTACTTGGGAAGAACATCATTAGCCTTGTAATTAAAGTCCAACTCCTGGCGTTTTGTTATTGTAGAGAATCTGGAGATGACTGGACTTCTGTTCACGTCCAGCGTTTGTGTGGGACTCCTGCTCGTGCTGATTGCCGTCTCAACGCGACTGAGCTGCCACAGGAAGCGCATCACTCTGGAGAAGGAGGAGCCAGTGAATCAGCTGACTGACGAGGAGTCCGAGATGGAGCCTGGCAGGAGGCTTCATTGCTGGGAGGACGTGACGTACACCACTGAGGCGGCAGAGCGGATGGAGCGGATGGAGCGTCGAGAGCTGGTGATGCAGGAGATCCGGATGAGCGCGTACCTACACGGGTACAGCTGTAACAAGCACTCGAACCCGCCGACTATCATCCAGAACGTGCACTAGCTGAAATGCTGCATCAGGATTGCAGATGATAATGCACGGAGCAGCAGGAAGTCCAGGCCTTGGTTTACACAGAACCGTTAAGACTTTCTATAGTTCAAATGCTCCGAGTTCGTGGCTGATCGGATGGGTTAAATGCAGAGAAAAAATTTCCCCACTGAGGGACTAATAAAGGTTCAATTATTATTATTATTATTATTATTATAATGTCTAGCTTTATTGTTTATGTGCGCATTTCCCCAAAAATGGTGGCAGTTGAGGACTACGGGTTAGAGAGTTGGACTTGTGACGGGTAGGTTGCAGATTCGAACACGGGAGGAAGATCAGACCTGGAAACCTTCACTTGTGAAAAATCGTTCAATTAACTTAGAGCGTTATGAAGACTGTGTGTGTTTGTATTCGGTTTAACCTCACTCGCAGAAGAAAGCAACCTGGTTCTCCAGTCTGAGACACAAACCCAGGATATGTTATGCAGCTATTCAAACGGCAACATAAAGTTATTGACTTTTTATTAAGCAGTGAACAAACAGTATCTGTTTTTGTAAATCAATGCATTAAAAACACGCTGCAGCACGATTTCAAGCACAAGCTGTTTCACTCTGCCAAACAGAAGGAGTTGCATCCCTCTGCTGAAGAACAACATCAGGTTCAAGAGCTGATGTGTGTCCGTGTGAGTCTGACATCACGTTGGTTCTCCTCATCTTGGGCCCCATTTGATATTGGTGAGTCCCTGAAACTGCCTCTTCAGAGACTGACGGTCGGACCACTCCGACTGCAGATGTGTGTCGTCGTCAGCCTCCTCCAGCTTCTATACACACACATATGCGCACATCAGACCAGCAATCTTCACACTGCATTACAGTTCTACATCGAGATTTGGTATCCAACGATACTCCAGAAAAACGTTAAAGAGTTTACGATTTGCATTTGTTAGCGTTTTGGGTGAGGTGGGTGTGTTCGGCGAAGTGAGGTACATAACCTGCCAATCAGCATCAGGGGGAGGGGCCACAATAGTTTTGAACTATTTGTATATGACGCGCACTGAACACGACTTTTCTGCATTTTGTTTGGATTATCATTCCACATTTGACACCTTCCTGCCTTGACTTCAGCAGAACCATCATTAGATCCACTGGCGCTCACCTTGAGCTCCTCCTGGCGTCTGTAGTGGTGCAGCATCATGGCCTTCTGGTCTTCTTCGCTGACCAGCGGCTCTCGGGCCGGAGCGCCCTGACCCCTCTGGAAACAACACAGATGACGTCTGACGCCATTCCTGAATGTGGGAACGGAGCTAAATTACCGTACTCACTTTTTGGATTTTCACTATAATTGTAGTTTTCTCATTTTTCCCAATGTAGTCCTGAAGCTTTTTGCCCCTCTGCAGTTCTTTCGCTGCCCACCACAGCTGGGCATCTTCTCCTGGAATCACTTGCAAAGACGCCTGCGGGACAAAGAGGGGAAGATACCATCATCAGGGTGTCACATGACCCACACAACACTCGTGTACTACACACAAATGAAAAAGTGCGTTGCGTCTGCTGTGCGCACACTATTCACTTCACCCAGTGTTTACACACTTCATTGTGTTAATACAGAGCTGTAAAATTCACAAAGGGTTAACAATATCACAGAACACAATGAAGATCCCCCGACCTGTGTTCCAGAAAGATCCTCTTGATTCTCAAACTCCATTTGGATTGGATCGTGCGGCGGGAGCCCCATCGGATAGACGATCATCACGGCTCCGCGCAGCTGGTCGAGAGCATCCTTCACCATGTCCATGGTCAAACACACGTTCGCCTTCACTTGTTTCTGGAGCAGAGAACATCCTGAGCGGGTTGTGTTGTCATAGCAGGGTGTTATGCTCTAAACATTCTACCATCTTACTTTTGAAACGATGGCTTTGGTTTCCTCCATCGTCTTCTTCAGAATGTCCTGCATCTTGTTGTTCGGGGCTGAAACATCAAGGCAGAGATTTTTAATAAAGCTTGAATCTCCGATCATTCACGTGATGAGATCTCTTCACCGTGTCCGTTCCGACGGCCAAGCTCATCTTTGAGGAACACAGAACCGCCGCTGGGAACACTGCTCTCCTCGTGCTGAAGCTTCAGCTCCTCGATCTGCTCCTCGGTCAAGCCCTGCATGTCCACCGGGAGGCAGACGCCGTGATCCGCCAGCTCTGCCATTTCTGCAAAGAAAGCAGCGAGTCACAATTCAGTTCGAACGTGCAAACACAAGTCTCTCTCTCTCTCTCACACACACACACACACACACACACACACACACACACACACACACACACAGTATGCACAGTAGTATCTTCGTACCAGAGCAGATCCGGTCCACCTTCAGTCTCGCGTTGTATATGGCGGTGACGTGTTCGGTCAGTGTCTCGAGCGGGACGTCCACGCTCGTGCTGAAAAGAAACTGACTCTCGTCTCCTCTTTTAACGTGCAGGAGAACCATGACTGACCCGTATTGAAGCCCACCAGGGACTAAAACACACCGGAGATACGGTCCCGGCCACCAGTGTCGGCGGAGAACAACTGAGCGAAGTTGTGTTGTGTTGGCGAGAGCAGTTTGTGCGTTACCATGGCACCGAGAACCTATCAGAATGTTTCGCTTAGACCCGGAAGAGCGTGTATGGTATCGTTACTATTACAAAGTAAAAACCCCGGTCGATAAGAATATCTTCCACAAAATACGTGTCAACTCGTCAAATATAAACGATATTGTAGCGCCTTATTAAGTAATCTCACTAATCCTAGGAGACGTTCGCTTCAATGCGAAACAAACACTATTTTACGCTACCGGAAGCATACATTACAAAATAAAAGTACGTAACCTTACGTGAACCCAAAGTTATATAAAGGTTCCAGAGTTGTAAAGAGTACCCGACAACCGTACTTGAGTAAAGTACGGATACGTGCTGTATACATTACTCCAATGTAAGAGTCCATTTTTAAGAAAATTAAAGTAGCACAATTTAAAACAACTTGAGTATTCACAATTAGCTTCCAGTATCTTCAGCAGAATATAATAGATATTGCAAAATAGCCTCGTTCGCACACGGAAATAAACCGCGATAAAAATCAATTATGGTTTGTCGCGCACAATCAAAATGTAAAGAGTTACAGTAAGTGTCAATTCAAATGTAGTATAAGTACAGTTATTCAATCAGAATTGCAGTGGAGTAGAGAGTAAAAGTTGCTTATATTTTTGATACTCAGTACAAGTACGAAGTAGCCAAAAACATACTTAAGTAAAGTAACGAAGTACATGTACTCAACCTTACACCTCTGAAAGGTTCTCGTTTAGTAAAGTGCAATACTCTACTTGTATACAGACAGATGGAGAGATTGAAGACGAATACCAATCACACAAATAACTGCGCAATGTCCCCGCTGTGGGACTACTAAATAGATGATCTACTAACATTTTCCGTAACTGCTTAAAATAATAATAATAATGAGTATTTGTAGGACGCTTTTCACAGTTTTAACTGTCTCAAAGCGCACGAAAACATAGGTTTCATAAAACATAGGTTTCATACAATATTTTAAATTCTTTTTATTTTGTAAGACCTTTTGTAAGCATCAGTCGCACTAGACGTTCACCCCCGACAGACTGACCTGTGATTGGTGAGTTGTGGTGAGAGGGGTGTGACCGCAGCACGCTGCTCTGTTTACCTCCTGACAGCTGGAAACGCTGGAGCAAAGGGACATTCACCAGTGCAAATGAGAAACGACCACTGCGTCCCGGCGTTTGTCAGCAAACTCTGTCTCTTGTGATGTACAGTATTTGCATTGTGTTACACAATCTGATATAAATCTTTTGAGAGAATCTTTTGACGGCCTCGTGTTCGGCGCTTGTTTTTGGAAGCATAAAGTGTGAAATGTTTCAAGATAAACTAGAATTCAGCTCTTCTCTAGAATCGACACAGGAAACGAGGCGGAAATAAGTGAGTGTCAGCAGGATGGCTGCAGCTTCACCTTCTTGATCTGCAGGAAGGTGAAGCTTCTCAACACCTGCTGAAAAACATCAGAGTTTACTGGAAATGTCCTGAAGCAGCTTCACAACAAAGAGTGCCAAACCCTCTATAGCTCACACACACACACACACACACAGGACAACCTCATACGCAAGGTAACGGACCTGCCGGAGCAATACTGCCAGGCCGTTACTGATCAGCAGCTCCGTTTCTCAGATCACCAGTTCCATCATCGGCGGCATGAAGGGACACCTTCACCTTCACTTTCACTGTCTCAGAGATCATCAGGCACTGCTCTCGTGCCTGATGTCAGCTCGGATGTTTGTCCAAACAAAACCATCACTCACAGTCTTGGAGAACTCCAGTCGCCTCCAAAACACGGCAGAACATTCCCGGTCAGACTCTTCCCCAGGTAACCACAGCCAACCAGACAAAAACATCAGCGGGAGACAGACTGACCGACAGGCAGACCAAGAGAAAGATAAACTGAGACTTACAGGTAGACAGACGCATACACAGGCAGACATGGATGGATTGATAGATCGATAGATGGAGAAAAGTACGTTGATCAGGGAGGTGAGAGAAGGAGGACTCATCTCCAGTATCTGGTTCTCCAGACCTTCTCCTGCTCCAGGACCTCACCGGTGCTGTCGCCATGGATACAGACTCAGCGAGGTACCAGTCCCGTGTGTCCACCGCTTTCCTAAGAGCTTCACTGTTTCTGCTTGTGAAGACAGACACGACTTTCCAGAGCCACTACACACGATGGACTCCCCCTTCAGCCAGGTCTGACAGGTCCTGATTCCACACAGGATGCGTTAATAAAAAGCGTGGAATAATATTGCAGAAAAAGACACCAGAAATTGAGGAAGGTTACTGTTAGATCATGTTGTGAGTGAAAGGATCGCCATCATAAACTCCTGCGATGACATCACGAGTGATGCCCTGCACCTGAGCTTTCAATGGTTTATTCAGATCTGTCTGTTTCAGATTGTCATTTGCTCTGTAAAAAGCCTCACAAAACCTCCCACATAAGGAGGGAGTGAAGGGGAAAGATCTGAAGTCAAGAAATGAACATGTAGAATAATGTTCTAAACATTGTATGAAAGATCCAGAGACGCCAGATCAAGTTCAAGTTTATTTATATAGCGCTTTTTCTAGTTCGAGACCAATGCAAAGTCGCAATGCAAATTAGGGGAAAACAATTGTCTTTAAAGAAGAAAAATGTCCATTAATTATGTGTTCAAAAATTAGGAAAAGGAGTCGATTAAAAAAAGAAAAATGTCCCTTGTTCATCGCTGTTGGCTATGACCATAAATCAACCTGATCAAGCAGACTCACAGATTCCTGTCAATCATGCGTTGTCTATTCATTTTTCAAATACAAATAAGACAATTTGTAAACTAGAGAAACGGTTGGACGACTGGAGCGCTAGTGAACCTCGGCGTGTGCACGCTTATGTTGAAAACTGTGCAAAGTGAGTGTGTGACAGTCAGATCACTTCTATCTTTATTTCTGGTTTCCTGTTTGTCATAGCTGCTGAGTCCTGGTGCCCACAGCTCACTCAGCAAGCCTTCACAGAGGAAGCGGCGCGCTCAGAATGCAGACACACACACACACACACACACACACGGCTCACTCACAGGAATCACAAGCCTTGCTCTGCTGCAGAACAGGCCGACATCTTGCCATCCCTGCTGACGCTGGCACAGGAGGTGTCCAGTCTGTCATTCAGTGATGCCACCCTGCCCGGAGAAGAGTCCTAGTCTGATCCTCACGAGCTCATGTTGAGATCTGAACATGATTTCTCCCTACAGAAGAGACGGGCTTCAACCTTCACGCTGAGACGCAATTAAGATCCATGAGGAAACTGAAGCCAACGTTTCATGTTGAATTTGACCTTTTGACCCTTGAGATGTAGAGTTTCTGTTAGGCAGGGTGTTTTGTTGTTACTCTCGATCTGTGAGAACTAGTCGCAGTCGTTGCTGAGTAGGTTTGTGTGTGTGTGTGCGTGCTGGAGCTTGCGGTCGAGTGTGTGACTGTGACGTGCGAGATGTGGCTTCTCAAGAACAGGAAATCTGTCAGATACTAAGAGGCAAACAGCCTGTGGGAATGAACAGTCGGCTCAGAATGATCCTGCTGCTGGTCTGTCTGTGTTGGGCGACACTCGGCTTCACGCCGGCCGTCTCCTCGACTCCACGTGAGTACCACAGATTCCTCAAATCAATTCTGTTTTAGCTGAGCTCATTTTCATTATCTTAGCCAACATAACTTCATGTTTTCAGAGAGATGGACAAATACAAAGCAGGAAGTTTGGGAATTCGTTTTTTGCCTTTATTTCAACTACAATGCTTTCAATATAGTTTAATGTGTCATTTTATTTAAAATGTGATTTTAAAGAAGCACAAAACAGGAAATGAAACCTGCAACTAGGGGCGTGAACAGAAAGGCCCGGCTCCTCCCTGAGCAAAGCCCTGAAGACCCCACACTGGTCAAGGAAAACACTAACATTACATATATAAACACATCAGGTGATGTGAGACTCAGATGAACAGTTAAAACGATGTGAATAATGAAACGATGAAGGCGAAACCAGGAAGACCAGCGGACAAAAGCAAAACAAGGAAGTTTAGTCGAGCTGAGTGTCGTCTCCGGCTGAAGAACGTAAAGGCTGACTGTATTCTAATGCTCACTATATAGAGAAAAGAGATTATGCTATTGATTCAACAGTATTGATTGATTTAAATCATGTAAAGACGTTATCTCAGGCAGGGTGGTCCTGTGTCTCCGGTCCTGGTCATTATAGCTATGGACAGAGTTTCTATGAGCAGTCAGCAAACAAATATACAATTATTAGTTTTATTATTTACACAAATATTTTTAGTAGTTTAAAACACCTACAAGACTCGATAACTAAAATAAATGAGTTTAGAAAATCCCCCACTGAGCAGGCCACTAATAAATAAACCACTAATAGATCTAATAAACCTCTGATTTGAGACTGGATCAGTCTCCATGCAGCTATTTTAAACGTAAAATCACAAATTCTATTCTTAAAAAAATCAAATCTTGACAATTTAGTGCCAAAAATTACAGACCAATGTCAAAGAATTACCTCTGTGACTGTACTTTCAATGTTTCTATTAATAACATCATGTCTCAAGTGGCTGCTCTGTCTTGTAGAGTTCCACAGGGTTTAATCTTGAGTCCAATTTTATTTTTGTTACATAAATACATAAATCCTCTTAGTCCGATCATTCCTTGTTTTAAGAATGTGTTTTGTCATTTTTATGCAGATGATGTTTAAATATATCGCTCCTTTAATGATTCAGAGTTTTATTTCTGTCATCAATCAAGAACTGAAACTACCTCCCCTTAAACCCTAGTACTGGCCTGACCAACCCGAGTCTCTCGAGCCTCATGTGGCTCTTTAACCAAGTTTCATGCGGCTCTTCAGGAGCTTTCAAAAGACATGCGGATAAGGAATGCCAGATAAGGAATGGATAAGGAATGCCAGAAGTCTCACTAAGCAGCATAGTAAGAGAAATATGTTATTGAAATGTATTCAATTGTTGTCTGTGAGACAGTGCACACAATGCTAAGGACTTGTTGGCCAGCCCTGCCCTAGTAAGACTGAAACTCTTGATTATCACCCCTGACAAAAAGATCGTCTCAATCCGACAACACCCGGTCAACTGGACTCCTCTGTTCATTCAAGCCTTAAAAATCTGTGTTGTGCTGGACCAAAATATGTCTCTCGAGCGTCACCCAAGACAGACAAAAACGTTCATGATTTATTTCTTCACGTATTGATTATTGCGACTGAAATAACATTGACTCTAGACTAAACAGCCCATTGTCATGAATGGTGGTTGCTAGAAAGCAGGTCGAGTCTCGTATGCAGTTTAGATGTTTAATGATGAAGTCCGTTCGGCAAAATCAGGGTCATAAGACAGGCACAGGGTCGAGGGCAGGCAGAAGCAAGATCACAACGAGGTCACAGGCAGGAGGTCAATAAACACAGAAGTAACTAGAAAACACAGAAGACAAAGGCAAGGAACGTGGCAACGGCAGGCGTAGGCAAAGCTTCGCCCCGATCTAACGGCTTGCAAGTCTTTATATAGTCCTCGTGATTGGCGGCAGGTGAATTCACTTTAGGCGCGCTCCCGCGCGCCGCGGAGAGAGAGTGCGTGCACGCGCCAGCGGCACCAGCACGCGCGCCGGCTCGGGAGACTTGCACACGGTCATCACACCCATATCACTCCAGTTCTGTTCAGTCAATTCAAGTTCAGAATAAATTATAAATTTTAGTGATCGCTACTTGGACAGGTTCCTCAATATGTTAAAGAATTATAATTAACCTCTTACTCTTCAAACCGTGCTCTCCGTTTCTTAAATCTGTCATTCCTTTGATTTTAAAATCAGCTAAATACAGTACACACTTTTTAGACTTAGACTTTAGACTTTGAGGTTCTGACTATTTTATGATTTTTAATTGTTGCTGTATTAACACTAGTTTTGTGTTTTTAGGTTTTGTTTTATTTTATTTTATTTTTTTTTGGTCTGTGATGCTACAATTTTCCATTTCATCAAATATCATTGCACTTTGTGATTTTATTTGTGAGAAGTGCAAAAAAGTTCATCTAATTTTCATCTATTTTTAATTTGCTATAACAAATACAACAATTACAGTAGCGGATTCCTCAATATTAAGTGAGATGGTGGTGCTAGGTGTATTGTGTTGAGCTGATGATATGGATCATTGCTGACGTTTAGGATTTCGGTTATGACATTTCTTCGCAGATGTACGCTGCATTGTGGTCGACGTGGAGTTTGTTAACTGTACGTGGAGTGACCACGAGCCGGAGCAGAACTTCAGCTTGAAGAGCATGTAAGGCATCAGGTCACAGTTCCAGGCTTGAACACCACCACCAGTTCAGTGCTGAGTGTTCCTGACGTGGACCTTGTGTGTGCTTTCAGGTTTACACACTATGACCTGATGGACTGTGTGGAGTATCACAAGGTGAATGGTTTTAACGTGGGCTGCCGCTTTCCCTACCTGAAAGGACAGCGATTCAATGAGTTCCACACGCTGATCTACAACAGTCTTGGCGCTTCGGTGAAGAACGAGACCCATGACCTGAAGAACAAAGGTACATCACCAAGGTGGCGAGAGTGACCTCTGCTGTGGATAGAGAAACCTTTGATCCCACCGAACTGCGGCTGAACCTTCTCGACACATTTTTGGTTGCCTTTGCGCACCTTAACAAAGTAAAAACACAATGTTTGAAGTTGTTTAGTGTTGATTCATTCTGAAATAATAGGGTTGATTCATTCTTCGAAGAATTGGAAGCAAAAATTGGAACACATGACAGTGACTATGTTGTTGACACGATTCGCTTGTGTTCCAGTGAAGCTTTTCCCTCCCGTCAACTTGAGACTGAGAAGCTCGGAAGAAGAAGAAGGTGTGTTGCTGTCCTGGAGCGTGTCGGCAAAAACCGGCTCTGACTGCATCCATTACGAAGTTCAGCACAGGACCGACAACAGCGACTGGGTAGTGGAAACCAAGTGGCATTTAAACTCAATATAAAAATAAAGTTGTATGTATTTGTGGAAAAAGCTAGCTTGAACATTCTCAGTTAACCCTGCACACCCCCAGAACCACACTAGCGCATCTCAGCAATTATCCACAGGTTATCTCAAGGTTTGTTCTCGTGTTAGACGGCGTATTCTCCCAGCACTCAGATGTCCTTCAGTTTACCCTGGCCGTCAAAAAAGCACAATGAGTTCCGGGTGAGGAGCCGATTAACGAAATACTGTGGAGAGTCGATGTTCTGGAGTGACTGGAGCGAGTCTGCCTTCTGGAAATCACCAAAGCCCAACAACAGCACAGGTCAATCTGCTCAAGATCATGTTCACAGTGCACATCTCACGTTTAGCAGTATTCAGTCATGGCAAGAAGGCCCTATAGGCTGATATTTGTCCAAAATTTTTGTACAAAATGTATGTGTCCAAAAATGTATTATATATAGAAAAGCAATCTAGTTTGGTAACATGTTTTTTTTTTACACATTTTGTTTTGTTTTATGATTGGGTTGGGCCTAGGGTCAAATTAGATCCATAGTGGAGTCCTATTGAGTATGTAATTAGTACGTAATTAGCACATGTAATCAGCTGTGGGGAAAAGTGCAGTGCTGATGGATTTGTTGTTGCTGCTCAGAGCCGATAGTCCCTTCCGTGTCAGTGAGGTCGGTGCTGCTGTACGTGATCGGACCCTCGGTTCTCATCGCACTGATCTGCTTACTCATCCACTGCGAGAGGTTTGTGCCATAAACTCACACTGGGAATCGATCCCACAACCCTTGGTGTTGAGAACACCAGGTTGAGTTCAAGCAGCAGGAAAGCCACTAATCAACATAAAATGATGTTTTGCAGGCTGAGAATTATTTTCATTCCATTGCCCAAGGCCGGTCAAAATGTGAGCAGATACCTTACCACCTTCTTCGACAACTACGACGGAAACGCAGAGGTGAACTCTTCTGCATTCGCCATCCTCCCTGCCGGCCGAGGTATTCTGGGGACACAGGGAGTCACTTATCTGTCTTTGCTTCATGGCAGAAATGGCTGTCCATCTCTAAAGACCTGGAGAAAGGCTTCACGCCAAACCTGACGGAGCGGGCCTGTCCTGTGAGCGAGTACGTGGTGGTGTCGCAGTCCAGCAGTGACAGCGAGAGCATCATCTCCATGCCCACCGACGTGTCATCAGATTACCAGTGCATGTCTAGCTTATCCTCCACCTCCACCGAGCTCTGGTCTTCTCACCTGGACGAGCCCCCGTGACCGAGACTAGCATTATTACTTAAACAGGGCTTGCATTAAAACTTTCACTTCGGTTGAGCAGATTTTTTGCCATCCTTGTAGAGTCACGTAAACAGGAAGCTTGTGGTCGGGTTTATCGACAGGCTAAATCTCTAGACTATAGTTGTAGCTCATTTAGTCGTTTTTTCTCCTTTTTCTCCTCATCAGTGCAAAAATAGCTTTTGTTTTCAACGCTAAAATAGTTTTTAGTTTGTGTACGTGTTGGAAATTGATGTTTTTGCAAAATTCATTTGTACATCTAAAAAAAACCTGTTTGTTACACTGTATTCAATAAAAGTTGTGAGTGATTTGGACCCTTACGTGTGTTTGTTGACACAGCAAGTTCAAAACACATCTATGTTAATATTAAACCACTAGTTTGATACCACAGTTAAATATAGTTATTAGTTTGTAAGTGATGAAGGCGTGTTTTCCCACGTTCCGTAACGGATTTTCATTTACTTTTGTTGTTTGAATGAGTAACACGTGAAATCAAAGGTAAAGTAAAGCAGAGATGTGCACGTCTATGGAGGAAAAGAGCAAGACAGAGGTCAGTTCCCTGCGGGTCAGTGCCAAGCTCCAGGAAGCAGTAGACCAACGCTTTCCATCTTTACCAGCTCTCATGCTTCTGGTTCTGTGATCACCAGAAAGAACGATCAAGTTGACAAAAGAATGAGTTTAATAACGAAAGACTAGAACTACATACAAAACAAAACATGGCTTGATAACCAGAACTCAAACATGGTGTGACTTCAATAACAGGCAAAAGACAATGGGACAGATGATGACTTAAATACACTCAGAAACACTTAACAACACAGGTGGAACTGATCACACGGGATGAGACACAGATCAACCCAAAAAGCAAAGGCTCCTGGGACGTGGAGTTTCCGAGCCAGTTCAATGCCATTCCCATGACTCTCCACCAGGTGGACTGTTACACAAGTTTTAAACTCAGGCCACTCAGGATAGAGTTCAACCAAGTGAATTTTTACTACAGCTACAGCTATGTTTGTTGTTTGGTTTATTGTGCAAGATCTCGAAATGAAAGAAGCATTAGAAAACAGACGCATCACTTTGCTGCGTCTAAAACACATGTCTACTCTTTCCACTGTAAGGATAATTCCGTTAATAAAAGCCGTGCTGTGCTAATGATATTTTACTAAGCGACCCAGTTCACATTTTACCAGTGTTTCATTCATTTTAACTTTCATAAAGGACAGAACGCCACACAATATAGATGTTCTACCAAGCACTGTTCACGTTCACATTCTCCTGGTTTATCCCAGCTGATCTTCATACTGTTTCCGGAAGCAGTCTCCGGCCGGGAAGAAATCCCAGCATCTCTCCTGGTACATCTTCCACACGTACGACTCCTACTCAAACAGAAACACTTCTGAGGACGAGCACTTCATCACAGGACCAATCACGTATCTCACACTCAATCCCATGATGGAGAGATGTATGGGGATGTATCTCACCTGTCCGGTGTGCTCGGTTTCATCCTTGTTGATTAAATACATCAAGAAGAACCTGAAGAGGATAAAAGCACACCACGTGAAGACCCATTTATACTGGACGCTATACTGCAGTGGCCTCCTCACATGTAATTTGCCAGGTTGTGTTCCTCCAGTGTGTGAGTCTCAAAACCGTGTGGCGTTGTGTCGAAATAATCGCTCCCAATCCCACAAATAAAGCATTTTGTCTGGGGAGGAAACAAAACACGTCAAGGTTAGTGAGGAAGATGGAACGGTTTATAAAGAGGCTGCAGGCACCTCCATGTCTTCTTTGACTTGCTCCTGCTGGTCTCTCAGCTCACCAAAAGCATCGATTATCAAACCTGTGCAGAAACAAGAATCTAAATAATATAATAATAATAATAATGAGTATTTGTAAGGCGCTTTTCACAGTTTTAACTGTCTCAAAGCGCACGTAGAGTAAAACACATCCAAGGAACAGACACAATCAAAACGCTGGGTCGCTGCACAGGGGATAATAATTCTTCGCTATGGCTTTAGAGCTCGAAACAATTGCTCTGCGCATGGGCGGAGACTGGATGGAGAGCTAAGGATCTTGGGAAATGAAGTCCTGACCACTAGAATTGACTTTTTGTTATCTATTCCTCATGTAAAACGATATCAAAAGGATACGAGTCACAAGTTAGGTTTGCTAAATAAAGAAGAAAAAATACTAATTTTAAGAGAATATCAACGTAACTGAAGCAGAAAGGTTAATAAGGGATGTTTTTTGATCCGCTTGAGCGCTGAACTGACTATCTAAGAAATCTTAGAACCAAGCCCAAGCCCAGTCTCATAAAGGGGGGAAGTCGATCAGGTCGCACAGAAAGATACCCTGAATGATGGCCAGGAGGATGACAATGACGAAGAAGAAGAAAGTGATGTCAAAGACCACTCGATACAGCTCGTACTCATCCCCTGCTGGATCCTCAATCTCATCTCCAATGCCACCACCAGCCCGCACTCCCACATACATGTGAAAGAGGTAACACTAGAGAGAGAGAGAGAGAGAGAGAGAGAGAGAGAGAGAGAGAGAAACAAAGAGGGAGGAAGCGAAAGTGAGATAAACAGTCAAGCTAGAGTGAGGAAAAAAGTGAGACAAATTAGATTTCAGATTTAGTGCGTGAGAAAGAAAACAAGAAGGGAAATTGAGAGAAATGAGGAATAGATGGAAACATATTGAGTCGGAGCAAGAAAGATAAATAGAAAAAGAGAATGAGAGAATTAATTTCAGATACACAGTTGAGAAAAAAAAATGAAAATTAGAGAAACAGAAAAGAAGAGAATTGGTGAGGTAGAATGAAAGAGCCATTCAAAGCGATTATTTTAGTCTTCACATCAACAATCTGTTACAGTTTCTTGGCCTAAGAGATTAAAAAAAAAAAAAAGTCAAGTGACCTCACCGTCATCATGTCATCACACTTCATGTCTGGCTCATCTTCATCTTCACTCTTGTTGTAAAACTTCCTGAAGAAGTTGAAGGCCACCACGGTGTAGAGATAGACCACCACGGCCAACAACCCTACAGTCATCATCAGCTACACAGCCACAAAAAGAGTAAGAAGAGACACACACACACACACACTTCAGCTGAGAGTGACTGCACCTGTTTTCCGTTGTGTGTGACTGAGGAAAGAATGGTGCGTAGAGTTTTCACACCCATGGCGATGTCCAGCAAGTGACACGCAAAGAAGAAGTTGTTGTAATGTCCCAGAAGCGACATGATGGTGTACCACACCAGATAGAGAAACGTCTGAAAAACATCCTCACGGCTTTACTTTGAGGACTCACACGGACTCGCAATAAAAACACTCACGTTGTCCGTGAACACCACTCCAAATTTCCAGATCTGATACTTGACGTCGATGGAGGTGAGCCTGAAAAAGACCTTCATTGAGACATGAGCTTTTAGTGCAGAATGTGAGTTTGACGAAGGAGAAGCAGCACCAAGCGAGGACGGAGTTGTCTGGCTCTTCCGGCTTCTTGTCTGTCTGCTGTTTGCTGACGTCCAGCGATGCCAGGTCCATTCCCAGCAGCTCTGCGATCCGCTCCCGGCCATAGATGTCACCGTATTTATCCAGAACCTTGTCACAGATCCACCCAACCTTAAACTCGGCTCATCAATCCCAATACACATCAGAAACCTCTTTACCTTCCGTTTCACAAACTTGTCCCAGTAGTTAGTGGGAAAAGAGCTGAACAAAACAGAAATAACTTTTTATGTCTGCTCATTTCGAGATTTTGAGTTCATCACTTATGAATTGTTTTGACGTTGCAATTGATCATGATTGATCACAGTCTGCGATTACTCGGGTTTTCCCAGCACTCACGGTGTGTTGAGCACCAGTCTGTCCCACTGTCCTTTAATGTCGTCGTCCTCTGGCTGCTCAGTGATGTAAAGACCATCAAACTCCAACTTCCTCGCCAGCTCCTTCTCTCGTTTAAAGATGACAAGTGGAATCTGACCAAAGTTTAACATCAGTTGTGTAGAGATGACAAATTCCAGGACATGGTTTGAACGTGCTGAAACGTGCTGCCCACCTTGAGACAGTTGTAGCCAATGATGGTGATAAACGCAATAATGGTGTGAACTATAGCCAGGCAGGACATGGCGGGCTGCATGTATCCAGTGCTCTCCTCCAGAAAATAATAAACCGGTCCGTCTTCCTCCTCTTCATCGCCTCCACCCACTACACCGGAGCCTTCCAGTTCCTCCTCAGAACCTTCAAACTGCCCAGATCCTTCAAACAGACCTGAGCCTTCATACTCTTCAGCTGTGGGAGGACTATCCGAAACCTGAAGAACCACAGAATAGACAAAAATTATATATATATTAGGGCTGTCAAAGTTAACGCGTTAACTCATGCGATTAATTAAATTTGTTTAGTCGCGTCAAATTTTAACGCCATTAATCGCACTTCCGGTTTGGCCGATTTTTGAGTTTCACTTCAAAACCATTCAGTATTATTTGTACAGTTTTTTGCAAAGCTGAAATCACAGCGCACTTATAGAAAGAATAGAGTGCAATTCAATTATTCACAGTCTCTCAGACGACTGCGTGCGCATGCGCACAAACCATATGTCGGACTTTTGTTCCTTTAGATAAAAATTTGTGATCAGTCTTTTCAGCTAGACTAATTATCAGTGCCATACTTTTGCCACACAAATATACAAATACATATCCGTTGTCTCTTTTCTTCAAAATAAATTACTTATACCGTTTTGACTAAAGAAAACAATGGGTAAGCCGGTCATAATAATTAAATAAGAAATATTACAGTATTTAAACAAGTGTTTATTTTGTGTTGAGTTTACATTAATTTACATTTTACACTTCAATATTCAATATTACAAGATTCTAGTGATGGGTCCGGCAACACCGATGCGCCGGTGCCTGCGTCGAGCTCGCGTAGCAAAGCCTCGGTGTCGCGCGCGTTTCGCTTTGCGAGTCACGTGACCGATACAGAAACTGTTTCGCTCGGACAGTGACGCGGCAAACCGTGTTTATAAGAAGCGCATCGGTCTGTCAACAGGACGCATCGACCAAAAAGCCGATCTCTTGAGGTTCATTGTGATGAGAATCTTTATAATTTGTTTGATAATTTGTTCAAAGAAGGTTTGTTCGCAAAGCTGTTTTGAAGTATAAACCGCGTATTTTTACGCTTTTCCCGACGGTGAGATAATGACGCTTTACAATTAATCTACTATTATACAATAATACAATAGCCAAATCATGAATATTACTCGAAAAACATAGAGTATCTGACGCGTATTTCCGTGACATATCTGACGCAGCCTCGTCACAAGATCACACATCATCACACCACACCTTTTCTCCAAGTTTTCAAACACGTTTGAAATAATTTATTTGATTAAATGTATCATGGTGTTTAACCCCAATAAGGCCTGAATCATGTTATCTAAATTAAATGTTACATTAAAATATTGTTTTGATATTTCCAGTTTTTTTGTGGTTGCATCTATTTCGTTGCATCTTTTGAATTATTTCAAAGTACAAAAAAGGTCCGGCAAAAGGCCCAACACAAAATGTTTTAAAGGGGTGCCAATGGTCAAACGGCAGGCAAAAAAGAGAAAGAAGGGGGAATTGGTATGGGAAAATACCATGGGATCGATTCCCAGAGAGAGTGAATGAATTTGTTAAGTTGTAAAGCGTCTTTATTAAAAAACGCAATTTGTTTCCTTTTTGCTTCATCCTGTCCCACTTTCTCCATCTGAATTAAAATTCATTTCAATACAATTCTTTGTTTACTATTCATATTATCTGCCGGTTAAATGTTGCATGTGCTCCGACATAAAACGTATTTTTGTAATAAAATTTGTAAAACAATAAAAACCAGTCCAGAAGCCCAATCACAACATGTTCACTAGATCTTCACACTATGAAACATGTTCACATTGTTTATTCGTTGTATGTAAACATAACAAAGACGCTTCATCATTTTTAATGAAGATATGAAATAATATATATACTAATCAAATAGGCCATCAAATCAGCGTCAGTCGAGTCTCAACGACATTGCCTGTAGGAATTTTTAGACTCCAGCAGATGTCAGTATTCAGCGACACCGTATCGACGCAGTATCAACAGTGTGCCAATGTGTCGAAACGTGTCATGACGCCTCATCGACCCATCACTACAAGATTCTATACTTGTTCATGTTATTAATAATTGTTAATACTAAAGAATTATTAATAATAAATTATTATTATTATTATTATTTGTGACTTAATCGCGATTAATTTGGTTGAGGAAGTGCGATTAACTGGTTAAAAAAATGTAATCGTTTGACAGCCCTAATATATATATATATATATATATATATATATTGCTGTCAAACGATTAAAATTTTTCACACTTGCGATTAATGGCAATTAAATGACTAAAGCTTGGAATAATGGATAATAAGGTGTAATATGTAAATTAAGTGTTATGTAAACAAAATTAATATGTAAACTCAACACTAAATATAGACTAGTTTAAATACTGCAATATCATTTAGTAAAATTTTTGTTCAATTTGCAATATATTTTCTTAGTTTTTTAACCCTCCTAGATCGAGTCACCAGTTCAAGATAAAACACACAAAAAAATGTCAATTTTGGACTTGCATAGAAGTGTTATACATCCATTTAAAGTTTGAAGTACCCATTTTTTAGGTTACACTCTTAAAAAAAACAGGACATTGTGTTTTTTGTAAAAATAATAATAATAATAATAATAATAATAATAATAATAATAAAACTAAAACTTGATGCACGTTTTGCTTTCTTTTTGTCAGCTAAAAAACAAAACAAGTTAAATACTTCTCACTCTAACATGAAACATATGTCTTAGAATGTACATAAAAAAAATTCCATAAAGCTTAGAATGTCTGTTTTTAAATATAAGTGTAAGTAAATACAGTATTGTCTTCATCTAATCCCTATGAATCTACAGTGGCGGCGTGTTGAACAGAGATTTGAATCTGACGAATAAGTTACATATTTGCAGTTGAAACGTCTAAATAAGGTTGAGTCTCAGTTTTAACAAGTCCATTCAAGAACATTCAAAACACAGCAAGATTGATGAGACAAGCAAGTGTCTGTCATTAAACACTTTCACCTGCTGCTATTTAGGCGCAGAGCTTGTGATCATAATGAGCCACACCTGGGTGACACTAACTCGGCTCTCTGGGTCTATTCATTGCATTTTTACCAAACCGAAAGTGAAAAAACTGCAACTGTGATTAATGGCGTTGAAAAAAAATTTACTCGATTAAGCACTTAAAATTAATCGCGTGCGTTAACGAGTTAACATTGACAGCCCTAATATATATATATATATATATATGCACATACATGTTATACACACTTTATATATACTGTATATAACAAACATCTGACCTTGTAAAAAAGCAAAATGAAGTTTAATGCAAAGGCCATGAAGAGAGCCAGGAAACGAAGGTTGTAGAAGTTGCGGGACAAGCAGTTCTGAAAACAGAAGACTAGTAGTGAAGAACTCTTCAAGAGATGAAATGTTGATGAACAATCACTTCAGTCATACCATAAATTTATTTCTCTGAATATCCAGCTCATTCCAGAGCTCAAATCCGGTTCCTTTGGTTGATTTCTTCTCCTTCTTGAGTTTGGTTGCTTTCTCGGGTTTGGGTTCTTCTGGAGGCGTTTCAGTTGCAACTTCGACCTCCTTTTCAGCTTTTTCACCAACCTCAGTGCTGTAACCCAATGGAAATATCTCGTTTTAATACGTTGATTTGATCACAAAAGTCATTGCCTCGTAAAATCAATGTCAAAACATTTTCTTTAGAGTTCAAAACTCATGTGTCTTAACAAATTTCTCACTCTGCTTTCTCTGGCTCTGGAGGAGGCTCTTCAACAGCAGGTGGTTGCTCGGATCCTGCTTCTTCTGGTTGCTGTAGAATGAACAACGCAACATTTCATAAAAAGCCATCAATTGTAGGAGAACAGTCTAAAAAAAACCATGGAGCAACATTCCGGACAAAATAGAAAAATATGTCGAATTGCATTCAAACTGCTTCGAATTATATGCGTAACACATTTCAAAATAAATTTGTGAGATCAAGTCAAGAGGTGACAGAACCTGCCAATCAGCATCAGTGGGCGGTTCAAATAGAGTGTCTTGTGAATGATTGGCCAGTGACGTCACTCGAGGGCAACAACAAGGCATCTGACGGACGAGTAATGAAACATCCACAGCAAATAAACATACACGTGATGGGCTTTAAAGGTTCCTCCTCAGTTTCACCTCTTACATCCACTGTTCATTCTCTTCCTCATCCACCCATTCATTCATAGTAGACCAGCCCACTGACGCCGATTGTATGGTTCTGAAATGCTTCACATTTTGTTTTTTTTCGCTTGCAATCTTTACATTTTTTGCGAAAATCTTTGGAGAAAATCTTAAATGTTGAAAACCTTTTTTCTTTTTCTGTGTCAAAGATGAGAACATAGCAAGCAAAACACATTTAAAAACGAAATGGACATGTGAAACATTTATTTGAAGCATTTTATTGCATTACTGCTGAATGTTTTTTTTTATATAACTTTCTAGTATTTTTTAAAGTATAAATATTTTAATTATAAATAGTGCTTCTATTCATACTATTTACTATTTATATATTTATTTAACAAACCTTCAGCTTGTTAAACTCAATCAATAATTAAATAATTAAAAAAAAAGTAAATACTAAATCATAATTTGGATTGGCTGAAATAATGTTTTTGTGTAAGGACCACGGCCACTTTGATCTGGAAAATTTGGGTCCTGAGGTCAAAAAGATTAAGAACCCCTGTGCTAAGTGATGTAAAGTCAATTGAACTTGCAAATTGAACATAGGTTTGCATTAGAGGTTTGTTCGTTTATGTTCAAATGGAGTTCGCATTTGAGTGCACATTTTGTCTACTTATGCATGTCGAGCGACCAAACACAATTGCAAATCCAATGTTGACATCTCTTTAAAGAAATATCTGGAATTTTGCTCCACGAGGTACAGATGAGAAATCTTTTCACCATTTTCCGCTTTAACAGAGGCGTTCCCTCAGGAGTAGGTGGCTCCACAGGAGTCGTGTCACCCATGTCTCCAAGTCCACCAGGCGTATCAATTCCAGGGATTTTGCCACTATCTATTTCTTGGATGTCCTCATCCTCTTCTTCTCCACCTCCAGCTTCCATTAAGTCAGTCATTCCTCCTGTTTCCTGCTCTTCTCCACTCCTTGGTTCTCCAGGTAGGTCTCCGTGAACCTCGTCTTGAGTAGGATCTGGCATACTTGCGAGGATTTCGGTCATAGTGATGTTTTTGGCTCCTTCAACTAAACCACCTCCAAAAAGAGTTTGCCAGATGAGCAGGAAGAAACCTTTGCACACGCTATAAATAAAGTGCAGGATTCCTATGAGGATGGTCCAGAGGAATGAAGCCACTCCGACAACGATTTCCTTGATGGTCATCTTCCGAAGTCTGCGGTACTGCCTGCGAAGATTACGAAAGGTGAACAATCCTAGGAAATTCATGACACTTTTAATGAAATCGGCAAAGGCAGAGCTTGATTCTGGTTGGCCGTCTTCTCCGCCGGCCTCATCGTCACCATTGGCTCCTGCTTCAGGATCTTCCTCGTCATCCTCTTCCTTCTCTTCCCCATCCTGTTCTGAAATTTGCGAGGCGATGTTCATCTCAAATATTGTGTCCTCACAAAAGTTGACAAACAGCTCCATCTTCTCAGACTCTCCACCCTCATTGACCACGTCAAATATAAACTGTCGCTTGGACTCACGGACCTGAGGCATCTCCCACTGTTTTCGATTCACTTCACTGATTTCAAAGTATATTCTCTCGATTTTCCTGCTGGCACCCATTATCTCTATACGACCCAGGAAGGGACGGAAATAGTTCAGAACACTCTCCGCTTGTACTAGGAAGTTTTGCAGTCTGGTATCGTGAGGAACATGCTCCGACAAGTTAGTAAGCAGCACAGCGATGTTAAAGCCAATGTCTTTAGCTGGCTCTTGAAAGCGGTTTGCAAACTCGTCGTAATGGATCATTTCATTTTCATCGGCCTCTGAGCAGGACAACAGGAACTGGATCTCGGAGGGTGTGTACTGTTTCTGGCTATCCATGGCTTTCTGGAAGTCTTTTTTGGATATCAGACCTCGAGGATCCGTCACATAGTCTCGGAATGCATCGGATGCAACAATGTCCTTCAGCTTGAGAAACATGTCAAAGAATTTAAGAATCATTTCAACATTACTAGAAGATTCCACCAGCATGTCCACCATTTGGCGAGCAATGGTTCCATTTACAACGTTACCTGCGTGAAAGAGGAGAACATTGTTGGCCAAAAATAAGGTTTGGGCAAAACTGCATAGTGGAGATGCTCTATTCTGATATTAATCAGAAATTATTATCCAAGACACAGCTTGTGTTTTAAAAAAAAAAAAAAAAAAAAAAAAAAATGGAACGATTGAAAAGCTTCTGCATAGACAGGAAGACGTGGATCATACCCTCCAACAGAGACAACAACATGACCACCATGTCTTTCTGAAGATCCAGCAACTCCTTCAGGAGACCAATCTGACTGGAATCCTGGAAGAAAATAGAAGGACATAACATCTGCGGCCTCACCACAAGACCACAAACAATCAAACCATGAATAATGAATTTCAGGATTAATCACTTAAGGATGCTGGTATAACATAATTTGATGCTTTATGGAACATAAAAGGCATGAACACGTTAATGCTAAAATTATTTCAAAATGCGGGCAGAGGATAGCAGGCCTTAGCATGTGAATAGCTTGTGTGCTAACAGAGGTTAAAGTGCTAATTATTGAAAACAGAAGCACACAGCAGATCATGAAAAACACTCAGGTTTCAACAAACACTAACTACAGCAAGTCTGGACACACATGTTTTTTCAGCAAAGTCACTAGCCATTCATTATCACGACACTCCTCAGGCTGTTTGGTCCCAGAGACGCTTAAGACGTGAGTTTTATCATTTTAACAAGCTTTACAAAATCAAGCATTTATATGAGATGTAGGCTGTTAACATGAGCTTTATCACGTGATAAAAATCTATCCTCAAAGTCAGATTGGGAGCTGGTCTGTACAACACAAGGTTTGACAATTTACACATTGATATTTTAGCACAAATGTACACATTACGTTCTTGTACCCATTACTTTTTGAGTTTCACATTGAGAGGAACAGACACAATTTTGAGACGTTGCTTTTATTAAAAGTATTGCAACCTTTTTTTTCCTCAAAATTGTGAGTTGTAAAGTCAGAATTGCCAGTTAAAAATTTTGAATTTGTACTTTCTAATTGGCAATTGTGAGAAAAAAAAGTTTCAATACTTTTGTTATTTATTAGTGGCGTAACGCTTTTATATGGATGCAATGTTATTTGCTCCTTGTGCATTGTCAAGTTCTTTCAGTCTCAAGTACCACTAACCTGCACCGTGTCGCTTAGTTAAAATTAAAATTAAATTAAATTGAACCTTTATTAGTCCCTCATGGGGAAATTTTTTCTCTGCATTTAACCCATCCGATCAGACATGAACTCGGAGCAGTGGGCAGCCACGGTGCGGCGCCCGGGGGGCATAATGCACAGTGTCAATTTGCTACAATTATAGATTGCAGAAAAAATATATATCTATGCTCTATATATCCACCTCTATAACATATAAAAATTATTACTATTGAGCTGGACAACACTTTGTGTATGAAGTGAAAGTGTGTGTATATGGGTCCAAACAACCTGGATGTGTGATGCTGGGACATGGGGTGGGGGGTCACGTCAAGAGTAAAGAGAAAAATACATACTCTTCCCTGCACACAGCATATGAAAAACAGCTCAGTCAGTACAGCGATCAGAGCAAAAACAATATTACATGGACTACATGTAACATGTTACGCACTTTATCTGTACAAAAAGCATCAAATGTGTATGAATGGCTTTCCATTCTGGAAAGGTGGTTTAGTTTCCATGCTTTTGCTGTCATTCTACTGATGCTCAGCGTGATTTTAATGATAACAATGAGATACGTATTAACATCATGTGAGGAACCGCCAGCCTACCTGTGCTAGTTTCATCATCATGTGAGCGAACACGTGCAGGAACCCGACCACCGCGTCCCACAGGCGGCTGTGTGCCAGGGACTGCTGGTTTCCTGTGCACGGACCCTGAGGCAGAGCGGTAAACACCAATGCTCCATGGTCTTTCAGGAGCAAAACGCTTTCACAATTCAAAACCACTGTTTTAATAATCACATTTGAAACTGAATCTACGTATTTGCATTTTTACCCATACCCCAATAAACGTGAACAAAACGAGAAAAGTTAAATCATATAATAATGTTAACGTGCATAGGGAAAACCTGATGGAAAAGGTGGTGAAGGGAACCTGTATATACTCGGTGAGGCTGTTGAAAACCTGCTTGGCCACAGTCATGGCTTTAGAGAAGTTTCTCTTGCCTGGCTCATCGATGATGTCTTTGCCCGAGTAATACCAGTAGAAATCACTGATCGACTCCTGGAAAATAACATTCTAGTTGACATTATATAACCATTTAGGCATTTGCATACACATGGACATGATTCCACTTAATCAGTACTGAAAGCAGCTGATCATTCTGATATATTTCCAATAATGTTCAAGCTCGGTGCATTTTTTTTGTAAAGTGCGTTTTCTAAAGTGCAATTTGTAAATGTGTTTTAGATACGGTCACCTGTAGCCTGAGGAGGTAATCCACTGTGCAGATGATGACGTTAATGGTGGTTGTGCTGCCTGTCTGCGTGCGGAGGTAGTTCTGGAAATCTACACAGAAACACCACCGTCGCTGACAAAGACTACAACTCCACATCTAAAATAATCTTTTTTTTATTTTTAGAGAAATTATTTTCAAAATGCTGTAGAAGGAAACTGAGGATGTTCACCATTATTGTGGCCTTCACAGAGAAGCTGCAGGAAGCGGAAGAGGTCACACGTGAACTCATCATCAGCCATGACCTTTTCACCTGACAAGGAGCAACAGTGTGACAAACAACATTTACACAGCAAGAAACATTAGCGAGAGAGAGAGAGCTAGAGAGAGAGAGAGAGAGAGAGAGAGAGAGAGAGAGAGAGAGAGAGAGAGAGAGAGAGAGAGAGAGAGAGAAAGGAACAGAGTGAGAGAGAGACAGATACATTAACCGCTTTTCACTGGCTTGAAACTGCCACATTTCTAGCCAAGAGGAAAAAAGGAAGTGTCACAGAATGACAGAAAAGTGTGAGAGGGATGAAAGGAGAAAGTGAGAGACAGAGAGAAAGGAAAAGAAAGTGACAGAAGGAGAGCTGAAGACAAAAGACTGAGTGTGAAGAGTGTACAGTATTAAGAGAAAGGAGTGTGTGTGTATTAATAACTAGCAGCGCAACTAAACCCCAGCAGGACAGACTGAGGCTTTTACACAGGAGCTTACAGCTTACACATACATGTGACTGTGGGTGGAAATGACTGGATTGTATTTACATATATTTTTGTATATGGCATAATTTATCTGTATTTCTATTTGACTTTGGACTTGACCTGAAACAGAAATAAACACACACACAGATACACCAACAAAACCAAACCAGAGCGACAGAGAGAGAGAAGAAATGTGAAATCAGAGGCATGGAGGCATTATTTACCCCGATCAAGCTTCATGTCTGAGGCCGGTGAAGTTGAGGAGCGATGAAAAGACGAGGAAGAATATAATCATGGAAAACAGGGATGGTGAGATGAGGGCAAACAGATGACATGGAGTGAACAGGGAATTAAATATGGCTAATATCACATCCTTCACATTGTAATATTAGACTATAACTACTGACGGCGAATGATGAGGCGGAGGAGGACGGTCACATTTCCACTGATCCAAAAAGTGTTTCCAGGTTAGAATGATCAAGTGTGACGGATGACTGAATACTTGGGTTTGTCTCGTTTGGAACGTATATTTAAATTAGACTTATGAATAAACACGTTCAGCCATGTGTAACGACATGACTTTAAATGTGTGATGTTGGAACATTCTGACAGTGATAGACTTACTCGTTCCTTCCTCTGACACCATACCTAGACCCTCGGCTTTATTCTGCCTCTCGAAAGCATTCAAGTCCAAAACACTGAAAAACATCCACAAACATGATTTCTGAATCTGCTGGAATTACTATCACTTGGTTATATCTACAGTTAATATCTATAAACTACAGTTTGGTTCAATTATTAGAAAAAATTCAGACTACTTATTTTCAAATTTATACCGGGATCGTGAACTATTACCATTTAAGAAATGGCTGATGAGTAGCATCTGTATTTTATTGTACAGTTGGTTCCTTTATAATGAACATAGACAAAATAGTGAGAATAACGGTGTGTTCCTTATACCTAAAGGTCTGTATACTTATACACTATACAACTACTATAAGCAAGTCCATTGCAGCAGTTGTTTCTGCATTTGTGTCACATTGTACATGCAACAGTCCAGATATAATGTAGTTATATCAGGAAACAACTGAACTTGTTCCGTACAGCCGAAGTTCATTGCAAGCAAGTTATATCAGGTATTTTTATTTTAAGAGGGTGTTATAGTCCAGTCCATTTAAAGCATCTATGACCGACCTGCACGTCTGCATCAGCGTCTGCACACTGAGGAAGAAGCCCACATCCTTCTTGTCCTTCAGATATTCCAGCATTTTCTACAAACAAAAGCTCTTTCTCAATCGCCGTCTTATGAACTATTGAATCATTTCTTTTCCTCACTAACCCGCTGGACCTCACAGTTCCCTCCGTTTAGGATGGAAATGCCAAGCTTGAGGGTGGATGACACCATACAGCCAGTCTCCCCTGCGCACACATACGTACATGAGGAGAAGTTGTCTCTGCAGACAGACTCAGTGAGGAGGAGGTGAGGTGTGGAGACCTTTGCAGGCACTGATCATCTGCAGGACCATTTCGGCAGCTCCTCTGTTGTGCAGACGTGACTGCTGGTATAGGAGCCTTTGTTTTTCCATCTCTTTCTCCTGTTGGATTATTTATAATAGAAGAAATGTGTGAGCACTTCATTTATCTCATCTACAGTCAAGTGAAGCGGAGTCTTTCTCCAACTTTTCGATGAATCTACTCTGAAGACTTTAACAAACTGACTTCTGCTGCTGGTCGAGATGCGAGTTATGGTTGTTTATCAGGATGCACCAAATGTTTAGTGTAGAAATGATCTGTCTGTCTGTCTATATCAATCAGTCGGTCAGTCTCATGACAGATTATACAATGCATCTCTCTCCACTTCAATATATCTTTTTTAAATAAAGCATTTACAGTTTTAGTAGAAACTACATAGTTTTCTCAAACTTTGTCTAGAATGTTCATTTTGGTACATCCCTAAAATACAAATTTAATATTTACAGATAGATATTTGTCTTGTTTGATCAAAATAATTACAGTAAAGTTAAACGACCAAGTTCATACTTTTTCTGATCTGAACCCTCAACTTAGTCGTTGCTAGCACCACACCCAACTGACAAGCTGCATGAATTCCATATTCCTACAGCACATCTATTGTGATTATTTTGCATGCTTTCAAACATCATTAGTTATGGGATAAACATTCTAAAATCTCACGTTTGACTTCCAGGGCAAACGTTAGACTACAGTAAACACTCCTGATGGCTTTGCATCTCACACAGATGCCAAGAGCCATGCAGGTCACTCATCTACAGCGCTGCCTCCTGCTGGTGACACTACACTGGACAAGAGCTTCTGAAAAACAATCAGCACCCGCACGGAATGAACCTTTATCAAGGATTGATTCACGATCCACTTTTAAAGCAAGCATAATCCCATTCATGTCCACCGACTGAATCAACAAAAAGTGTTTTCTAGTTCTTTATCTTATCTAAAATTAAAAATCTCTTTGGCACTAAAAAGGTACCAGGTCTTGATTTCAGAGGAAGACCGTTTGAGGCATGTGTGTGACATGTGTGACAAAAGTTTCTCGACAGCCCCTTACGCCGCACGTGATAAACTCTGCTCGTCTTCACTAGGTCTTATGTTTCATAGCAGTCCAGGCATATGAAGAACAGCACAGAAAGGTTTTCTTGCAGAAGGGTACAGTAAAAGATTGAGCATGCATAACAAACCCTCCCCCCTCCCTGAATGCAGATGCATGTCGGTGCGTCACTCTTACCGTCAGTGTGTTCAGACGCTGCTCTGGATTTAACTGTAGTCTGTGTGTCAGTACTATGTCAGTATGGGGCATTTGGGCAAGATAAACATGCAGACAGTTAGGTTGGCAGAGACAATAGAAAATACTGCAGAATCAACGTCCACTTGACTCTTTGTCGGTATCCCCAATAGGTAGGTAAGCCCAAACCGTAAACTATGGAGTCAACCGGACGTTTTCACCACACAAATACCCTGTATATATTGTTTCCATATATTTTACTCCAAACAAGCCCAACTGGCCAATTTTATAAACATTCTAGGGTTCTTCAAACACAGACAGAATCTCTCTCTCACTCTCTCTCTCTCTCTCTCTCTCTCTCTCTCTCTCTCTCTCTCTCTCTCTCTCTCTCTCTCTCTCTCTCGCTCTCTCTCTCTCTCTCTCTCTCTCTCTCTAGGGCTAAAGTTATGCTAAGGGTGTCAAAGTTAACTAGTTAACGCACGCGATTAATTTTAAGTGCTTAATCTACTTAATTTTTTTTAACGCACTTTCAGTTTGGTGAAAATGCAATGAATAGACCCAGAGAGCCGTGATAATGTCACTCAGGTGTGGCTCATTATGATCAGAAGCTCAGAGTGATTACTTTGCGCCTAAATAGCAGCAAGTGAAAGTGTTTAATGACAGACACTTGCTTGTCTCATCAATCTCGCTGTGTTTTGAATGTTCTTGAATGGACTTGTTAAAACTGAGACTCAACCTTATTTAGACGTTTCAACTGCAAATACGTAACTTATTCGTCAGATTCAAATCTCTGTTCAACACGCCGCCACTGTAGATTCATAGGGATTAGATAAAGACAATACTGTATTTACTTAAAGCTTAGAATGTCTGTTTTTAAATATAAGTGTATGGAATTTCTTTATGTACATTCTAAGACACATGTTTCATGTTAGAGTGAGAAGTATTTAACTTATTTTGTTTTTTAGCTGACAAAAAGAAAGCAACGTGCTTCAAGTTTTAGTTGTATTATTATTTATTTATTGTTACAAAAAAAACACAATGTCCTGTTTATATTAAGAGTGTAAGCTAAAAAATGGGTACTCCAAACTTTCAATTGATGTAGAACACTTATATGTAAGCCCAAAATTGACTTTTTTTGTGTGTTTTATCTTGAATAAAGAGTTACTCGAACTCGGAAGGTTAAAAAACTAAGAAAATATATTGCAAATTGAACAAAAATTATACTAAATTTTATTGCAGTGTTTAAACTAGTGTATATTTAGTGTTGGGTTTACATTAATTTACATATTACACATTATTACCCATTATTCCAAGCTTTAGTCATTTAATCGCTATTAATCGCGATTAATTTGGTCAGGGAAGTGCGATTAACTAGTTAAAAATTTTGACAGCACTAATTTATCGTTTCACAGCATTAATATTAATATATATATATATATATATCTCCTAGGATCTCCTAGGAGCTTCGGGAACCTCCCCAGGGTTTTTCCTCGTTAAAGAGGTTTTTTTACCTGGCCACTGTTGCGTATGTGCTTGCTCGCTGCTCTTTGTCTTTGTCTTGTCATAACCGCAGCCACTTACTTAACACCAACAATCCAGACGAAAAATTGAATAAAAAGCAACATTTCCCTTACATATTTACACGTGCGCTTTGAGACAGGTAAACTGTGAAAAGCGCCTTTATTAGGGCTGTCAACGTTAATGTGTTAACTCATGCGATTAATTAAATTTGTTTAATCGCGTCAAATTCTATTAACGCCATTAATCACACTTCCGGTTTTGCCGGTTTTTGAGTTTCACTTTCAAAACCATTCAGTATTATTTGTACAGTTTCTTGCAAAGCTGAAATCACAGCGCATTTATAGAAAGAATAGAGTGCAATTCAATTATTCACAGTCTCTCAGACGACTGCGTGCGCATGCGCACAGACCATATGTCGGACTTTTGTTCCTTTAGATAAATGTGTGATCAGTCTTTTCAGCTTGACTAATTATCAGTGCCATACTTTTGCCACACAAATATACAAATACATATCCGTTGTCTCTTTTCCTCAAAATAAATTACTTATTTCTTTTTTAATTATTAAGCAATTCTTACCAATAGTTTTCTTTAGTCAAAACGGTATATTACAGTATTTAAACAAGTGTTTATTTTGTGTTGAGTTTACATTAATTTATATTTTACACTTCAATATTCAATGTTACAATATTTTATTTTGTTCATGTTATTAATAATTGTTAATACAAAAGAATTATTAATAATAAATTATTATTATTTGTGATTTAATCACAGTTAATTTGGTTGAGGAATTGCGATTAACAAGTTGAAAAAATGTATTCGTTTGACAGCCCTAATATATATATGTCTGTCTGTCCCTATATCCGTCTTTCAGTCTGTCTGTCCGTCTGTCTATCTACCTGTCTGTCCAGTTATCCATCTGCCTGTCTGTCTTTCTATTGATATTTATGTCCATATTTATGTCTCGTCTGTGTCTGTGAGTCTGTATATTTACATGTCTGCATTTCTGCCTGTGTGTCTGTATGGAGCTGTTTGTCTTTCTGTCTGCCTGTAACCTTCTGAATCTGTGTCTATCCTGTCACCAATCTTTGAATTTATTAGACATTCACTTGATCTCTCTGCTTATTCATTGACCTGTCTTTCTACCCTGTATTTTATAGGATTGTGTGTTCAGGAGCTGTAATTCATGCTACAGAGCATTAGACTTATCACAGACAACGGCTGGACAGATGGACGGGTGAGTGTGAGTGAGTGAGTGAGTGAGTGAGTGAGTGAGAATGAGTGATGTGGTTTGGATGTCACTCTACCGCTTGTGTATCTTTCCCATTCCCAGCCCCTGGCTTCCCCATACCATCTCTGTCTGTCGCACCTCAAAGGACATCTCTTCCTCTCCCACCTCCTCCTCCTCTCCACCCTCATCCTCTTCACCAATGTGACAGCTCTGCGTTAAACAAATGTAGACCCAATTAAAGACGTGCCAGAGTGATGATGTGCAAAACAAGACAATTGAACACATGGAGAAACTCTCACCTTAGCCATTATATCAGCATAAGCCATGTATAAGTAATCAATGTCCAGTTTACTGCGATAAAACAGATAGATGTTACTAGAACTGAATAAAGCTTTAAAAGTTTTATCATTGAGTAGGAATACAATCGAGTCTTACATAACAGAAAATACAATTAAAAAGACATCTGTGAGTCACACAGACCTAGATAATAAAGTAAAAAAAAAAGTTCTTGGTCTCTCACCTCTTCTCGGTGAGGGCTGTGCGGCTGAAGTGAAGAATGAGTTGATGCAGAGGGTCCGGCTTAGTTTCCTTTTCCTCTTCCTCCTCCTCTTCTTTCTCCATTGCTTTCTAAAATCATTCCATAAAATAAAAACAGACTATTTTAGAACAGACTGACACAAAGTTAAGATTAGATGTGAGAGGTGAGGGACTAGAGACAGACACAGACTGGCAGGCAGATAGACAGATAAACAGAGATACCAGAAAAATATATAGAGAATAATATAACCAGACAGTAAGAAAAAGTTGAACCTAATGAATGAATGGATACGAACTTGTATGACAACAATTTGGAAAAACTCACAGACAGGTCGTCGATCATTCTGTCCTCAAAGGAATATCCTTCTGTCTGGATCCAGTTCCTCTTATACCCATCCAGAAACATGTTAGAAGCTCTATGCCTGTGAAAAAGCAGGGGTCAGGGGTCTTTTGGGGAGTTTCGCTCTTCCGGGAGTGGTGTTAGACTGACCTGGGGAGGTTGTAGAGCGGAGTCATCCTAAAACACGCCACTACTGCCCGACGCCGCTGCTTCGACAGCAGCTTGTGCCACACCATCTTTTTCGACTTAAAAGGATGTTCAGTCTGAAGTCGGACAAAACAAGGGAGTTTACTGTGCTTTTGGGGTTTAATTTCTCTGTCTGTCAAATATTTTTCCTCCGAGTCCATCTATCTATCTATCTATCTTTTTTTTTAATTGTCTATCCATTCACCCGCCCATCTGTCTGTTTATCTATCTTTCTCCCGGTCCGTTTATATAAATATTTATCTATTCTATAAGCAGGGTTAATACACTTTCGGAAAGATAAAATTCAAGCACTTTTCAAGCACTTTCAAGGTCCATGTTCAAGTTTTTCCAGCACCTTTTTGTAAAATTTACATTTAAAGTAGGGCTGTCAAAATTAGCGCATTAATGCATGCGGTCAATTTTAAATTCTCAATCGCGATATTTATTTGTAACGCATGATATTGCAATTCAATCATTCACACTATCTTTCAAATGACTGCACATGTGCCAATCATTAAGAAGACCGAGAAGAGACACTGCTCATAAGATGACTTGTTTCCACACAATTAAAATTTCAAGCATTTTCAAGCACTTCGTTTAAAATTCAAGCACTTTCAAGGCCTTGAAAACACATTATTGAAATTCAAGCATTTTCAAGGATGTCAAGCACCTGTAGGAACCCTGTATAAGGTCAATCTGCCTATCCATCTGAGCTTGTGTCTACCCATCTGACTTTCCATGTATGGGACTGGGCATAGTCTGTTTCATCTGACACACGTTTTCACATTCGTTGTTGTCTGGCTGGCGAAACTCACCACTTCAATGTGGTAGAGGACTGCGGAGACTTCCTGAACTCTCTTCACCACATTCTCAGGGGCATCTGCATCCTCGGCCTTTCCAGCCATCTCCTTATAAAGTGCCATTTGCCAGCGCATGGATGGATTATCAACCTGAGAATTGTTTCAGGTGAGTGCAAACAAGCCGTTTGAGAAGGTCAACCGCTCGTGACAGACTGACCTTGCCCTGGAGGTGCAGGTTATTTTGCAGGAACTCCCGCACCTCTTCATCTGTATCTTTCTGTGGTTAGATTACAAAGAAAAGCAAATGTACAAGTTAAAACTCATCAATAATATCTTATCTTATATGGGGATTAAATCCACACTACCAAAGAATAGCGAGTCTTGGCCAGGTTTATGAGCTCTTGATCTGCAGGAGAGCACATGTTAAGTCCAATGGGAAGCATTTTTTTCAGGGCAGCCACGATGAGGGATGTTTGAACAGAATATCGATCTCCCCTCCGCTTTTTCATGGTACGTTCCACGTCCGAACCGCCAGCCTGGAAAGACCGCAGCAATGAGAGCAGGAGAACTGATGCAAATGAAGGATGACATGAAGCGACCGCTCCTTCCTCATTATAGCCTCCTCACCTTTATTCTAATGCTCAGTTGTCAAATCAACTTCACTTTTTAAAGTTACTAATTACATCTTAACCACTAAATCAACTCAAAACTCCAAAGTTGAGTGAACAAACAACTTGTTTCTTGATGTCATCAATGCTGCCCCATCAATCCAGATGTCAGGAGAAACATTTGGAGCTGTTGAATCTGACCCACTTTTAAGGCTGAACATGGTAAGTAAACATATTTTAATTTAATTTAGTTGACTTACTTTTATGTAAGTTACTCGGGCAAACGCAAAAACCTTTACAACTGGTCAATTTCAAACACTTGAAATGTTGATTTTTACAGTGTAGGTTTTTGTACAGTGTCTGAGCAGAACCTAGATCAGTCTAAACTAGATGAACTTCCAGTCGCCTCATCAGCCTCGGAAAATGAAAGTTAAGGGCCAATCCATCCGTTCTTGAAGTCAGTATCAGTCGGAATTTATCTCGAATTTAGGACTGTTTGAAGGCTTTGATTAATAGGTTCATTAAGAGGAAGGGTGGGTAGATGCTCAGGGTGGACTTTCACCACATCGAGCTTAGTGGGGAGACAAACACAGCGGTCACTTTAATTCCTCTCTTTGATTTTCCTGTAACAAACATGCTGGAACACAGATAAACATTAAGATAAAAAAGTGCAAAACACAGGCTGGTTTGGATCTGGTCAGCACAGCTCGACACAAAACAAACGACTGTAAGGTTTGCAAAGTCACAAACATGCTAAGAAAAACAGCCGCTGTAAAGAGAAAACACGCTGTAAAATGGTCAGGAACAAGAGTCGGTTCTTCATTAAATAAATCTAAACAAGTTACTAGGAATGAGCAGATTTTACAGGGTGTTGCTTCACTGAAGAAGGTAAACGACAGTAGAGATGTAACAATACACCAAGAACCTGGAGAAAAGACTAACGCCGCAGAGTTTCTGTTTTCATCAGACAAGAAGTAGCCCCGCCCCCTCCCACACACACACACTTTACACACGCCTTTTATCTTTATACTAAATACCATCTTCTTATTTATTCTATTTCCTGTATATCTTGTTTGCATGATTCATGTGACGAATAAACAGCCTAATTCATGTAGTTTATATTTTAACCCTTACATATTAAGAAATGTTTTAAAAAACATATTAATAATATTTTAAATGTAGCATAGCTGTAGAATATACTACTTTCACAGCTGACAACGTTTTGTTTATTCTATAACCGTACAGTGAAATGTGTTGTTTTCTTTCTATTGTAATGTTTAATCGATTTGTAAATTGTTAACAATTTTCCGTTTTTTATGTCAATACATTCACATGCCAAAATTTAAACTAGAGAAACAGTTGCAGTTTAAAGAAGTACAAAAATCATAGATCGTGTTGCAATAGTCGCGTAAGGTTACATGGCTACTAAACAGGCTACATTAGTTCTTAGCAGCAGAAGCAAATATCATCCCTTTTTCCACAATCCCACCTCAATCAATTGATTGTGTCAGTGGTCCTGGGTTAAAAGGGGTGGATGGGGAGAGGAAGTAAGATGTGAGTCACGGACACACGTCCTGCTAATGTGGAATTGGGTGAGCAAACATTAGCGGATGGACTCTAAACGCCCCACTGTTTCTAGAAGGATGTATGGCAAAATATACATCAGTTTACCAGCCTTGATTGAGGTCAAATTCATTACCGTGTATCTGGTTCAAGAAATAAACTGAGAATATTTCAGAATTGCACTCCGTTGTCTAATTAAGTCAATCAATGGACAGTTAACTTCCTGAACAGATTAAAAATTGACCCCAACCTGCAAACAAACAAAAGATAAAGAGATGAAGATCCCCATCCGATCTACAGTTCAACAGATGCAAACTGCTGCACAGGATGATGGCACGGGCCTCCAGACACCAGAACCGAGTGCCATGAGAGCCTGGATCTACAAGAGTTTCATCAGACGCTTCCCCGCACAAACTGGCATCCTTCACACCAACGTCTCATCATCTACTGTGTTTCCCCAAAAATAAGACAATTCATGATGTTCTGCTTTCTCAATAATAAAAAAATCTTAAACACATTCCAAGAAAATCAAAATCTAGAGAGAATCATGGAAAGGTTGTTAGACTAAATACACAATAAACAAAAACAACAGATTTTATATCACAGAGCAATTTTACAGTAAATATGTTTAAACCTCAAGAGAGAGAATCATTCCAAAAGAAAAGAAAAGAAAAAACAATCAATGTTGTCATAAATTGTGCACAACTTGAAGGATGTAATAATGATGCCGTGAAGAGCTTCTTGATGTCATCACTATTGATGCATGTCTTGAATGATGTCACCATGAACGAAGTCATCACAAATGATTTACGTCATAAATGACTTCATCATAAACAAAGCATGTAGATAATAAATGTCAACAAAAATGCAAGTCAAGAATGATGTCATCATTATTGATACAATGATGCATGTTATTATTATTTTTCACTTAAATGGAAAGCAAGTTTGACTAATATTTTTTATTTGCTTTACCTAAAATAATTATTTTAGAGATGAAAAAAACAACAACAATGAAAGAAACAAATGACTTGATAATGAATAACAGATGACACTTAAAAATACTGTATATACAACACCTACTCTGTAAATATCAATTTTTACATTGATAGAAAAATAGGACTATAGATAAATAGACCATAATCTTATTTTCAGGGAAACATGGTATCTGCCAACATGAAAATGTCAAAACTAAAACTAAAAAATGACTTGTTGTCTGAAGTTTTTTAAGATCCAGCCATAAAACATGTTATGTTATGTGCAAAGTGCCAGCGTGTTGGGGAAGTTGATGAAAGTGCGGTGCCATGCGACAGCACAGCAGTCGTGCAGAGGAGAAGCTAACCTCAGAATCCCCGGTCTAGAAACCCACCAGCATCCAGAGGAGAAGAGAAGAGAAACAACCATTAACGCTAAACTACTTCCTGTCAGTGCTGAAGAGCAACCTAACGTCCTGTTCTTCACAGCAGACTTTACCTGAGGTCAACACTGTTCAACCATCGGCTGTTGAACCATTTAGGGCTTTTATAGATATTAAGGCGGACAATTTGATGACTGAATAGAGAACCGGATTAAACCAGAACTGTTCTAAATCAAAAGCAATGAAACAAGATTCTCACCTTGCTCATTTTGCTCTTACTGTCAGCGGTGAGGAAGGACATGTTGTTGATCTCATTCATAACCACAAAGTTCTGCTCCTCACGTTTGAAGTTCTGCACAGAGAGAAGTTGACAGAATATATATATAACGTTATAGAAAATGTAGTGCCGTCAAAGGTAACGCGTTAACGCACGTGATTAATTGCGTCAATAATTTTATCGCCATTAATCACAGTTACATTTTATTTTACTTTCGATTTGGCAACGTGCAATGAATAGACCCAAGAGAGCTGCGCTGTCTCACGTGAGAGTGCTTGAGGCTCATTAAGATCAGTAGCTCACAGTCATTGAGTTCAGGTGTTGTCCCTTAGGCGCAAAGTGTTTAAGTGACACTGACCTACTTTTCCCCTCTCTGCACAGACACAGTTGCTTTTCAACCGCAAATAACTTGCTCTGTTCAAAAAGCCGAAGCTTTAGGTTCATACGGATTAGATAAACAGACAACAATGTATATTAATTAGCTTTATGTAGACACATGTTTCATGTTAGTATGTATTTATAGAGTGAAGTTTTTATTAAGTTACAGTATGTTTTCAGCTGACATATAAAAGGCAAAACACGCTTCTCGTTTTAGTTTTATTATTATTATTTTTACAAAAAACACACCATCCTGTTTATATTAAAAGCCTAAAAAAAATGTGTACTTCAAACTTTCAATTGATGAATAACAAAAATTTACTTTTTTGTGTGTTTTGTCTTGAAAAAAGTGTGATTCGTCCTCGGAGGGTTAAAAAACAAAGACAATACATTGTGGTCACAACTTGTGACCAAAATGAACATTTAATCGAACAATTAATACTAAAATCTCGATATGAAAAATAAAACATTAAAAAATCGTATTTAAAAGTCACAAAACAATCAGTTATCAAATGCATTTGCCAACCACTGACCTAAACTATATTTTTAGATTAATATTTGAATTTAATTTTTACATGTCGAATACTTTTTTCTTAAGTATCTTCTTTTTTATGTTACCACAAAGTCTGTATGTGATATGACTACATGTATCATTTAATTAATCAATTTATTCAAACATACATGAGATTTTGACCAGAAGATGAAGACCTCTCCCACCATACGGAACAGCTCCTCAGCATCTGGATCCCTGCAGGTCAGCCACCTCGCTCTACATTACACGGGTCAACAGAAACAGTTAGTATTCCGGAGCTCTCACAGAAACCCTACCTTACCTGTTGTTATCCACATAGCGGATGAGGAGCGGGTAAAGTGCATACAGGTCTCGGCAAAGAACCGCAAACTCATCCCGAATGGTTCCTTCCTCCTCGTCTCCCTCAGACTTCCCTTCCATACGCAGATGCTCCTCCTCAGCAACCACTTTTGACGTACGCTTCTTCAGTTTCTCCATGGTGGGAATGAAATGGGATTTGAGCATCTCAGGTTTGGCTCGGCTCACAATGGGCTGTGAAAACACTAGAGCAAGAAGATGAAAATGAGGTGCACTTGAGATGCAACACAATGATTTACCTGCAAGTCTCTTCATCCAAGAAGCTTCATCGATTCCCAGGTTGTTGACCACAATTTTCATGATGCTTCCCAGGAGCTGGTTGAGCTGATCGGAGGTGACATCCGTGCACAGCTTGCTTTCCAATTCTGGAAAGTTCTCCACGCCTCTTTCCCACCAGCGGGGCAAGTAGTTACACAGCATAGGCAGCGTGACCTCGATGACGTTTGGCATTTCCGTGTAGCGAGCGCCGGACTCAGCCAGATCTCCTATTTCTTTCATCAGCAGGTCTAACTCAGGGATGTCCAGACACAGCTCTTTCACGTGGTTCGGAAGGCCCAGGACTTAAGAAAAAAGACACAAGTGTGAAAATTGCAAGTCTAAATTGTGGTACGACACATAGGACGATTACAGACACCTACTGGCTCTTTCTCTAGGCGTCTTGGTTGTGTAGACGGAAAACGCGTTGTATTCGTTGAGGTTGGGCTCCAGGAAGGCCACTGGCATGGCAGCGGCCATATGAGCAAGACACTCTCCGAGAGCTGGTCTATGCCTATATAATCCACACATGCCAGAAAACAGCCAGAGTAACTCATGCTGCGCTAAGCATTACTAGTAAACACATCATAGCACACTTTAAATCAGGGATGTCTAACTCATTTTCACCGAGGGTCACATCAGCATAATGTCTTTCCCCAAAGGGCCAGATGTAACTTATAAGTGTAACTGAATGTAATCAAATGTAATGTAAAATAAATGTAACTGCTCCTTAATGTTAAACAACTCATTGTTTATCACAACTTAATCAAGCGACAATTGCAGTTGTGTAGTAAACCTTTGTTTGCTTGTTGCACCAATTTCGATATGGTCCCTAGTGGCCATATTGACAATCACACTGACTTTACTTTAAATATTTTAAATTTTGTCAGCTTATGAAAACACACAAAGCTCAATTAATTGAATTGTCCAAGTGAATACAGAAAAATAACATAAAGCTGTGGAAACACATAGTCGAAAGGCATTTTGGAAAGTTTTTTAAACACTATAAAGCTCTCGAGGGCCACATAAAATGACATGACGGGCCACATCTGGCCTTGAGTTTGACACATGTGCTTTAAATGGAGAATGTTGCAATTGTGGTAAATTAACAGAAACCCCGCCCGCATATTTGGCGGCCGGCCAATGAGAAGGACCGCGATTTTATTTAAAGCGCCCTAGAGACACCTGGCCGTTCTTGATTGCTACCACCGGGTCCGTCACGACGTGCATGCGGCGAGCGGCGGGAATGCTTCTCACTCAGTGACTGGCTGATTGACGGATTGTGGCTTCTCAAGTGCTGCGCCACCTCGAGTTCACGCATGTGTGCTTTGCGCCTGGGACTCCGGTTTGTTCTCTCACTGTGGTGGAGCGACGAGAGGGCCATATTTGGGCAGGTAAGCGGCTTTAAAGCAGGTCTCTCGGTGCTGGAGCCTGATGCATTGTGATTGGTTAGATTTTGTTGCTCTATGTCAGGACGCGTGGAGACTACAGAGAGTACAGGCGCCGCTAATCGGGTTGGGGTATGTGTGTGGTGATCTCAGCTTGTTGTTTTCTTTGGTTTTGATGTCACTGATCGCTGTGTGCTTGGACGCTGGTGGCCTGGATGGGGCGCTGTTTCACTGTCATCTAACTGAGGGATCCTATGCACTGTCCGCTTTTCCACTTGGCCTGTTAATGGGACCACCAGGACGTGTGTGTGCGTGTGTGTGTGAATGCGCGTGACAAAAAGTGCGCGTCACTGCGGCGGTTGCGCGGTACGTGTGTGCGTGACACAAAGTGCGCGCCGGATCAGTGATTGCGCGGGATGTGTATGCGTGTGCGCGAACTCGCTGAAGGTCAAGCGAGCGGTCGGTTCCGTTAGGTGGTGGGTGTGGAACACTAACTACAGAGTGCATTAATAGACCTTCCTGATTAACTGCGAGTGTGTGGGTGAGCGTCAATGGTGTGCCGTGTTACTGGCTGTTGTAACGACCAATTGATAGACAAGGGGACGCCAGCAGTTGAGTGCATCGCGAGCGTGCGTGTTGTATGTCCTTTTTAAAGATCAGTCTCGGGACAAATTTTTATGCTGATTTATATTCAATAACCAGGACACTGTACTGTTAAAACAAAGTTGTGCAACAGAGACATTGAGCTGCTAGCGGTGGGCATGAGACCAGTCTACCTGCCGAGAGAGTTTACACACGTGATAATAATCGCTGTGTACGTCTCTCCCTCTGCTAATGCCAACGCAGCTTCTGAGAGCCTGCTCTCTGTCACCAGCGGGCTGCAGACACAGCATCCACAGGCTCTCTTCCTGATCTCTGGGGACTTTAACCACGCTCCGCCCTCAGCTGCTCTACCTACATTCACCCAGTATGTCACCTGTTCCACCAGAGACAATAAAATACTGGACTTATTTTACGCCAACACCAAAGAGGCTTACAGCGCGTCCTCTCTCCCGCCGCTGGGCAGAGCTGATCACAACATCTTGCATCTTCTGCCCGTGTATAAACCTGCGGTGCACAGGCAGCCGGTGGTGTCTCGCACAGTGAAGAGGTGGACACAGAGAGTGAGGAGGCTCTCAGAGACTGTTTCAGCACCACTGTGTGGACGGAGCTCTGTGACCCACACGGGGAGGACATTAATGCCATCACAGACTGTATTACTGAATACATTAAATTCTGCTGTGAAAACACTGTTCCATCCAGAGTGGTACGGCATTTCGCTAATAACAAGCCGTGGGTCACCTCTGAGATTAAAGTCCTCTTAAAGGAGAAGAAGAGAGCGTTCAGATCCGGGAACAGGGAAGAACTCAGGCGTGTACAGAAGGAGCTGAGGAGGAAAATTCGAGAGGGAAAGGCCAGATACAGGAGGAAGATGGAGAAGCAGCTTCAGCGAAACAACACCAGGGAAGTGTGGAAAAGCCTGAAAACCATCTCTGGCTTTAAAGCACCGCACCCTCAGGTGGAGGGGGACATGAACTGGGCCAATGACCTGAACCATCACTTTAATCGATTCGACCAAGCAGCCCCCCCTCCCACCCCGCAGCAGCTGCTTTCCACACCATCAGCACCTCCTGCAGAACCAGCCCATCAAGACCCTCTACTCACTGATACTGCAACACCACCACAACCCCTGTCTTTCTCCAGTATACAGGTGAGAAACCAGCTTAGAAGAATCAACGGTAGGAAGGCAGCCGGACCAGATGGCATCAGCTCCAGACTCCTCAAGTCCTGCGCAGATGAACTGTGTGAAGTCCTGGAACTAGTCTTCAATCTGAGCCTCAAGCTGAGGAAGGTCCCACAGCTCTGGAAGACCTCCTGTGTGGTACCAGTGCCTAAGACACCGCAGGCCAAAGACCTCAACAGCTTCAGACCGGTGGCTCTCACGTCCCATCTAATGAAGACACTGGAGAGACTAGTCCTGGGTCACCTCAGATCTGCTGTGGGAACCTACCTTGACCCACTGCAGTTTGCCTACAGACATGGCACGGGAGTGGAAGATGCTGTCATCTTTCTTCTGCACCGAGCTCTTTCTCACCTTGAGAAGCCCGACAGTAGCGTGAGGATCATGTTTTTTGATTTCTCCAGCGCCTTCAACACCATCCAGCCGGTGCTTCTGGAACACAAACTGGAGGAGGCTGGTGTGGACCTCTATCTGACGGAGTGGATCATGGACTATCTGACAAACAGGCCACAGTTTGTGAGAGCCAAGGACTGTGTGTCTGACACTCTGAGCTGCAGTGTGGGGGCTCCACAGGGGACTGTACTGGCTCCTTTCCTCTTCACCCTCTACACCTCAGACTTCAGACACAACACGGACGGCTGTGTTCTGCAGAAGTTCTCTGATGACTCAGCAATTGTTGGGTTGATCACAGGAGCTAACGATGCTGAGTACAGAGGACTCACTCAGGACTTTGTGGACTGGTGTCGGCGGAACCACCTCCTGATCAACGCAGGGAAAACTAAGGAGATGGTGGTGGATTTTCGCCGGCGACAGTCTACTGTCATCCCACCGATGCACATCCAGGGAATGGACATTGAGAGAGTGGAGTCTTATAAATACCTGGGTGTGCATCTGAACAACAAACTGGACTGGACTCACAACACAGACGCACTGTACAGGAAGGGTCAGAGCAGACTCTACCTCCTGAGGAGACTGCGGTCTTTTGGAGTGAGAGGGTCACTCCTGAAGATCTTCTATGACTCTGTGGTGGCATCAGCAATCCTGTACGGTGTGGTCTGCTGGAGCAGCAGCATCTCAGGCAAAGACAGGAAGAGACTGGACAGGATCATCAAAAAGTCCAGCTCTGTCCTGGGATGCACTCTGGACACAGTGCAGGAGGTGGGTGAGAGAAGAGTCCTGGATAAACTATCATCCATCCTGGACCTGGACTCTCACCCACTGGTGGACTCACTGTCTGCTCTGGAGAGCAGCTTCAGTGGCAGACTGATTCACCCCCGCTGTGTGAAGGAGAGATATCGCAGATCTTTCCTACCTGCTGCGATTAGACTCTACAATTTGAACTTAAATTTAAACTGGTGACTGGAACTATGCTTATGACGGGCAGGTTCATTTATAGTCTGTGTTTGTTTGTTTGTCTATTATGATGTGTGCAGTGCGTTATGGTGATGTTTGTTTATTTATTTGCTTGGATTTGTTTTTGCTGTTGTGACGTGAAATTTCCCCGCTGTGGGACTAATAAAGGATTTTTCAATTCAATTCAATTCAATTCAATAAACTTATTTTTATACTTTCGCTACCCACGTCTCCTGCCTCTGTGTGTGCACGAACCGGTGGCCCCGCTACACAATGATGGAGAATTTTAATATTTTCAAGAAACTTTTCTGTGCTAACTGTTATAATCTGGTCTGGGTTGCATGTCCAACTTTCTAGGACTAGGCCACAATAGCACTGTTTTAGACGATACAAATCCACAAATTCAGGTATTTAAACACAATTGTTTCAACTGTAGTGACATCTAAATGGTGTAACATGGAAATTTTGTTACAAATAAATAAAACTAAATTTGTGGCAAGAGACAAGAGGGCTAATACAGACTTGTTTTTCATACCAAAGTAAAAGTTCAAACTTCAAATGTGGTTCATATTGACATATTATCTCTTTTAATTTGAAATTATGGTTCATTTGCTCATGTTTCTAACTTAAACAAACCTCTCAGCGTGCGGCGTTTTGACGGTGCCAAGCGAGTAGATGCTACACATGATGCGGTAGCAGGACATTTGTAAATCATCCACTGAAAGAAAGAGACATTGTGATAAGCCAATAAATGACACATAAGTGCATGGCGTTGTGAAGAGTGAGCGCCATACGCATGACGTCATCTCCAAACTGATGCTGAGCGACGTGGTCGAAGAGTGAGGTGAGAACAGGAAGTAGAGCCGTGGTCGTGTAGTTGATGTTTTGGGACACGCCCTTCACCGGCTAAGAGAAGAAAAGACACGAGAGCCAATAGGAAGTGTATCTCTTATGAAGCAGGAGGATAAACCTCAGCATCACCTGGTTTCCTTTAGACACTTTGCCGAGCTTGAGATTTTCCACCATTTTCTCAATGTCATCAGCAGCACTCTCAAAAAATGAACGCAACCCGGCCTTTACAATCTCAGGTCCTGATTTCATCACAGTTCTTTAGAATCACATGATGAGCTGAGGTTAAAACGATGTTGGTTTTAGGGAGTAAAAATTACAAATCCCAAACCTGGCATCAAGGGATCTTGCGAGGATATGGAGGCAGTTGATGATAGCTGGCGCATCCGTACCTGAAAAAGAAGAAAACATTAGGCACATAAATAATGAAATAATTTTTCTCTTTCATCAATTGTTTTCATGGTTGAACTTCTTTTCTTAAAAATAAGACAAAATCTGCACTGGGTTATATTTCGTGAAAATGTGCTGCTTTATAATCTTTTGTTTTCTGCTGATACATAACATTTTGAATTTTACATTTGCTTAAAGATTATTCATTGTCCTCTCGTTGCTGCGCTTTTAAAAATAAGAAAAAAGGAAGTAGAGAAACTGAAAGTGTAAAGAAATTAAGGAAACGGCTGAAGAGAATGACAGAGCAGACGTCTTACCAAAGAGAAACACTCTGTGTCTCACCAGGGCAGACATCTTACAGAAGATACTGCGGCATCAGAGAAAAAACAGAGGGAGAGTCAAGCGGAAGCCAAGGGAAGACAAATCAGTAAAGGGATCCGTGGCATCGCGTTTAGCGTCAAGCACCTTGCGATCATCTCTTTTTCCTTGTTGGAGGCATGTCCACCACTGCCCAGGATCTTAGCCGGAGTGGAGAGGAAGTAGAGGCAGTGGTTCTTAAAATACTGATTTATCAGTGGCAGAAGAATCTGAAGAGACAGAAATGATTGGAAAACACGTGACAGTAGCCCCTTTCACACATACAGACATTCCCGGCAAAATACCGGTATATCGCCTGCACGCACTTATGTGTGAACAGACAAATGCTGAGAAATTTGTTCCGGGAATAATCCGGCACGGACACTAGTGACGTTCCCGGTATATTGCCTGCATTCTCCTCTGTGTGAAAGCGAAACGGAAGATTCCCGGGAAAGCGCGCCGAAGTTCCGAGTTCCTCTGAGCCAATCCGAACATTCTGGCGTGGGTCACGTGCTCAATTCCCGCGCGGTCATTTCGCGCTTTCGCGGGTCTAGCCGTTCAAAAGGTTCCGCCGGTTGATGTTGTCACAAAATATTCACTCGTCGCTGTTCACAGAAATCACAGTCGGAAAAGTCCTTCAACTGAAACGACAGCGAAATCAAAGCACCTATTATAATTAGGTTAGTGACGCCGTCTCTTATGAAACAATTACCCACGTTATTCATGATTACAAAGGAGCAGCTGTTTAAAGCGTGTCGCCAGTTGATGATGTCACCGAAAATACTGGGATTTTGAAACCGCTGTGTGAAAGGTTCTTTTCCGTTAAAATGCAGGAATGGCGGCGCTTGTGTGAACAGTCTTTGCAGGAAAAATAGCAGAACGACTTTACTGGTATTTTACCGGCATTGCTGTGTGAAAGGGGCTAGTGTTTCTGGTAACGCACAGCGATTGGCAAACCTTGGCAAAGAACTTGATCTCCTGTTCGTGCGGAGACTTTTCCACTCGCCCGCTGCTTACGACGGCCTCTGCACGCACAGATGGCAACAAAACTCATTTTCTATTGAACAAATCTATAAACACAGATGTCAATTGACATTTGTCACAATCCAGAGAAGATGTACCAAGGTGTGCAATAAACTCCTGCGCAATGTCCATCCACTTCAGCAGTTTCTGGAGGAAGCCGTATGCGAAGCGCTTCTCGATGGATGAGATGTCGCTCTCCATGTCCTTCAGTCCTCTGGAACCACAGTTGACAAGCATGATTATTCATTAAATAAAGCCAAAAGCTCCAAAATGGCAGAGGTGTAAAGAGTACCAGCCATACTTGAGTAAAAATACAGATTTTTTTTTACTTACTGTAAAAATTACTCCAATACAAGTAACAAGTCACCAATTTCAAAAAGACTTGAGTCAAAGTAGCAAAGTATCCCATTTTAAAAGAACTTAAGTATTAAGAAGTAATTTTATTTGTGCTCAATATAGGCCCAAAAAAAAAAGAAATGTGAAAACAAACTATTGTTTTCCAAGACAGAAACAGAATTTAACCTCAATGTTTGAAAACTGGTAGAACAAAGTAGATAAAAAGAACAAAAAGTCAGTCTCGATCACTTCAATTTGCAAGTAGATATAAAATAAAATGATTAATATGATTAGTAAATTATATATTATATGTATTATATAAAGTTATATATTATATAATAACATTTGTAAAACACATTTTTATGCCCCTAATTCGCGTTCTTGTGGTTTCTAATTCACAAATAGCCTCCATTACCTTCAGCAGCCTAAAGATGGCGATATTCACCTCGTTCGCCCAAGAAATTAACCACGGTATAAATCGATTCCGGCTTGTCACGCACAATCACAATGTAACGAGTAACGATAAGTGTTCATTCAAATGTTGTGGAGTGAAAAGTACTGCTACTCAATCACAAATGCAGTGGAGTAGAGAGTAAAAGTTGCTTATATTTTTTATACTCAGTACAAGTACGAAGTTGCCAAAAACATACTTAAGTAAAGTAACCAAGTACATTTACTCAAGTACCTTACACCCCTGCAAAACGGACATCATTTCATGAGACATTTAAAAATGTGTTCAACATAAACACGGAGTAAAACAAATGTGTTGTAGTGCTGTAATTGTTTAGTCGGAATTCAGCGAAATTAATGAATATTACGCATAACAATAAATTAATAAAAAGAAAACATAAAATTATTATTACATTACATGACATGGTGCATTATTCACAACACTCCTGAAGGGACTCGCACTGACACATCACCTGACCTTCAGCGGGTCTTCGTTTTCTAGCAGTACACTTGAATGTGGTTTAGAAGTGGACCTTACCTCGTCACAGCGTATCCGTTCAGCTGAAGGAACTTGAGCAGTTCATATGCTTTCTCTCGGTCTCTAGCCTTTTCTTTGGCAGTCAGTGTGTCATAAGGCACAAGCAGAGGATGTGTTCCTCCTCCTAAATATGAGCAAATACAGAAATCAGATGAAAACCAACAGCCACAAGACTATCAACAAAACAACTACAACCACAATGTCAAACCTTTGGCCTGTAACTCCATTTTCTTCTTGCGTCCCCAAGTGTTGTGGTAGTTCTCTGCAAGCTGCTCTGCCATGGACTAAACAGAGGGCAATAGCAGACCAGCCTGAATAGTGATGCCTTTTGCTTTGACTCTTGTTTAAAATAAACAAGGCGCACACATATGTAAACACTACCTTTCAAAAGTTTGGGGTCACCTAGACAATTTTGTGTGTTCCATGAAAAGTCACACTCTATTCTCCAAGAAAAAGGTTAGAATGTCAAGTTTTACATGAAAGTTCTCTGTTTCTGGCCATTTGTGATGATCCAGATTCTCAACCTGCTCAAAGGAAGGTAGTAGTAGTTTATTGTCATTACAGCATTGGGGTGCAACATTGAAACGAAATTACGAGAGAGGGCCGTAGCACATTCAGCGCACCGCCACCATCATCTTGGAAGACAACGGAGCGAGAGCTGAGCATTTCAGACAAACAGTTGCAGACATACAAGGTTACATTTGACTACATTACGCGGATCTCATCTACCCCTGGGGCCCGGCCGCCGCAGAGCTTTTTAACTACCTCGGCGACCTCGGCCCCTGAGATAGGAGCACCCATGACCGATTCTGCTTCCTCCTCTGAAGACCTCCTCAATCCCACCAACACGTCTTCCAAGTACTCCCCCCACCGATCCACAACGTCCTGAGTTGAGGTCAGCAGCCCCCCATCTCTACCGTGAACGGTGTTGATGGCACACTCCTTCCCCCTCCTCAGTCGCTGGATGTTGGACCAGAATTTCTTTGAAGCCGTCTGAAAGTCGTTTCTTCATGGTCTCGCCAAACTCCTCCCAAACCCGGTGTTCTGAAAATTCCTCCTACAGCTCAGAAGTTCCTACACTGACGTCACTGCTCAGCTGTTCCTAGCTAGCTCGCCGCGCAAGCGCGTTAAAACACGTCAAAACTGAATGCTAATATAAATAAGTACAATATATTGTAACACGCGCGTTAGAACATGGCTCTGCTCCAGCACAGCACTCACAGCAGCGGATCGCCGCAATACGTCACTGCTCAGCTGTTTCTAGCTTGCAAGTTGCGCATGCGCGCTAATTAAACGTCACTTCTCAGCTGTTCTCACCCTTCGCGGTGCGCGATAAATGCACTAAATGAACATGGACACTTATAACAGTACACACGATATTGCACTTATTTATATTAGTATTCAGTTTTGACGTGAACAGCTGATCAGTGACATAGGTGTAGGAACTTCTGAGCTGTAGGAGGAATTTTCACCGGGCCTTTGCCTCAGCGACCACCGAAGATGCGTTTCGCTTCGCCCACCGATACCGGTCAGCTGCCTCAGGAGTCCCACAGGCCAAAAAGGCCCGGTAAGACTCCTTCAACTTGACGGCATCCCTCACCACTGGTGTCCACCAGCGGGTTCGGGGATTGCCACCCCGACAGGCACCGATGACCTTGTGACCACAGCTCCGGCCTGCAGCTTCGACAATGGAGGTGCAGAACAGAGTCCATTCTGACTCAATGTCCCCCACCTCCTCCGGAACCTGCTCTGCCGGAGGTGTGAGTTGAAGCTCTCTCTAATGGAGGGATCTACCAGACGTTCCCTGCAGACCCTCACAGATCGTTTGGGCCTGCCAGGTCTGACCAGCTTCTTCCCCCACCATCTGAGCCAACCCACTACCAGGTGGTGATCAGTTGACAGCTCCGCCCCTAACTTCAATTTCAGATTCATGGTTAATTTCAGAATCGTGATCAATCATGACAGTCATTGAGGGCAATCACTCCTGACAATGTGGAGAAGAGTGGACATCTCCTGTAGTCCTGCAGAAAAAAAGTCCAACCGTCAGAGCCAGCCCACGGTCACTCTGCTTCCCAATGTTGTTCGCATATCTCCGTCCTTCCTCGGTGTGGCTAAGATGTTACTAGTCCATCGAACCGAGCCAAACCGCTGATGTCATCCCAATATCCGCACATTCCGCACCTCCAGGGTCTTCTTTAGATCCGTGTTCGGCCCGGGCAGCCAATGATGCCTCCCACGGCTTTTCCCAATCTTCTGATACACCAGAGTGATACCTACGCCAATCTGTATCAGTCCGGTGAAAAGCCAAAACATAAATTGATCTTCCACGCCCTCTTGGGACAACGATTCCAGGCAGCTGGAGTGCTGAGTCTTGGACGCACCCAGCAGCGAGTGTCCCATGAGGTCAGGTCGGTTCCCCGTGAGATTCCTTCTTTGGGGAAAAAAAATTTCAAAAGCTCTCAGTGACCAATTTAAAAACTTCATTTGAAAGCAAAACCAGCAGAGCTTCGGGGAAAAAAAGACAATAGCCTAATAGATAGATAGCAGAGCCGGAGAGAGTGAAAGACACGTCTGCTCGTGTCGACAGCCGGAAGAGAGAGGTCAGTTTTATAGCTTACTTATTCAGTTAAACAGATTCCAGCAGTGCTAACATCATGGCACAATGGTTATACAATCATCCATTATCCTTATGACACAATTAGCAATACCATTAAAACACTGGAATGACAGTTGGTGTTGGGCCGCTATACACTTATGTAGATACATTATGTTTCGCACCAACAACCAGACATTTACAGCTAGAATAGTTAATTACCACATTAGCAATGGATAGAGTGTATTTCTAGTTAGTTCTTTTCTTTGACAAAAACAGTGCCGTGACCCAAAAGTTTGAACGGTAGTTATAGATGTATACGTATACAAACAAGTATACATATAAAAAACAATTGCGTACCTGAAGTTCTCTGGAGAGAGTCATGCCTGATATGTCAATGGGTTGAGGGCTGTATCCATGACTGGGGTCATAGGTCGCCTAAAAAATTTTAACAGCAAGTTCAATATAAACAGGATGAACACACACACACACAGATAAAATAAAAGTAAGCAAATAGCATAATCCAACTTTCCGATAAACAAAAGCAGGGTGATGATTGCAAAAGGTCTCAGTGATCTGTACCTGGGCAGTCTGAGAGATCTTGCGAGCCGTTTTCTTCTCGGCCTTCTCATCATCTCCGTCTCTAGCTTTGTCTAGCGTCCACTCCCAGGCAATCATGGCTTTAATGGACTCCTTTATTGGCCATCGGTAAATCTCTTTATCCTGTGGCAAATACCATTTCAACACAGCCTTGTAAAGTACGGCACTAATTGAAAAATTCTTTCTTTCGAGTGAACTTCTCTGTCAGAACAATCATTACCTTTTCAGAAAAGGTTTTATAAGGCCTGAGCATGGGATGAGTCTTGGCGTTTTCATCCAACACCTCACCAAAAGTCCAGTTGTTCTGGATCTGATGCAAATACCAGAAATACTTTATTCAGTCAGTAGACATGTTTTAAATAAACAATTACGGTCTACCCCCAAACCCCTAAAAAGCTTCACAGCAAATCAAATTTATAAAAAAAAACTTTGTTATTTCACTTTGATTTAAACTAGAAAACGTGCTGAGTTTAAAAGTACAGTAGTGGAATGACAGTAATTAGTAATGACTAGAGGAACAGGAAGCTCACACCTTCTCAAAAGCCCATCTGTCATGAGTGTACTCTGCATATCTGTTGATGAAGCCGTCCAGCTTCTCAGGTATGATAGTGCTAGTAAACGAGTCAAATCATATATAAAAAAAAAAGAAAAAAGGGTGTTGAAAGTTATCACAGAATATTTAAGTTAACTTTTTAAAACCAACACCAATAAAAAAACAATTAAAAACTAGCTCATACTTTGTGGTTTCCACCGGTTTGGGGTCAAAGTTCCCTTCCGCATCAACTGAGGCCTTTTTCTCTGTTTTGGAGGAGTAACTAGCATCCACGTAATCTGGAGGAATTGCTCCAGCAATTGCACAAATGCAAGGCATAGCGATTTTGAATAGCTCTGCATCAAATTTCTATCAGCAGAAAACATTAAAAAACAGTCAACAACTAAAACCTAACTATAAGCACCGTAATTATCTGATAACGACACACAGAAGACTTTTACACTTAAAAAAATTTTCTTCCTAATGTCAAAATTTTGACCTTATGAGCTGAAGACTCAAAAATTCCCCAGAAAAGTTTCCGGGTTAAATGAAGCTCTTCTTCTGATGAGACACCAAAGTTGGCCCAGCCATTGGGCAAGCAGTAGTACTTCCAGCAGCGCTCGTAATGATTGGTTAACAGCTGCAAAAAAAAAAAAAATGTGAGAACAAAACAGATTCACCATGTTCTTAAGCTCTTCATACCTTGAGTGGCATTTTGGCGTATTCGTTGAGTATGGGCACATCAAACACAAGTCGTCTAAGCAGATGCTGGAGCATGGAAGGACGTAGGTATCTGCAAAAAACATGCGTGTCTTCATAACCTGAAATATTAATTCCCTTTTTCTGTCTCTTCAAAAGTTTGTAAAGTGATCCCAAGCGTCAGAAACGGCTCAATAAAGCACGTTTAAGTGTTATGATCTGATTGGGTGTGATCGTGTGAGTGAACAAGTGTGAGTTGTGAGTCTAGGAGTCTGTGTCTGAGACAGTCTAGTATGTGAACTAGTGTTTGTGTGTGTGAGAGATAAAGAATGAGAAGATTGTGTTTCACTGACTTGCACAAGGACATGAGGCATTCTTCGATAACATCCCTCTGTGCTTTGGTAAAGGAGCGTCCTCTGGAGAGCCTGTAAATGGTGTGAAGCATGGAGTCGATCATAATGGCGCGGTGGTCCGTCCCAGCAAACAGAGGTGCGCATTTAGTGATGAGCGGAAGCACCGCGGAGCACAGATAGCGGTTGAGAGCCAGAGCCATCTCTGTTGTGCTGAAAGCAGCCTGTAGAAGAACGGAAAGACACGTTTGGGCTAACACTCTCATCACAGATCCAGTCCTTCCTAATGGATTATACTGTGTCCAAAGATGCAGCGGCCCTCATGTCTGGCAGGAAGCCCACTTCTAGGACGTGGAGCAGAAAATCCTGGTTGTCGATTCCATAAACTCGATCCAAGAAGAGGACCATGGGTGCTTTATGATCAGGCACAAAACTGGCAGACATCTTAGGCTCAATCACAGTGTTGTCTAAAACATCCATACGAAAAACATTCAGCGGAAATATTAACAACACGTTTAGCTTAACTAAAATATCTCAACCTTTTCCAAATGCAGGAATCTGAACCGACAAGCTGATCACTCCGACAAGGTCCTCCAGAGGAACGAGAGATCGGAGAATGGCCCTGATCCTCAAAGCTTCACCTTTCCCAGCTTGGATTAACTACAGAGAGCGACGGGAAAAGAACAAGATGCCAACAATATCTGATATAGCACAAATCTTCCCGCTACAGGAAACGCACAAGCACATACATGCATTTCAGGGGCACATCGGCCCAGCAGATCGATCAGAGCAGAGTAAAAAGAGATGATGGCATTTCCCAAGTGCACTCGGTTCTCCTCGTGCTGCTCCTCTCCTCCGAACCTGAAAAAAAAGCACTCGATGTTCAAAAAAAGATGATTCAAATTGGATGAGATCAGGGTGTGTCCCGATAAAGCACATTTTTAGAGACGGAAATCCGTTCTTAAGGGCTGATCTCAGTTCGAATATTTCCATTAGTTGATGTTTTAAAAGGAAAAATAATGTCACAATGAGTGAATAGTGTTTGGTTGATCACAGTGACATTTACAGCTCGTCCAGAGACGCGTCACGTTCTCTCTGTGTTTCTTGCTGTTATTTGTGTTCAGAAGCTTGCGTTAGTGTTGCTGATTTAGTTTGTTTGGTAAATAAAATGTTCTTTTTGGTCACCTATACATTAGCATTTTTGGTTTATGCTTGTATAAAAGTGTCAGTTTAGGAATCTGAATTGGAAAGGGCCAAATATGACACGACTCAAATCAAGTAAAAAATGTGATCGGGAAAAAACAAGTGTGAAGCTACTGCAGAAGTTCCAAATGACTAAAGTTACATCGGAAAGCGTCTGTCTTTCTTAACAGTGGGTCCATCTCGTGCAGGATCCTCAGAGATCTTAATGGCTTCTTCTATAGCAGCGAGAAGACCGTTGCCCCCTTCTCCTCTCAAGGCAGGGCCGAAACACTCAGGCCTCCGGATCAGCAGCCGAACCACCACGTTGGAGTTTTCCTCCACGCTCTCACCTGATGGAACGAACCGCTCTTTACTTGCCCACATCATATTTGAAATCATGTCAGGTAAATAAGAAAAATCACCATTAACAAACACAGCAAATCGCAGGAAGTCCAAATACTTCTCTCCTCCACAGGGGTTCCAACCAATATCTGGGTAACCCTTGGACAAGAGCATGGGGCAGCTCTGCAAGCCACAGCCGGCCAAGTACTTCACCACCTATGCCAACAGAATATAGCACAGAATATCCTTTCTTGTCCTTGCACAACAACTATACAGGTCAATTTGAAGAACTCTAGATAACATGCTAAATAAATCAACAAGTGAAACAGAATTACTGCCATAGCGGACTCATCTGTAAATGGTTATATCAGACTACGTCAACTGGCACTGAAAACACACTCTCACTGGCCTGGCTTGACCTCACATACCATCTCCAAGTCTTGCTCTTGTAGAGCCAGTGCAAGTTCATTGTTATCAATGCAGGAGGCAGCAGCAACATCCAGAGGTGTTGAGCCACGCATTCCTGAAGAGAGATAACAGATGTGATGACAGCAGAAAGTGCCTGAACATTTTTCAACATATCCGATTCCGACTTACCCAGGCCAATCCCACTGTTCTGCAGTAAATAGCCGAGGTGATCAAACATCGAACGTTGATTCTGTCTGCTAATTCGGCAGAAATAGCATAGGAATCGACAACAGTTGGTAACCATTCTAGGGAATCGGATTTCCTGCACATAAAAAAATGCACACACACAAGTTCCTTTACACATAGGTTTTTTATAAAGTGTTTAAATCTGTCATGGTTTAAATGGGTTTAAATGTCATACACAAACTATGCTGCAACAAACATTTTAATAAATAATAAAATAACTTTTACGAAAACATTACATTGCAATTATAATTTATACAAGGCAAGATGGCTGAAGCTCTGCACTATGGGATTTGTAGTTTTGTCCATCAGTGATGTCAGACCTTTGAGTCTCCGCCTCCAAGGACATTCACCATGACCTCCATCACCGTCTCATGCATTCCCAGAGCGCGCATAAGGTTGGGGTGCTGGTAAAACACCCTGTTGCTCATTATATTTCTACGTACGAAAAAGAAAGGAAAGATAAATGAAGTAATAATGAGAATGATCATTGGTAGTTGAGGGTTCTGAGGAGGGTTCTATGCTCAAAATGTCAACGTTGTACGCAGTAGGTCAATGACTGACATCATTAGTAAAACAAAATTTGAAGCATTCAAGGATAGAGTCAGGTTTCTTACATCAGAGTAAAATTCGATCCAACAAACTCTCACTGACGCTTCACATGCTATTCATGCTGATCACTCACCCGATGCTCTGGATCATCAGCCTCTCTTCTTCCGGACCCATCTGAACAATCAGCAGTGAGCGGATCTGCCCCAGACACTCCAGCAGCTCCATGGTGTCTTGCACAGACACAGCATTGATGATGTAGGCCTTGGGTAAGGCTCGAATCAGTTCACCCAGAGCGTCATACTGCCGGTGAAGCAGACTGAACATTAGTCGCACCAGCTCAGGGTTCTGAATGAAGGATTCTTGAGCCCAGTGGATCATGGTGTGAGAGATCAACTCCTGCAAAGTGTCTGTTAAAAAAAGAACATTTTATAAGGCGACTTTAGTTTTAGTATTTTCCTAAAAACGTTCTGGTTTTGATAGGGAAAATGGTTTAAATGTAGGTAATTAAAGTCAAATTGAATTCATAATAAAGTCAGACTGATGGATGGATGCATTGAATTGAATTGAATTGAATTGAAAAATCCTTTATTAGTCCCACAGCGGGGAAATTTCACGTCACAACAGCAAAAACAAATCCAAGCAAATAAATAAACAAACATCACCATAACGCACTGCACACATCATAATAGACAAACAAACAAACACAGACCATAAATGAACCTGCCCGTCATAAGCATAGTTCCAGTCACCAGTTTAAATTTAAGTTCATACAGACAGATAGAAGAATAGATACAGACAGATTTAAACTTTTTTGAAGCAGAAACATTGATTGTAATTCTTGACTCTTACTTGGCTTTTTCTCTTCCTCAGGTTCAGGCTCAGCCTCTGGCTTCTTCCGAAGGTTCTTAACTTTCTCAACAAGTCTCCACAGACGGCCACGAAGAGAAGAGTCCAAATGCTCCTCCTGCTCCTCTTCCTCAATATGGACACCTCAATGACGAGAACACTGTTTAATCTACAGTGCAAACACTAGTGATGCTATCGAGAAGCTGTAAGCATCAGGCATGAGAATACATTTTTATTCTTCTCGTTAAACTAACCACAGTGAGCCAGAAGATCATGGTGGAATGTCAGGAGGTCGTTGCGAACCTTCTCAGGAACGGGACAGTCTTCCTCCTCGGGGCAGTTTTTAAAATTCATCAACATGTTCACCTACAAACAACAGTCCATTTATATGATATCTGATTCTGAACCTGTGCAGAACCATCTCAGCTCTGACTGTTATGTGGCACCTGCTCCTGAGGAGGAGAGCGGAACTCTCGGGTCTTCCTGGCCGTCTCTGCTGCGCTCATGGTAAAGGCCAGCATCAGCTCGTTGTAGCGCTGTCTCTGATTGGTCTGCACATGGTTCACAAACTTGTCTGAGAAAGCAATGATGGCTTCCACTCTGTGACGCAGCTCACAGTCACAGAAATACTGCAGAAGGGTGCACATCTGGAAAAAAAAAAAAAAACAGATTTTTGTTCAATATAAAGTTTCTCTGTCCAAACAAAACATAATACTGGAAAACGTCAGTTCCTTAAAGACTATTAGAGAATACAATTTCAGAACGTTTAAGTTGACATTTTCTAAGTGTGCATGTGTGTTGTTTAACCAGATTTTTCCAGCACTAAAACCGTCTCGCAAACGTCCTCTAACTGTCCCTTTGCTCACATGCCATGTCCTTCTACAGCATTCTAAGGTTCATCTTTACTCTCTCACAATGACTATGTAGGCTCAGTCTCTTGCCGACTGATAAGTTGGTATCAGCCTGTGCTCAATCCTTGGTGATTTGGAAATTAACTTTAATCATTGTGTCCTGTGTTGACCCTCGGACCCTACACAAAACAATTCCAGAGATACTGGTTCCTACACAAAACAAACCCGGAGATCCTCGGTCCCTACACAAAAAAAAACCTTAAAATCCACAGAGCCTAAACAAAAAAAATCTTCAAATCCTCGTAACTACGCAAAACAAAGCATGAAATCCTCTGACTCTAATAAGAATAATCCTCAAGACACTCGTTCCTATACATAACAATCCGGGAGATCCTGGCTGGTCCTTAGACAAAACAAACCTTGAAATTATCAGACCCTAAACAAAACAATCCTGGAGATCCTTGTTCATACACAAAAGAATCCTGAAAATATGTGTTCCTAGATAAAACAATCCTGAAATCCTTGTTCCTACACAAAACAATCCTGGAGATTCTTGGACCCTACACAAAACAGTACAGGTGATCCTCGGACCCCACACAGAACCGTATAGAAGATCCTTCAATCCCTAAAAATAATCTGAAGGTCCTCAGACCCAAATACAAAAAACAATCTTGGTGGTAAAACAAATTAGTGAGACATTAATGTAATTTAATTTTTATCAATTTCATTCACCTGGAGTTTGACCGACTCTGGAAGCTTCATGTGCAGCAGTCCCTCTCCAAAATCTTCCTTTACTTCAGTTTCAGCTGGACCGGCTTGTGTTTCCATCCCTCCATCTGACGTCTTCTCTCCATCAGATTTTTCCAAAACAGGTTCAACATCTTCGCTTTCATTAGCCCCCAATCCTTCATATTCCTCCTCAAACTCCTCCTCCTCTTCTTCATAGTCCTCTTCCTCACCCATTCCTTCATCCATCAGTTCTCCTTTATTATCTCGTGGAGCTTGTTCCACTTCCCCTTTAACTTCATTTCCCTTTTCTTTGCAGACCAGCTGTATTTCAGCATCTCCCATTCTGAAAGCCTCCGGGTCTTCTGGTGCTTGGTCGCTGCTGAAGACGGACGCTTCAATCAGCTTCAGGATGTGTTTCACGTCGTTGTCATCAAATACACCCATTATGAGCAGTGTGCTAATGAGCTTCAGTATGGGCACAAAGTGGAACTCAACACTGCCCCCTACTGGGTCACGCATGGCCTGGCCTCCGTCCTGCACAGCTTCTGTAAGCATGCTGAGAGCGTGGTCCTTCAGCATCTAGAAGTGTGGAAGCATGAAGAAAATAGATAAAGACATATGTCTACAGTATACAATATGTCACAGATAACGACTAAGTAATTTTCAATGTATTACCAATTGTGCATTATTAACATACATCAAGTGTTTGGAATGTTTGTTGCTTGTTTTTAAAAAGCAAGCAATTGTGAAATGGTTAAAAAAAGATTTCTACAAAACACCAAAAATGTATTTCTGTAGCTCAGCAAACTAATTTATTTAAAAGAAGAATATATTATGTTAAGTCATCATATTCTCAAAATTACTAAATACATTTAATAAATATAAAATAAAACCTGTCTAAAGAAACATAGGTGGAAACAACTGTTGGTATTTTATATTTGGTATTGTATTTGTATCTAACTGTAACTTGTACTTTTTGACTCTAAAGTAACTTTGCTCTAATTTTATATTTTATATACTACATATATTATTTATATTTCATCTTACACAAAGCACATTTTTTACATTTCTATTTTGTACAATGCACATTTTTTACATTTCTTTTTTTTACATTTCTATTTTGTGTGTATTGTTTTCCCTACATTGCACCAAACGGAGTAGTAATCCTAATTTCGTTGTAACCTTGTGTCGCAATGACAATAAACGCATTCTATTCAATTCTATTCTATCAAATTGTAGGTACATTACAAAAACAGAAGAACCCCAATCAATGAAACACAAACCTGCAGAGGTAAAACAGGACTGAGCGTGTAGATGTCTGCATTGGTGCCCACAAACCCAGTGGGGGCAAAATGTAGTTTGGGACGCAGACAGGTGGTTAGTCCCACACCAGGAAGTGCGTGGCTCTTCTCTGCGTCCGAGTAGAGGGTTATGCTACGCGTCTCATCCGTCATTGGTGCAATGAACTCCTTATTGGTCATGAGACGATTGCGTTTTGCGGACTCGAGATGCATGGAGATGAGCAGGTCGTAGTAGCCGCTGCGAATCGGGCCAGGAAGGTAGGTGTTCTCGATGGCGTAGAAAAGCTGCGATTCATCCACATGGCTGCAGAGGGCGTGTGAGACGCGGTTGTTTCCCAGCGCGCACACCGAGCAGTACAGCTTTAGCGTGTGGAAGTGAAACTTCATCAGATCCGAGTGCTCCGAAAGCTCCAAGATGTCAATGCACCTGGAACAGATGAGGCAGTTGAATAGTTCAGTCCCTTCAGGTTTTCATGATTCGGCAATCTTCTAGTAAAATGCAAGACAATTATTATGGCGTCTTTTTTCAAACCTGTTTTCTTCTGGGATGTGCAGTGCCATCATGATGAGAGGATCCATGCACTGCACCATCCAGCCTTGCCTCTCACTCACACGGCCGGTTTCAGGTGCCAGGAAGTGATTGGGCATCCGACTCCATATGACAGGAGTCAGCATCTGGGCATCTAACCGTGGTGGACACTGTGGGACTGGATTCTTATGGTCACTACGGAACATTGCAGCTGAGACGGGCATAATATTCTAGGGTGAGGCAAGAGAATGCAGTCAGACAGATTGTAGAATGATTATTTTAATTGAAATACTGGATTGCACCTTTAGTTTGCCGAGTTCCACCTGCAACATGTTCTGGCTGGATGGCAAACAAAACACAGCGGGGAAGAGTTTGGTGTTCGGTTCCACCTGAAACACCCGACTGGAACTTTTAGTGAACTCATGGATTGTGAAGAGTCTGTCGTGGTTACATACCTGGTAAAATGTGTTAATTTCTTTGCCATTGGCTGTGAAAGTCATTAGTCCGGTGTCAAGATCTACCAGGCAGCCAATCACAAAGTCTTCCTGACTAATGCGGGCTTGCTGCGAGCTGCTGAACTCTCCTCCCCACACCATGTAGCAGTTACTGCGCTTTACACTATTAAAAAACAAAGAAACAGGTGGAATATAGACGGTAACATCTCGGCACCGTCTACTGCAGAACTAAAACTCTCACAAGCCTATTTAGTGGAGGCATGTGGGAGATTAAGCTCCATAGATGGCTCGCCGAGACGTGTTGTTCACCATGTGTAGCGGTGTTTGCTCGCACCTATCATGAATGTTGCCTTTATCATCTCCAACTGTAACGGTTACGTTTCGGACTTTACCCAAGTCAAAATGAAGGTCATACTGGTGGTAGTCGGGGGTGACCCAGCCCACCCATACTCCACTGGGCTCCTGCCCCGCAAAGATCCGGACAGAATAATAGTACTGAAAGGATGAAAAGTAAAACTGAAAACCAGACAGTGTCTTATAGAGTGTGCTATAAAAATGACTAGGCCTTATTTTATGCTTATGTATTTTATGTTTGTCTTTAAACGTTTTATGTTAAGCAATAAGTTCAAGGCTTGGTTCAAGGGCCAGATTTTCTGTAACTGTATCCCTCCACTTACATGGAGATGCAGGACTATTTCCATTTCAATCGCACATTAGACTACCGAAAAACGTCCCTACTACACACATGAATGAATGAATGAATGAATGCTTTTTTTTATTACATCACTTGAAACATCACTTGAAACGTGTCTCTTCACCAACTACATTAACGGTGAAGCCGAGACCAAAATACGCTTCATCATATTTTCTGCACTTAACTTCTGAATGGCCTGTCTGTGTCTGTCCCAAAGGCTGACAGTGGCTTTTCTCTATATGTTTTATATGACTCTGAATGAACGAGTTCCCTCAATGAACAATTAGTTTGTCATGTGACAGCAGAGATCCGCAGGCTCGCAGTTTGTTTCATGCGACAGCCCAGCTTTATGTAAAAAAATGAACAAAATGAACAAATGGCTTGAAATGAATCGTTCACTTTACTATTTGAGAGTTAAAGATCAGAGTCAGTTAAAAGACTGAACTTCCCGTCATTAATCTCCAACTCTAAATCCTATGGCTGTTTAATGTTATTTTTTTCTTTTGCTGATGGTCTGCACACCCCCTGCAGTGCCTGTGAACTTTGAGACCCACTGGTCTAGTGCGTTTCATACCGTTGTTGTATTTGAGATGATCTCAGCATCATCCCGATCGTCTGGCACAACATCCTCCATCAGACGTGGAACCGTCGGGACCACGGGTGGTGGCGCTATGAACGCTGCCTTCTTTGCTTTGGAAAAAAATCTGAAATTCCCATTAAATAGTGTCAGTTCAATTTCAAAGGCCGGATTTCCAGTGTCTATTCCAGCCTCATCTCTTTTGGCTTACCCTCTCTTTTTGCTTTTCTCAGTAGTGGTGTCCTTCTCATTTTCACTTTCACGGCTCCCGGGAAGCTCTTTTGGGATGGACTGTTCCTTTTCCTTCTCATCCAGCTCTTTACGAGTGGCAGACTTCTTCAAAAGCTCAAACTCTGATTCAGGGTCCACTTCAAGAGTCTCGTCTTCAGGAATAGTGAGGGTCCGAGTGAGGGGGGATGCTCCCACTGGCACCTTGAAGGTTTCGTGGAATTCTATTGGCATGCTGAGTCTGAAGAACAGGAGGTCCGTGTTGGCATTCTGTGATCCGTATGTTCTATGAGTCAGTTTTATACAGGGGGCGCTATCGACTGTTCCATCCACACGAGACACCTGAAAAGAGAAAACTTTTTCATCATACATTATTTGCCTTTTCCATTGAGATGCTATGTCTCAAGCGGTCTTCTACCTCAATATGAGCATGGTCTGATGGCACAGGGCCAAACTGAGGAAGACTTTTGCTGAACCACATGGTGATGTCTCTCTTCATGTTGATGGCAAATGGCTCAAAGCCTTCCTGCAGTCCGCAGATTGTGAAGTATCGCAGACTACTAACATTCTGGCCAAGGTTGATACGACCCACCTGAGAAAGGCCCAGACTGCAAACAGGGATGAATCCTGGAGAGCAGAAGAGCAAGTCAGGCTTCAAGCGTGGGACTGAGAACATCCTCACCATCTCCAATCTCAATGTCCTTGAAGGCCATTTCAGATCCAGAGTCACTGATGAGCATCTCTCCATTGAGAGTGAACATGATGTTCTGCTCGGTCAGGTCGATCATGCAGCCCACCACGTCACCAGACTGCCACTGCCGTCCAAACGGCTCGTTCCCGACATGCCAACGCTGAGACTATGAGGACAAAAACATCAAGAATTATTATTTGTTTAAATGCTGTCACAAACTGAGAAGTAAAAAAGAAGTTGAAGATGCTTAAAAAACTGGGTGAAAGTCTGGTGTAAATCTGTATGAGTGTGAGTGTGTGTGATTGTGTAATTGTTTTGAGTGTGTGACTGTAAAACATAGTTGAGTCCCCAGTACCTTGAAACCATTGAAGACATACGCCAAGTCATCTGATCCCAGCTCTTTATCTGCATGAACAGTGGGTCTTGACCACCCGACTCTCATTTCTCCCACTGTCACGGCCTCAAACTCAAAGTACCATTTCCCCTGAGTTACAGCGTATGACTTCTCGGCCCTGAAGACACGGATCTTATCACTGCGGACCCCACCGATGCCATGCCCACCTGAAACAAACGGCCACAGATGAAAATAATAAGAACACACAAAATAATAATAATAATAATAAAAAGAAGATAGCTTACTGCTCTCCTGGTCGGGCGGCTCAATGTTATACCCATAGCCAATCAGAGTTCGGACTGCTGCACACACACTGTCGCGATTGGTCTTTTTCGTCTTTTCATCCAGAAGGTTGTACGGCACAAGACGTGGGTTGCGTTTGTTCACAATGTCCTAAACATAGAATAACTGTATGAAATGCTTTTTTCTTCTAGTAATCTCTGCAGAGCTAACCACATCACACAGGGTTTTGGATTCAATTGCCAGGGACCATGAGGTTTCACTATACTGATGTATACATTTGTGTCCTTACATGTTTTTCTGGTGCCCAGAGAACATGGCTTAAAAAATACCAGGCTTGTGGGTCTGATTCCAAAAAAAAAAAAAATCACGATGTTGTAATAATGTTAGGGAGTCGTTATGGAAACACTTGACTATATGTAGATTTACATTTGAAAGTAGATATAATATTGCACCTGAATAATACTGTATGTCCAGCCTTGACGAACACGATCTCGGGCCCAGACGTTGTGTCCGTTCTCGGCTAGTCTTTCCACGAGGGTGTTCTGATTTGGTGTCAGCTTCACATGGTTGAGGTCAAGAGGAGCTGGTTTGTAGCCATTATTTTGCATGTACCTTAAATTAAAACTTAAAATGTTCAATTAACCTTTCAAAACAATGCTATCAGTTTGCTTTTGTGTAGTGTCAGAGTGTTATCACTTTATTTCTGTTGTGGGTGTTTGGCAGTTTGAACTACTGACGTTTTGGGAAGTTTAATCTTCTTCAGGTTCTCCTCAGCTTTCTCATCGCCCATGCCAACATGGCATCCCAAAGCCAAAAGAGTCCTTCAGAAAGACAACACTGTTTTAACGTCACGAGGATAGAGAAAATTTAAAATTTCAATCTTAGAGAGTAACTCACTTCAGTGTTTCTCCAGACATCGCCAAATTATAGTTTTTCTCTGGATCTGGAAGACTCTGGAAATCCACTAGACACGGATGAAGCTTCTTATTGTCATCACGAAACTAAAGCACAGCATATCAATAACAGAGTAAAATACCTAACTAGATAGCTAACTAATTTTACATTTGTAAAATAACACATTTTTGAAGATAAACAGACAGATAAAACTAAAAAAATAATGACAAAATGGATGGAGAAAAGGGCAGAGAGAAAATTGATAAACAGGGAGCAAGAGATGGACGAAGAGGCAGAAATACTGATGTGATCAATAGACTCACTGCTCCAAAGGTCCAGCCCTGCTCAATACGAGTAACGGCCCACAGCTCATGGCTGTTCTCCGCCAGCTTCTCTCTGATACGCTCCAGGTGAGGAGGGAGCACAATCTGTGGATCAACCAGGACACAATGAACAGGCTTTCAGACACGGAGTAAAATGAAACTGAACTACAATGACATTTACAACCCCACCTGCACAGTGTCCACTGGACAGGGAGTGAACGCCGTGTGCGACAGAGACTGCGTTGGGCCCAAAAGGTTCCGGACCCCATTGTAGTCATGCTTGTACTCTTTTATAGGCTCAATCCGCAGTCTATCTTTGGGCAGGACGGCTTCATAGCATGGAGCATACCCTGGAGGAGGGAGGAACTTGAAGTCCCCGTGCCGTCCACCGAGAAGAAAACGAACTCTAAAAAACCAAAACAGTAGATCTTATCAATAATGAAGTTCTTCACTAAACAGTGGCTCTCAAAACACTCATTCATCCACCAAATTCTTACTTAATTCCAGCTGAAAAGCTGACAACAGGGAAAAACAGGCCATCCAAATTGAAGTTTTCGAACATGCCTTGAACAGGATGTCCATTTATACGAAATGAGATACTGGGCACGCTCAGATCCAGACAGCAGCTCACCACGTCCTCCGCACCTAGAATGTGCTGATGGGGCGAGTTTACCTGCCGTGGAACACGTCCTGTCACATCAGTGAAGAAATATTTTAATGATCAGCCAGATTTCTGAACATCTTAAACTGCATTCTTTCAACAATCATGTACCATGTATAGTCTAAGACTAGAAAATCTTGCTTTCCACAATCATACACAGTGGTAAAGGGTAGCACTATAAAGTGTGGCATTGATAGTCGTTGGATTGTAAACTGTTAACCCTTGGAGAGAAAATGTTGCATCTGTGCAACAAAATTGTTGTGATCATTTAACCAATTAAATTATTATTTAAAACTCCAAAAACTGATTCACACACAAGATGAAAGTGTAATGCATTTATCTAGCACTTGATGGCGGTGTCAGACTGGTTGGTGGAATTTCCAGTGAATACCTACCCCTCTGGCTTCTAATGCAGTTGCATGGTTACAGTGGACTAACAACAATGCTTTTTTTGGAATTTTTTTTTTGTCCAATAATTTACAATACAAAGAATAAAAAATTGTTCAGATCATTTTTTTCATGACTGGCTCTCCAAGGGCTGTAAGATATTGGACAGTAAAGTGCGCTAAATTGTAGAAATTATTTGGATTTTGATTTGGAGTGGTGTTAAAACACATGGGACTGGCATTACTAGAATTTGGCTAGTAAAGCCACCAAACACCAAAATATTCTGACTGGCCCAGAGCAGTGGGTGACGTCCCGTTTGGAACTTCTGCTTGTGCTTATTCCGGAAAACTTTGTTCCGCTTTAACACAGGGTAGAATGCAGGCAATATAACAGGAACGGTACAGGTATCTATGCCGGCATATTCAAGGAACAAATTTCCCTTTTGTCTGTTCACACACAAGTGCATGCAGGCAATATTGCCGGAATTGTCTGTATGTGTGAAAGGGGCTATTGTCTTATATAATGTCAGAAATGTGCATTATCAAACTGAAGTTTTTCTGACCGCTCCAAAGGTGAAGCCCATCAAAGCTATACGAGTAAAGATCATCTCCGACTCCATTACTGCCCCATCCCTCTCCTCCACCAGGGTAAGGACTGTATCCCTCCGTCAGAGCCCAGCCCACCCGCAGGTGGCACGCTTGTGGGGTCAGGAAAGATTCCACATGGTCCACAATCAGCTCATAGTACCACTTCTTATACTGGGTAGAACCTTCACAAGTGCCAAGGAAAATGTTGGGTCTCATGCTGAATACGGGAAAGGGAACAAACAACACACTGGAATGTTCAGGAACATGTTATGATGCTGGAGAAATGCAGAACCAGAACCATACCTGGTGACATAATTGATGATGTTAGTCTGAAGAAGAAGGTCACGCCCAGGAAGGAGATTTTCAGTGATCAGATTCTGATTGGACCTGACAGCTACACCGTTACACACACACAAAGAGCAGAGCACGTCCAGAACCTATCCAGAAGACCAGAAGTATGTGATCAGAAACGACAGCATATTAAGCAGAGAAGAGCAGCATTTTCACCTTGTGATTCCGCCCGTGCTTATCCAGCAGGGCAATGATGGATTTTATGTGGTTTTCTTGAATGATGTTAAGCACTTCAGGACTCTCGATAAGAATACAATACAGGACCTCGAGAATACCTGAGTTGCAAAATTCACTGTCATCTGAACGTCTCCAGTCAGTGTGTTACAGCATCTTACCTGAAGATGCTTCCAGACGATCCAGTTTGCTCACTAACCAGTCCAGATTATCACAGAACAGAGCACAGTTTGCTCGGTTTCCTCTGATCAGAGAAGCTGCAGAACCAACAGAACAGCATAAAGTTCCTTCCCAAAAACACAAAGCAGACTAGTGTGTCCATACCTAGAAGCTCATAAAACAAGTTGACTATTTCTCTCCAGGAATCAGCCGCCTCTTCTCCAGCAAACTCAGAGAAGTGAGCCGCGGTGTTGTAGACGTTCAGTCGATCCACGCAGTCCAAGACTAGAGTGATCATGCCCTACTCCAGACGGTGGATTTTCTGTTATGTCTGAACGTATTAGTTTGTATGAATGCATGCAGGTCTAACCTCCTCTTGGAAGAGATTCTGTCGGTTCCTTAGAGAACGCAGCTTGGACTGTTTCTCCTCGTGTTCCAGCTCTTCTTCTGGAGGCCGAAAATAGAAGATGAGATCCTGGAGGGATAGGACCACAGAGTCCAGCGGAAGAGAAGGAGATGGGCCTGGAGATTTACTCTTCCCACTCAGAGAGTCCAGGCCTCTGTTGGGGCACAAAAACAAATTTTCAGGCATTTAAATTACAAAAAGTATTATCCCTGTACATTAGATAATAAACATACCCAGCTTTACACTGGTTTTATTCATTTTTCTAACAATTTATCATAGCTACATTTAAAAAATATTTTGTTAGTCTTTCATTTAAGCTCATTTAAGTTCATATTTGGAAATAATCACTGAAGGTTTTTAAGCCAAATATTAATCTAATTTGTCCCCTTATTTACTCGATTATAAGATGGGCCCCTAACTATACCTTTGTCCGTATGCTGTTTTGACCCGTTTACAAAACGGAGGGAAAGCAGGTAACGAGAGAAAAGTTCTGAGTAAACCTTTTTTTTTATAAAACATGGGAAAAAAAAGCCAATAAATTCACATGATCAACAGTCTCTTGTGTGAGAAAGAGGTGTTTTAGGATCCATGCATAAATCAATGCATCTAGACTCTCAATCTTGAAACCATCCACGAAGGCATTCAATCCTCACTTAATGAACTGCGTGAAGAGTCCAGCCGTGCTGTAGATCATTCTGGCGGCCTGAGATTCGGCAGTTTGAGAGCGAGCCACAGTTAGAGCATCGTCCATGTGACCTTCCTGATGCAATATTGCCTACAATACAAAATCATATTGTTTTTTTCTTTTTTAATTAATTTTTTTAAGTGGGGCAATTAACAGGCCCAAGATCTACCACTAGAGCAGTAATCAGTGGGGCATGTGGGTCAGTGTCTTGCCCAAGGACACTCAGTTGCAGAACCAGCCATAGGGGGATTTGAACCAGCCACCTCTTGGACACTAGTCGATGGTTTAGAAAGTGCAAGGTAAAACGTGTACCTTTCTCTTCAAGGGGCCGAGCCGAGCAGACTTGGCATCTACTGAGGCATAAGTGACCCAGAGGCTGGTGGCAACATGCTGCAGGAAGCACATTGACTCTCCGTACTTGATCTCTGGGATTCCCATTCCCTCCACATCGCGTTTCTGAGCAACTTCCGTTTTCTCCTGCTCAGAGAGACGTTTAAATGAACATGATGTGCTTCCAGGCATCAGAAAAAGGCATCGCCTTGAGCTTGAGAAATTTAAACAGATTGAATAATATATAATACATGATAAATATATTTCAGACAAATTTTTAATAATTACTAATTTTAACTTTTCCACCCCAATATTTTTTACTTATTTATTATAATTTTTAAATAATGAAAAAATATTCATTATTAGAAAAAATATAAAAACATTTGTAGTATTTGGAAAGCCATGTTTTGTCAGTTGTAATGTGGTTGAAAGAAGAGTGAATCCATTAAGTTGTCAAAGTTCAAAATTCAAAGAATAAATTCAAGAAAAAGTGAGAGATTTGGTGAGCTCTCTTCATTCAGGAGAGCAAAAAAGCAGATATTGAATCCCTGAGGGAAATTCGCTTGATTTATAAATCTAGAAAAAATGTTCATGAACCTTTGAGATTCGAAAACAAAAAGCAGAGTTCTTTGTGTTCGCTTTTTCAGGATCCACAAGCAAGAGTCCTTTCTCTTCATCCAGGCACAGATAGCGTCCCGTAGTGATGTGTCGCACCCTGAAGGACTGACCCCACTTCATGTGACCCCCGCTCCACCTAAATACAAACACAGACTCACAGGATCCAGACAGACTTTACTAGACCAGCAGCAGATCGGTGTCCCCACTGACTGACCCAATCCGAAGTGGTTCTAGCCTCCAGAGAGACCTGGCGTGGCTGCACACCGCTCCACCTTCATAATGTGCATTTCTGGAAATCACAGGCCAGACTTTGGACATGGCAAATGCTGGTAAAATATTTAATTAGGTGTTGATGAAGCTGGACTCACCTTCTCTGGTCATCCCCCTGGTCAGCAGCAGCGATAGTCAAACACTCGTCCATGTGGCCGTGGAACAGACGCAGAACGTGGCCTCCTGTCAGAAAGCCTAAAGAATGGAAGCAGAACAGAACGTTCTGAAAACATTTGACCTTTCAGAAATATTGGCTGAAAACAATAATTATACAAGTAAATTAAATACTTGTATATTTAAACAGTTGTCTCAAGCGGATGTCGCTTATTGCAAGGTTCACTTAACTGCACATCAGCCTTCAGCTCCGTTTTAAGCCCATTCAATCGATAGGGATATAGGTTAGGCTAAGCTCCAGATAAGTGCATGCAAGTATGGTCCGGTTCTGAGGCCAATAGCTCATCCGGAGTCAACGTGATACAGTACACAAATAAAGTGAGGTGAATTTGAGTTGTCTTTGATTGCAGAATGAAAACCTCTTTATTCTTTTCACCTTCTGCCAGTTCACAGCCAGAACAAACAGGGTTCATGTTCCAGAGAGTTTGCATGAAGGAGGCATCAACCATGAGATCCCCACTGGCATAGGAAAGGTGCTGTCGGTGAGAAGGAGTAGAAGGAACTTCAGTTAAAAGCTTTTATCATTCATAACTAAGCAAAACAGTATTTACAGAGGAGCTTCATCAATAAATGTGCACACATCTCACCAGATATCGCTCAGAAGATACACTGACAAGGATGAGATCATCACCCACCCTGACCTTTTCGCCCTCAGACCTCTGCTTGGACGCCGGGTGAATGGTCCACCAACATGCCTCACCTAAACAAAAACAAACCGCTGTTGTTTGATCTTTAAAACTCAAAAGCATATGAAACTTGGTGACAGGGTTTGCAGCTCCTGAGTCGCACAGTCTTTTAGTTTGAAACTGTGGTGAGATCACATGCTCTCAGTTCACTTCCTTGTTTATGTTTGTCATGTGTTCGAGTTTGATTTCGTTAGTTGACCGCATTAGTTGATTTCATTAGTGACCAGGTGTAGCGTTTTAATTTGAGTTGATCATTTAACTTTTAACTTGAGTTTTAATCATTTATCTTGTCCACCTGTGTCTTTTCGGGTCTGATTTGTTCTAGTATTTAAGTCTGTGTTTTCCTTTGTTTGGCGTGGAATCGTCTTGATGGCGTGAGTCAGTGTGGGATGGGTTCTCTTGTGTCTGAATGGTGTTTTGTTAAATAAAGTCCTGTCCTAGCAATTGTGTCTGAGCTCCTGTGTCCTGACACTTGGCACCTGTGGAATCCTCCTGCAAGCCTACGTCGAACGCCAGCTTGTCTGTGAGTGACCTCGATGTGGTTAGACAGCAGAGATACTGCATCACAGCAGAAGATGGGAGATGAGGAGAATGACATCATTAAGACATTAAAAAAGGAAAATAAAAAATGTTTCTTTCTAATCCTCATGCTCAACACGACTCACCATGGATGAGTGAGTGTGTCTCAGGAGGATGGCATGTCCATACAACAGTGTGCGGTGACCCCCACCTTGAGAAGACTGGAGAGAAGAGGAAAAAACAGCAACACAATAAAAGACACAATTAAATGAACGACAAAAGTGGTAGACGCAAGAATGAATAGTAGTGATGGGTCGATGAGGCGTCATGACACGTTTCGACACATTGGCACACTGTTGATACTGCGTCGATACGGTGTCGCTGAATACTGACATCTGCTGGAGTTTAAAAATCCCTCCAGGCAATGTCGTTGAGACTCGACTGACGCTGATTTGATGGCCTATTTGATTAGTATATATATTATTTCATATCTTCATTAAAAATGATTAAGCGTCTTTGTTATGTTTACATACAACCAATAAATAATGTCAACATGTATCATAGTGTGAAGATCTAGTGAACATGTTGTGATGAGGCTTCTGGACTAATACATTACAGGGGTCAAAGGGAAATTCACTTTACAGGTAATTTACCTTTACAACAGTAAATACGACGCTTTACAATTCAACAAATCCATACACTCTCCTTGGGAGTCGAATCCATGGTCTAGTGTATTAAACACCAGCGCTGTACAGACTGAGCTACTGGGAAACTTCAAGTATCTGGCCCAGGTCAACGTGTGGTACTGATACCAATAATCGCAAAAGCAATGTCGCAAATGTGCAAACGGCAGCCGTTTGACCTACTCATTGGCACCCATTTAAAACATTTTGTGTTGGGCCTTTTACCGGACCAAAACTTTGAAATAAATTAGATGCAACGACCAAAAAACTAGAAATACCAAAACAATATTTTAATGTAACATTTAATTTAGACTGATAAAACTATTCAGACATTCTTGGGGTTAAACACCATGATACATTTAATCAAATTATTTCAAACGTGTTTGAAAACTTGGAGACAAGGTGAGAAACTTCGTGTGATGAGGCTGCGTCAGATACGGTTCAGATACTCTATGTTCTTCGAGTTATATTCATGATTTGGCTATTGTATTATGGTATAATAGTAGATTAATTGTAAAGTGTCATTCTCTCACCGTCGGGAAAAGCGTAAAAAGACACGGTTTAAACTTCCAAAAAGCTTTGCGAACAAACCTTCTTTTGACAAATTATCAAACAAATTATAAAGATTCTCATCACAATGAACCTCAAGAGATCGGAGATGCTTTTTGGTCGATGCGTCCTGTTGACAGACCGATGCGCTTCTTATAAACAAGGTTTGCCGCGTCACTGTCCGAGCAAAACAGTTTCTGTATCGGTCACAAGACTCGCGACACCGAGGTTTTGCTACGCGAGCTCGACGCAGGCACTGGCGCATCGGTGTTGCCGGACCCATCACTAATGAATAGAATTATGTAAAACACTAATAAGATTGAAAAAGTAATTTATAAAAATTATGGACAAATTACATGCTTTATTCAGAATAATCTGGAAAAAAAATAATTTAAACTTTTCATTTTATCATATTGAAATACATTTTGCTAAAGAAAAACAACAAAAAATAGTCATCTCTTACCCATTTATCCAAGTCAACTGCCTAAAATAGGTGAACAGAGAAGAAAACGATATTAATGTAAACACTGCAATACAGTTAAACATTAAAACTCCGGTAGTTGTATTTGGCTGTGTAAATGCTATATTTAGTATGTGGTGATGCAAACCTCATTAAGCTCTGTTGTGTTGGCCAACATCTCCTGAAGGGCCCGAACAGATAAAGACTGCTCCAGGATGAAGCAGCAAATTGCCAGGTCCGGAGGAACATTCTGAAAAAAAAAAAAAAAGACTAACTGCTAGTGGACTAACTTTATTTCTTTAATACACGCATGTCTAAAGTCTGTCCCGATGCCAATTGCGTTCCGTCTTCATTTTTCACTGGCCACTAAAAAGTCCATAATATTCAGCCGGCTAGCATGTGCCAAAATTGTTATTTTACGTTCAGCCATGGCATGTGTATGAACGTTACTGCCTATACATTTCTACAAAGCTACAAAAAAGGACATTTTCAGTGATGTATGAACAGAGGTGTCAAGTAACGAAGTAATACTACTTCGCTACCCAACTAAAGTAGAAATTTGGCTTACTTTTACTTTACTAGAGTATTTATTTTTCCGCTTACTTTCTAATTCTACTTCTATATAAGACGCACCGGCATATAAGACGCACCCAATTTTAAAGGAGGAAAATCTAGAAAAAAAAGATTCTGAACCAAATACTCTAGTAAAATATTTTATAATAATAATAATAATAATAATAATAATACATTTTATTTAACGGCGCCTTTCAAGCACTCAAGGACACCTTACAAACACGGTGAAAACAATACAACAAAAAACAATGCTCAAGTTGACAATCAGCGGAAGATCAAACAAGAAAATACAGAACATCCGATGTCAGCAGATACATGTACATATAGCAAATAGAAGGAGGAAAACCTAGTGGGGAGCAAATGCAATTTGACAGAGATGGGTTTTGAGCTTTGATTTGAATGTAGCAAGACAAGTACAGTTTCTGAGATCCGGAGGAAGTGAGTTCCATAACTGGGGTGCAGCGTGGCTAAAGGCTCGGGCCCCCATGGTTGTGAGCCGAACTTTGGTGGGTTTGAGGGAAATGAAGGAGGATGATCTGAGATGGCGGGTGGGGATATTGACCTGTATGAGTGCTGAAATGTAGGGAGGTGCAAGGTGATGTATGGCTTTAAAAGTGAGCAGGAGGATTTTGTATTGGATGCGAAAAGGGATGGGCAACCAGTGAAGCTGCTGTAGAATGGGAGTAATATGAGAGATGGATGGAGTTCTTGTAATAATACGTGCAGCAGAGTTTTGAACTAACTGAAGTTATATCAACTGTATAAAAGTTAACAGCAATTTAAGAACAATTGTATGCCAAACATGTAACATGAACAGTCAGTAAAGTCAGTAAACAGTGAAAGTAGGGGTGGGCGATATACCGGTATTGAGATGTGCCACGATATGGATTTTGCAATACCGTGATAATTCATGAATTAGATTTTTATATAAGTACATATATATATATATATATATATATATATATATATATATATAATATAATATTGCATACCAAGATGGCGGTGACCACGCTCTGCGCATCTCTGCATTCGCCAAAGACGCACCAAAAATACGGTATTTTTTTAAGCAAAAATTGGTACTTTCTAATCGCTACTTTTTCAAAACTAGCTGCGTTACTGCAACTTAATTTCGGTTAATTTTATTTCAGTGCTGTTTTTTTGAGAAAAACATCATAACTTTTCCCACAACTTTTTGAAAAAGCTCCCGCAACATTTGGCATTTAATTCGGCAACAATCACAAAAAAATTCTGCGAAATCCTGTAGGGACTGAATAAATAGTTTTTTTTAAACATTATGTATGAACCAGCAACATTTGTGGATTAAAAAAAAATGTCTGAAAATCATCCGGCCCCCACACACAATCACTTTATCACATTTGGCCCGAGCAAAAAGTTTGGACACCCCTGCTTTAATACATGTTGAGTACCTGAGCATTGGAAGTTGTCTCCAGAAAACAGAGCCGGTTCCCAAAGCCCTCGCAGGACAGGCAAAGTTTGATCTGCTCCTTCAGGATGGTGGCAGTGCACTGAAGAACCACTTGATCATCCTGACAAAGAAGTGGTGTAGAGAAAATCTCAAACATCAATTGCATTGATATAAATGAAAAACATATTTATTTACTAAGAACAATTTTCTGGTAATCTTTTTTCCTCAGATATGCCTTGTCCTTGACACACCTTTTTTCAGACAATCCTTTTCAAAACACATCTTATTACCAATACACATTATTTACGACAGATCTCATTTCCCAATACGGCTTTTTCATAGCAATGCCTCACCCTTGGAGAGAAAATGTTGCATCTGTGCAACAAAATTGTTGTGATCATTTAACCAATTAAATTATTATTTAAAACTCATAAAAACTGATTCACACACAAGATGAAAGTGTAATGCATTTATCTAGCACTTGATGGCGGTGTCAGACTGGTTGGTGGAATTTCCAGTGAATACCTACCCCTCTGGCTTGTAATGCAGTTGCATGGTTACAGTGGACTAACAACAATGCTTTTTTTGGAATTTTTTTTTTTATTTAATTTACAATACAAAGAATAAAAAATTGTTCAGATCATTTTTTTCATGACTGGCACTCCAAGGGTTAAGACACGCCTCGTTTCTTCACAACACACCTAATTTTCTTTCATACGCTTTCAAAACAATTACAGCAGCTTCGTCAGTCAAGAGCATAGCACCGTTTCATCAGTGACGGTCAAAGAGACACTAGGAACTGAGGTTATGCACCAAACTAGCTGCTTGTTTCTCCATATACAGTTACAGTATTTATATTGCTAAACATTGACATTATATAGCAGTGAAATCTGAAGTAAGAGTGTGCTCAATGTGAGACTGGGGGAAGCCATGTCCTTGACAGGCCATGTGACTATATTATTACACATGTAAAATTGTCATGGGTTGAGATATTCCCAGCCGGAATGTGACCCAGTGAGCCGCGGAAAATCCAGTCTGTTCAAACACATGCTGTAAGCAACCCGAGAGCCTTCTTTATTATTACCCCTCACAATGTTACGCCATTGTACCGGTAGAAAAGCCATCAAACACAGAAAGACTGAATCCTAGAGTTAAGAAGAGTTTTTTTTTCATGTCTCTGCATGTGAATCATGTGTATGTACACCTATCAATGTCTCAAATATTTCCCTTTCAGTTGATCTTTGTGTTTAGCAATTACTGAACATTACACTTTTTCTTCCTCTTCTTCACCAGCTACACAAGCAGAAAAAGGCTCAACAAAGCAAAACATCCTAAATCGACACAACTTCTTTCGTAAAACACTCAGTATTTTAGTTGAAAAGTAGCGCTTGGAGTGATCAAACTGACGCTGAGCAGAAGTGGAGGTGTAAATCTCAAGGCTTTGGGGACGGGAGATGCATGTAAAGACTATAAATAGAGGGAAATAAACAGGTGCTGGAGCCAGAAAGCTGCTAATCTCAACGCTGTATATAGACCAGAGCATCACAAACTAACACTTGTTGCCTCCAATTCTGGAGCTGTGAAATAAGACAAAAAACCTCAGAAAACAAATTTACTTTTGAAATAAGAGTCTATAGAATATCACATTCTACATACCGGTAGGTTTGTGCCAATGGTAAGCTTTTTTGTACCGTTATACAAATATTTACAAGCACACTCACACACGCCAAATCTATATTAAACACGTATAAATATATGTAGAGAGGGATATTAACACAATTTAAAAAACATATATTAACAACAATAATGCAAAGCAAAAATATTATAGTAAATTTCAAGTCCAGAAATATCAAGTCCTAAAATAAAAAGTCTGGTGAACTTCTGCTCACACTAGTCATTTATTTTACTGCGCATATAAGATATATGATTTGTTTCATTTACAGATGACAGGTCTCTGCTCTGTATATTTAGTCGTGGCCGTTTGGATTTTGCTCTTAGTTTTGGCAGCGTTGTGGAGTCATAGTTCAGAGTCAAGAATTTCTGACGGTGACAATCCAAAAGCAGGTATAAATAGAAAACAATGCAGACAAATGCGAACACCTGTCCACGTCACTCCAGATCCTCCATCCCACTTGAGCCAACATGTGAGAGAAAGTAGAATAATGAACCCAACTCATGAAAGAACACAGATGTAACTGCTAGTTCAACAAAATTAAAGTCTTCCACAATCACATAAACCCAAAACTCCTAGAAAAACAATTAGAGATTCATCAGAATCCCGAGCGTGAATTCTGAGCAGAAGAGATAAGAACAGAACTCACTGTGCGAAGAAACTGGATTTCCTCTTCTCCTTCTGCTCCTTCAGCCATAATGTCAACAGACCTACAGGGTCAGAACTCTTGAGAAGGTTCCGACTTCAGGCTCTTCAGGCTTTGCACTGTTGCCTGTTTGAAGAACACGGTGTGAGGTTTTTACTGCACGGTATTTTATAGGAGGGGCCGCAGCTTCACAAAGCCCCTCACATCACAACTGCAAGTGTGGATGATGCAGCTCACCAGCAGATGTAATGACCATCTCTGCAAGTGTCCTAGAAACAATCTAGCGACAAATAGTCAACTCTTAAAGGAACATGTGTTTTAAAGCCAAATACCGTACATCTTCCAATTGTAGCCCTGGTATTTGTTCAATAAACTTCAAAGAGACCTGGGATTAATGGCTCTTAGTCCTTCTCAGACTGTCAGGCTCAGTGCATGAGAGCAATAGAGAGATGATTCAAAGGGCAGAGAGTAGGAAGCACGAACATCATTAAAAAAAACAATTATTTAAAACTAAAACAAATGATACACCCAGGTTGTGTTTTACTGCAGGGCTGAATGAATGACTACCTTCATCTTTGGTAGTATTGATGATGATGATGATGATGATTGACGTGCTGCAGTGGCGGTGTTAGGCATGGACGAACAGGGCAAGGAGTTTGAGAGAAGTGGAAAACGGAGATGGAGAAGAGACGCAGAAAGCAATTAGACTAAATAAGTCTTTGAGGGGCGGAGCCTCGGAGGGGTGGGGGGCGCTCAACACAACAATTTAGTAAGGAGCTGCCCATCATTACAGAAATAATTATCACGAATACACATTTTTACGTTTTTATTTCTCATCTCTATAGTGTGAAATGCCTAACAAACTAGGTACAGTGACACAAAACAATTGAGGTGAATTTGTTTTCACTCCTGTGACAGTGTTGGGGGATGTGGGATGAATCTGTTGATTTGAATTCATAAAGATATCGGGTGCAAACTTTTGAAAAAGGAGAAAATACAAAACACGAGCAAAAGATTAAGGTATGCAACAGCATTCTCTTTATCTTTACATTATCATGTCATTAATAAAGGACTATAAATAAAGGACTAAAATGTTCCATACGGAGAAGAAATGTATCCACATAAATGTTAGACATTGTTAAATGCATTTAAATATATTTTCAAAATACATATACAATATACAAGACATGTTTAAATATGTTTTTAACATATATATGTATATATTGTATAAAACAGCAAATAAAAACATTGTATTTATACATATAAAAACAGCTTTATATAAACCTTAAAAAAGACAAAGATTGAAATATATGAACAATAACAAGATTTTCACCTTCATGAACAATAAGGATCAGAGATCTTATCAACTGTTGGACTTCTCTCAAAACTGCTCTTACTCTGCCTGTGACTGTTTCTCAACCAGAGGAGCTTATCAGAACTGAAGCTTATAAATTCATATCTGAGATATGAACTGATCAGCATCTTTCCCTCAATTGGGAGAAGATTTCTTTTGATGACATTATTGATAATTTTAGGTTGACATTTTAGTTTCAATTAGTTTTTTTTTTTTCCGTAGTGTGATTTACAATGTTTAGTATATTTATTCTATATTATTATTATATATTTTTCTTAATTTGTGTTCTTCATTCATAATATATTTGGTCTCTGCTCGTGTCACTTTCTTATTGTACACATTTTTGTGCAATATATATTCATTTATCTTTTTTTTTTAAATTTAAGTTACAATTGTAAATAGTTGTTTTTATTCGTAGGAGTAGTTTATTCATAGCTGTAGTGTGTTTTGGTTCCAAATAAAATGGGGGAAAAAAAAAAATTGTGATTTTTTTTTTTCCTCTGAAGTCGTCATTGTTTACAGCCTAAATTTGTTTTGTTTGGGGTGGGGGGGGTAAGATGGTGTCTCGCCCAGGGCGCAGCTCAATGTTGAACCGCCACTGATGGGCTGCATCAAATTTCTGCACATTGCAACTGAAAAGTCACAATGGCTAATGTGTTAGGTTTTAAATCGCTTGATTGAGGAATTAAAACTGAAATTTGAACCCAAAAGACTTTTCTTAAAATTAGACCGTGGTTCTCTCGTGAAAAATTAATAAACGATTCCAACCTGTTATTGTACTAAATAAGTTTAACAAGAACCTTTGTTCTTGTACAAATCATATTTCTTTAAAAAGAATTAACAACAAAATGCAAAATCAACAATCTAAATAAAAGTCTATAATGACTACATAGACTGCAATGAAGTGTCGATAATTCTTGGTTCCTCAAGAAAATGTCCACAAACATGGCATAATTAAAAACAATTTTATTAAAAACAAAGACAACGCAACAATGATAATAGAACAAACGATAAAAATAAATTAAAATATAAATTCAAAGCATTTGGAATTAAAACTGAACCAACAAGGTAATCACAGGGGCAAGGGACTCCAGGCAGACATGCGCACCTCATGCGAGGGCCAGCGAGGAGAGTCTCTGTAGCGCCTCCTGCTGGTCTGGAGCGAGAGAACACAAGGCACCTCCCCAACTGTGGTGCTTTCAGAAACCCCTCCATCATGAGACACAAAGGATTTAAAAGGTGGAAACTCAAATGAGGGTTTTGTGTCCATCCACAATGGAGTTTCATCATCACTGTGGTTTTGAGGGGAGCCTCTTCCCATGTTCAAGTCGTCAAAGGGAACGTGTGGCGCTACTTCAGGGAAAAACACTGGAGATGCAACATCAGTAAGAGTGAGAACTTCCGCAGGAACACTGCACTGAGGCTCTTCAATGTCTCCAGCAATGCGGCAATTCCGATCAAACAGACTGTGCAGGTCCAGTTCTGCTGTGTTCAGCTGCTTGCTAAACTTAAACAGTGGTTCAGACTCGTCGCCTGTGGACTTCAGGTCTCGGTTTCCAGACAATCTCTGGAAATCTTCCTCTGTGTCGACTATTGGCTGAGCGATTGAGTTGTCAGACCTTCTACAAAGATCTTTTAAATCATCCACCGACTCGACACCAGAATCTGGGCTAGTGGCACATGTGGCCATGAAGGAGTGAGTGGTAGGTGTGGATCTCTCTGGGCTTTGATCTGGTGGTCTCTCTGGGACGCCCTCGTGACTGATGGACCGGCCGAAGCGTCGCGCACCCTGTCTCCGAAGACGAGTAGCTCCCCTTTGAAGAGTTTTCTGGGGTTTCTCATCAAACTGAGGAGCATGGCGAGATGTTCGGAGCAGCATTCCCAAAGCACTGAAGCTTCGAAGACGTTCTGTCACAGACAAACGTTGGTGGGGTCTCTTGAAGCCTGGAGCGGGGTCAGCCATTTTGTCTTGTTTTTGGGCCTTTGCTGTTTTGATGGCTGCTTTTGAGCTCTCCACGTCTGTGCTGCTAACTTTCTTCTCGAAGCCTTGATCAACTGAAACGCCGAAACTTGCAAAAATTGGCCAAGCACTTTTGTCCATTTCAGATGTTTCAGGGCAGCCAACGTCCTTCTCCAATCTCCCCTCCCGGGAAACCTCTGGTAAACTAATGGACCGGCGAGGCCGAGATCGACTCTTTGAGCTGGTCTTAACTTTTTTTGACTCCTTTTGGGAGAGATCATGGTGTGAATTCCCTTCCAGGTCCGCTCTGGCTTTTAAATTTTCCTGAACATCTTGGCTTTCCTTTAGAGAAAAATATCGAATAGCTCCACATTCAGGGCCAAACTTTTCGCGTTCCAGTACAGTCCAGCACTCGTCATCATCACCGGGTTCCTCGTCGTCCTGTCGCTGAATAACACTGACGTCAGGTCTCATCGTCATGGAACCATTCAGAGATTTAGAAAAACTGTAGTTAAGAAGATCAGGATCATCATCCACCTCATTCCCAGCTACCACTAGAAAACAAAAGGAACATGAGTTCAATGGTGGAGAGAATAATAATAATAATAATAATAATTCAACCTTTATTAGTCCCTCAGTACAGCTGCACGATTCTGCCTAAAATGAGAATCACTATTTTTTGCTTAAAATAAAGATCGCGATTCGATTTGGATATTTTATTATTTTAAATATTCAACCCTGAAAATCAGGTTGTCAAAAAGATAAAATAACACATATTACTTATAATACTTCAAAATTAAATACATTGAATAAAACATAATGTAATGTTGTAAAGAAAAAAAAAAAAACACCATTAAACTTAAAAAATAAACAATCCAAGGTACAGTATTATGTACAGTTGAGGACAAAATTGTAAGCTCTTTTTAAAAGCACTTTTGAAGTACTTCAAACAATGATTATTTTGTAGGGGGGCGAATCTTCGACTGTATATGTTTTCTGTATATGGTTTGCGGAGTGTCATCTTCTAGTTTGAAACCGCAGTGTACGTACACACACACACACACACACACACACACACACACACACACACACACACTTTTAAGAATAAAATCCCTTTTTAGGTAGTAAAATGTCAGAGATGATATCAGATATAGTTTATTGTTGTGTTTCATCACTCATTCTGTCAGTTTATTTTTTTGTTTTTTTTAAACTTGACTGCCACTCGACTCACATCCACTGTCTATAGTGCAGGTGATTAAGCACAGGTGACATTAAGTGAAACTACAGGTGGCCATCACCTGAAATACGAAATATATAGGGTCACTTAAACAGTACTGGTTCAAAATGTAAAAGAACATACTTTCAATCATGAATATGGAATTTTTTTTATTCTTTTTTTACTCATCTTTTGCACACCACTTTCTTTATGTATCACGTCTCTTCCAACTTTAAATCTAATTCAACCTGTAGAATTCTCATTTTCATTTCTCTTCCCTCAAAAATTGCATCTTTTGCTCATGAAATCCCCTGTCTAATTTGCATTGAATTCATTGCTAATTTAAATCCAAGCACTGTTTTCCTTTTGTTCACTAGAAGTAGTGTGTCTTTTTCTTCCAATAACAAATTTTGACTCTGTAGTCTCAGACCAACTAAACCCGTTTTAAGATACGTTCATGAAAGGTACTTAAATGGCCTAGATCAGGGATGTCAAACATACGGCCCACGGGCCGGAACCAGCCCCCATGGAGGTTCGATCAGGAAAGTGGAAAAAAATGCATAAATAACACAGAATTAGTATTTTTAATTAGATGCAATTCTATTGCGTACATGTGAATGATACAAGTAAATTGCACCCTTGTCTAAGAAAAAAATTAGGTAATTCATGAAATGTTTTGTAGAAGGACAGTTCATTAAATTTTAATATTTTCCTAATGTTCTTGTGCTTCTGTACACCAAAACAAAGGAAAGACATGATATTTAGGTTTTTTTTTTTAGCAGAGAATGGTATAATTGTACTGGCCTGGCCGGCTTGACATCTCCCTAGCTCCTATGTGGCCCATGATGTGAAATGAGTTCGACACCCCTGCCCTATATTAACTAGTCCTGACTCCTGAATAAGGCCTACTCCTGGCTTATATTAAGCCATGTCTGCGAAACCAGCACTGCTGTTTTCAAACACCTTAATACATTAAAAATAAAAATTGATTTGTCACTTTATTGGTATTTTTACGAGACACACTTAGTTCTGTTATACACATTCATTTTGCCCATGCAACTGACATGGTTGGTCATAATCGCATGAGCAATATCAATGTCAGAAGTAAGTACACATCATTATTTCACGGTTTCAGAAATTAGGAAGGAATATTAGACGGTTTTCAGTGATGTGATCATGTTCTCAAATCTAAAGTAATAAAAAAAACAAAAGTAAACTAAATTAAAGCCAAACACCTTATTATTACTTAGCAGACATTTCTTTATCAACATGGGAGCGTGAAAGCAGTTAAACAGTAAATCACACCTTGTGCAGGTCCATCAATGAGGATGAGAGGAATTTTTGAAGAAACATCCGCGTTCATAGCTAGACAACACTCGGATTCCACCTGATTGCACTGTTCTGTATATTCAGGTATGGTCGGAGGTTCTGCAACCTGAATGTGCAATGATAGTTTAAGAAAAACATGATGTGAAACTGTAAAACAAAAAAACAGAGAGCATGTACATGGCTGCCACTGGATCCGCAGAAAAACCGGAGAGATCTTTTTCTTCGATGAGCCTTTTGTTCTTGTCCTGGAGGCCTGATGCACAGAAACACACAAGCATCAACACAGAACCATAAAACAAGCAAACTGTTTTATTGCGTTTGTAATTAATACCGAAGCGTTTTCCTCCGTTCTCTGCGATTGTTTTTCTTCTTGGAACTGTTGACCATTGAATCTTCCGTACCGCTCTTCTCTTCCAGGTGACTTCCAAACTCTGTGACTGTACAGGATTTGTAAGAAATATTTTATCACATTTCGTGAACTATTCAAAAATAATCTCTAAGTGCTCATCCTTTTAAATCCGTATTATCGTATATCTTCCAATAGTAGGCACGGTAAAAAAAAATAAAATAAAAAATTACAAAAATGATTTGCTTCCGTTTCGTTTTTAAAAGATATAAAACGGGAGCCAATTTCCATTTAAGTGCAAGCACTCGGTTGGTCGGGGCTAAATAGAAATACATTGGATAAGTGCAAGCTGCTGGGCTGAGGCTGATCCCTTGCTATTACAAATTACTGTAAAACTTCTAATAGTTCACCACTTCTAATAGAGCATACCTGTGATAGAAGGGTTGAACATTTTTGAGAAGTGTTGAAGGGTTGAGAACACCACCATTATACAAAAAAAAATAAATAAATAAATAAATAATATATTTACACAAGTGACAGACTGCTCTATCAAATCCTTTGGGGCTTGAATAAAAATGTAATGTGTATAATTATTGTATTGTTGTTCAACTGTATTTTAGTAACTCTTGCTAAGCATAAATCAGGTGAAATTACAGCCAACCTGATTCTTAAAGGCAATAGACACATTGTCAGTGAGATGCTAATTTACCTTCTTTAAACATATTGTCTCCTTTTAAAACAAATCGCTTTAATTCAGGGGTGTCAAAGTCAAATGGACGGAGGGCCAAAAAAAACATTTTGCTACAAGTCGAGGGCCGGACTGTCCGAATGTTCATTGAAATCAAAATTTGACCTACTGAAAACCTAACAAATATATTACGATTAGACAAATAAAGCAATATTTTCTTATGACTCTGTCAGTAATTTTCAAATTTCAACAGGCTGGCACAAAAGACAAATATGTAAATACAAAAACACCTCATAACATGAACATTAAATGAACAAAGTGATATTATTCAAGGCACCATCAGTTATATTTTCTCATTTAGCAAAAGTGGACTGAATTTAAGCAACTTCAAAGACATAAATATTATCAGCAATTTTCTGCCATTCACTCTACTGATAATATATACATGTATGCTCCAATGTTATAACATAACGGGTTTATGTATTTGTTTTTGCACCTCTCGCCGTTTTCTCAATATCAGTCACCAGATTGCGTCGAGGACCGGCTACTACTGGAGAACGGCGTTTATAGGATACTGGTCATTTATTGGTCGCACGTGTTCAAACCAGACGTTTATGGGAGATTGGCATCAAAAAGACACAGGCCACTATTAGAAGATATATGGTATCACAAACAATCAAAGTAGTCAGTTAATAAATCAGTCAGTTAATAAATTAGTACAAAAAAATTATACCTAAAACATTATATTATAAACAGATTTTTTTTCAGACAGAAAGCGTGTCTGTTTGTAGATAAGATGCTTAAGCTTCAAAGATGCTCAAGACACAAAAAAGCTTCAAAAGTATGCCATAACCAGAGTTTACCGTCTGAAGGGTTCGAGCTTGGAGATTCGTTTTCTCTTAGGTCATGCAGAGATCGCCTGAACCACAGAAACAGGCAAATAAGTCATGCTGAAACAGATGATGTTTTTTGAAATAGCAAGAAGATACCTTTTTTTGGCAGAGCCTTCGAGTTCCGGAAGGGTTTCCTCACTTACTTTTCGTTTGGCGGTGACTGGTGTTTGAGAAGTGAGATTTGAGTCTGTAATGAGTGAGTGTTAATCTAAAAGTTCTCAAAAAATCATTACCAAGCGATACAGGTAGATACGCATTTGCCAATTACCTGCTGGGATGTTTAAGACTATTGGTGGTCCGGTTGGATTTCGACTTGGCTTTAGTTTGGAAAAAGCATCTACAAATATTTCTGAAACAATTTCTTAATTAGGTAATCTGTTTTGGTTTTCAACTAACAGTGATAAATAAATGGCACAAAAGAATTCACATCACAAAACATTACACAGATATAGTTTACAACACAAATAATTGTTGAATGTCAGAAATGAAACGTTCAATTTGACTAAAACTAAATATATTTCACAATTGGTATTATTCTAATTTGTTTGCATTTAGTACAAAAACAAATGCATGAAAACACCATCAGTGAATAAATATCTAAAGCATTTTACAGAAAGGAACTCACCACCGACACTCCGTCTGCGCTGTCTTCTCAAACTTCTGTAGACACTGAGTCCAGTCCTCTTAGTGTACACAGCGCCCCCTGTAGGTGAGTTAGTCTCTGCCGACGCTTTAGTCAGCTCCAGAACGCATGACGGAACCACACCTAGGTCAACGTATCCATCATTATGACACACTCGACACACTCCCACACATCCTTACCGATGCGGTCTGCGTGCACAATGAGTGACCGGACCACCGCTGTCTGCTGTTCCAGGCGTTTTTCTGTGTCCACGTTAAGTTTGATGGGCTGTGGCGGACACTGAAGTAAATTGGGTGCGATCACGACGGCCAGACTGCTCGCATCCATTTTGGTTTCGCTGCTTCTATAGTTACATTTCACAAACATAAAAATGCCATATAAATAACGGGCAAAATGTTTATGTATACTGGCATATATGCATGTATACTTTATGCTGGTAAAATAAAACTATGATGTGTATATACATGCATACTGCAAACAAATGAGGGAATAGACAATCACCCATTCTTACATGCATTATATAATAGCATTATATTTAGAACAGGAAAAATAATTTTCCATAGGGAGCCACATGACAAATCTGAGATGTGTTGAAAGGCTAATGATAAACTTGCATTTAAATAGTCTCAATATTATTTGTCTCCAATTGAGAAAAGCACTCAATTATTGTATTTCATATGCGTTTCTGGTGAATAGGCATTAGAAAATTCACCATAGGTATGAGTGTGTGAATGTGTGTCACGCTCGGCAAATGGTTGGCCACCAACTCAGAGTTGCTGAGCTACCCAGGTCTGTAAATACATTAACTGAATTTTTACTGTTTGGAAATGGGCAACCTCTCGGCAGCTTGTCTCAGGAAGGTGCAGAAATATCGCAGAGCACGAGCGTGCAGCGCTGGGAAGAGAGCGGTTATGAGCAGAACAGTCCTGTTTCTTGCTTCTTCTCGGTCATGTTTTATCCCAAGGCCTTGGGTCTGGATGAGAGGGGTCTGGAGGTCCGCAGGAATGAGAGGAGAAGGCAGCTCACGCAGAAACTGCTTGATGAGAGAAGCCACATCACATGGCTGTAGAAGAGCCACATGAGGGGGAAGGAAGACTGGCTTGCCTTGCTCAAGATCTGCCTATGGAGTAAGCACATTCAATCGCATTAACAAAACATTCATTGCTGAAGGTTTGTGGCCAATAGGGGCTGTATCGAAACGAGAGCTCATCCATGAATGAGTAGGTGAACACACACAACTTCAGAGTCTCTCTCTGTCTCTTCATACGGATTCAGAGTCTGGCTCTTCAGTAGAGAAACTTGACAGTAAAGGAATCAAGCCTACAACCTGGTGGCGGCAACGCTATAAAAATTAGGCACTGCCGCTTATTTGTTTGATTAATAAAAGCAGTGAGTATATTATTTGATTCACTGGTTGGATTCTTATACTTTTTGATCCAAAGATGAGGTAAAATACCCTTAAAGTCCGTATTCGACTTAGGGATCCAGTCTTCCTGAAAAGGCCCTCGGTGTTTAGATGCTGAGACAGAAAGCCGCAGGCCTCCACCAGGAATCTGAAAACAGCAAATGTCTCAAACAATGACTTCTGCCACAGGAGTTAATGTCCTCCAACTGAACTCAGCAACAGACAACGACAAACTCAAAACAACTCCTGAAACATACTGAGGAACGGTTCCGTCCACCTCAGGTAACTGATGTTGTGGCAGTAAGTGCAAGTCACGACCAAAAGCGAACCGCATGGGACTGTTTACCTGAGAAAACAATTCAAGCTGCGTGAGTGAAGTGGCCGCATTATTTAACCTTCAGTATCGTTTACCTTATTGCAAGTGTTTAAGTCGCCATTCAGAAAGTTCTTCCAGTTTTTCACCCGAACTCCCACCGCTTTTAGCGCGTGAACGATTGCGAACACGCGCAGTCGATCCTCGGTTAAATCAGGCATGTCAATACAGTCCTTCTTGTATAAATATGAAAACCCTTTCTGTCAGAACTGCAACTTTAACGCGTTAAAATAGACGCGTCAAGTAAATTTTTCGTTCCATGAAAAGATTGGAGGAACGATCGATCGAACGAACGAACGAACGGACGGAAGTCAATTCTGTCTTAGTGAGACGTATGCAAATGAACGTAGTATGCAAATAAGATGACGTAACGCAAACGCAAACATTTCGTTTATTAGTAAAAGAAAACTTTAAAGGAACTTTCAACAAGTTCACAACAAACTGTTTGTATTTAATTGATATTATTTTGTTAACAACACATACTTGGCAAACTATCGAAACCCAATATTTTCTTTACTCATAAAATTATTCTTAGAACTTAATGGTTCACAACCAACTTCTTTGAAACTAATTATTATCAACGCATACATCCATTCCTCTGCAGTTCTTAGCAGAGATGCCCACCTTGCTCATCACCTCCTGGTGGGACATGTTTGGATCATTTCGATCTGTAACAAGACGTATGTCTGGTCTAAGATGGAGGAGCAGCAGCTCCACTCCAAATTCCTCCCGGATGTCAGAGATCCCCTTTCCATGTCTTAGGGAGCACATTGTGAAGGAAACTCATTTAGCCACTAGTTTAACCTCCTAAACCTTAATTTAATCAAGAACTTTGTACTCCGCTTTTAAACTTGTGAACAGACAGACAGACATGTACAGGAATACAAGTGCCCCATGACACTTCAGCTGTAGAACTTAGGGTTCCACTTCTTACCACTAGGCCTCACATAATCACAACACAGTATGTGCCTGACACACACACGATTCGGTGTGTTCCTTACAGACACTTATGATGGTCCAACTCACCAACACAGGCCAAGCACAAAATAAAAAAAATAAATACAAAAAAAAAACAAAACCTATTATAATCAACCAATGTGTGGCGTTGGTAGGGTAAATGGTTTTATTGATAGTTGAAAGTTGATCATTTTGATCAATACAGATTCATTGCATCTTGAAGATTGATGAAAATAACTTCAGAAAACCATGATGACCACATATACTCAACTATATAAATAAATCACATTTCACTGCAATTGTCACACGTTCCGATCACTTCATGTTTGCAACAAAGTCTTCTCCTTTCTTGATGGATCCTTTCAGCTCAGTTAACGCATTGGCCACAAGTTTCTCCTCAAATGCAGAGAGTTTGCCCAGGCCAAGATTCTTCTCAATGCCATTTTTCTAAATAAAGCAGAGACAAACAAGGACATTAAAGTTAAACCATTTAAAGAAACAGCCATGCTACAGTTCAACAAATGGTTGGTGTAGTTTGATCCAGCTAGGCAGAGAAGCACTTACTCCAAGCAGAAGAGGTGTTGAGAAGTATTTGCACTCAGTCTCCTCAGATCTGACAAACGCACATTCAACGACACCCTCCTTCCCATTCATTGCATCAAGCAGAGAGAACGTGAACCTGGCTCCAGCGTAGGCCATAGACAGAGTGGCGGAACCTGGGATGAGAAATGTTTTTAGAAAGCATCTGGGACAACAGTTTAATTTTCTAATCTAGTCGAAACCTATTATATATATATATTATTTTAAAAGAGGAGATGCCAAACTACTTTCTGGATTACCTGCACCAGCCTTTGCCTTCACAACCTCTGTTCCTGCTTCCTGGATCCTTTCTGTTAAAGCGGTCAACTGATCTTCTGGGAACTCCACCTTGGGGGTACACTTACAAAACAACAACAAAAAATATATTTGTATCTAAATAAAATAAATTTCTTTATAAACATTATTAAAGATTATTTATTATTCATTATTAAACATTTTAAAGAGATTTAATACAAAGTCTTTTCAAAGTCAAAGATTCAAAGTCACATTATTTTTTTTTTTACTGCAAATTTCCCTTTACCTGTGAAATCAGAGGAATGATTGTCTTTCCTGCATGACCTCCGATCACAGGCACATTGACTCGTGCTGGATCAAGACCCTGCAAGATTAAGACCCGTGTGACACACACGCACATAAAAATGACAACAAAAAAAGGGATACAAAAATGATAAACAATAAACAAAACAAATGACACCTTTGAAAAAATTCTTGCAAAACTGACACTAACTTTAAATAATCATTAAAATAAAAGTGTTTCAATAACAAACTCACTCACTTTAAGCTCGGCAACAAAAGCATTTGCTCTGACAATGTCAAGTGTTGTGACGCCAAAGATTCTGTTGGGATTGTAGACGCCATGTTTCTTCATGACCTCTGATGTGATGGGAATAGTAGAGTTCACCTGAGACAAAGAAGATCATTGAGTTTAAGCAGTCCATCGTCGCCACCAGTGAAAAAAAAAAAAGAAAATCACACTCACTGGGTTTGCAATGATGCAGATCATGGCCTGAGGGCAGTGACGGGCACAGGCATCCGCTAGAATGGCCACAATAGTGGCATTTGTATTAAAGAGATCGTCACGTGTCATACCTATGAGAAAAACAACAATTTCAGTTTCAGTCAAAACACAAGTCCTTCAAATGCATCAAGGGGGACAAAGAAAAACTCACCAGGTTTACGGGGAACTCCAGCGGGTATGACGACAACTTCACAGCCTTTAAGGGCATTGCCCAGCTGATCTGCTCCCATGTGTCCTGCAATCAGAAAATATGAAGGTAGTGTGACATCTTAATTAGTCAACACGTGAACTTTTTGTGACAAACCTGTGACATGGGCCCTGGTCTCGATGTGACTGAGGTCGGCAGCCACACCAGGAGTGTGGGCAATGTCATAAAGTGAAAGCTCGCTTACTAGCGGGCTGTTCTTCAGCAAGAGGGACAGCGGCTGCCCGATGCCACCGGAAGCTCCCAACACTGCCACCTTGGCATTATTCTTCAGGAAGAAAAGATGTTATCACATTCGCCTGACAGTGTCGTAAAATAATCCAAGTGGCCTTTTGCCTCAATCCATTGCACTTATAGCCTTTAATGCTTGTCGGATTAGCTAAAGTAAATCAGACAATGTTTGTCAAAGGTGACGTCTTTACAACGTCAAGATTACAGTATTGATTACAGTAATGACCTTTCAATCAGTGGCCTTGACTTTACCAGAAGCAGAAATCCAATGGTAATTAGAAGTGGTCAACGGAATGAATACCATAAACGTAATCTGTATACTCAATAGACTGATGCTGCAATAGTATTAGGACTGTTTAATACCAAGCAAGCTTAATCAAAAACAACGTTTAATATTTAAATCAGCCACAGAACGAATTTTACGAAGGCAAATTGGTTAAAATCGGTGTCCAGCTGAATAATCTGAACTTGACAAGCACACGTCTATTTTTTACTGAAATGGACCACGGAGGCTAGCGCTAGCTCACAGTTGCTAACTGCATTGCCCTTTTACCTGAGAGGAAGTGAACAAGCTCCGGCTGAGGGTAGCTGCTGGTCTAGCGACGCGGGAGAACATACTGACTTAACGTTGATGTTTTTTCTGCCTAAAAGAGAGAAATTGTTAAGCGTCCCTCCTGTCTGTGACTCGAACGTCCTCTAGCACGAAAACCGGTCGGGAACGAGCTCACGGTGCAGTCAAGTTTGTTCGACACGCTAAACTTATCTTATTGGACACAAGATTTAAACGTTGCCCTGTGATTCAACTAAAAATCTGTCAGTCACCCAGACACTTGCCTCCGCCCACTTTAATATTGGCTGAAAGCATGATGACGTTTGATTGGTTGCGTCCTGTGAACGTCATGAAAAAAGCGTTTCTCTTACAACTCTACACACACACAATATAGTTTGATAACAGACTGTTTAATTAGTGTGTAAAATGGTTTTGTTTTGGGTTTTCTTTTTTTAGAAACAAAGATCTCGTTTAAGAAACAACTCACACTATATTGCTGACATTAAACTAAATTGTAAATTCCAATCTTTGTCACAACTACAAATTAAATTCTGCTTTATTCTCCGTATTAATGTGTGATGCACTTTGGCGTTCCATTCCTTTTTCCCTGTCTCATTTTTTGAGGCTTCTTCTTACCGACCAATCGTGTGGTGTCATTCCTGACAGCCAACCAATCAGAGCAGCTCTTACGTTCCGCTGCGAGCTTCATATTTCCGGGGCTGCTTCAGGAATGTAAACTATTCAACATGGAGACAGTTGATAAGCTGGAGGCGATGGTAAGCTTGTTTTTTTTTTGTTGTAGCAAATATGTTCTTGTTCTTCTAATCGTTTCGATGTGTACAGCTAAGAAACCTCGAATCTGCTCGCGATTTCCCGTCATGCAGATTTAGACTGTAAGACGCGCAATGTCCTGCATGTGTCCCTGACTTTTCGCTAAGGTTGGATGGCCATAAATACGAAAACACTTAGCTGAATGGCTAACAAGTGCCCCTGCTAATGCTAACATTCTGTCCGACTTGTAGCGCAATCGCGTCCTGTTCTTCTTTTATTGTTGTATTATCGTGTGATTGCTGGGTGCGAAAATCGCGACTGTTAGCGGGTAAGTGTTTATTTGGCGGGGGATGGATCGGTGGCGCGGCGCACAGGGGCCTGTAGCCGTTTGATCGCGCGCTGCCGTTTAAAACGTGTTCTCAAATTGTATGCATTTACCGATTAAACGGACTTTGACGCACGAATTTTTTTTCATGCTAATTGTTTCTTGTTGGTTACTTAACATTGTAATATTAACGGAGAGCGTTTGTTTAGGCCTAAGTAACTGCACATATGTGTAATATGTGTAACACCTGTAATGCAGTTATTGTGATCGTTCTTTTGTGATTGTAAGACGCCTGTCGTTTTTATGCTTCTAAATTAATTTGCACTAACCATGCGTGATTTCCAGAGGGCGCTCTTCCACCAAGTTTACATGTACATTGCTGTAATACATTCGTCGCGCGATTTATCGCGATTAGATTCTAGAAAGTTACAATCAAGCGTTTATATATATTTATATTTATATATATATAATTCAATTTTTATAACGTTTTTTACAGTAGTCCTAATTTTTTTTTTTATCGTAAATATAGTTAGTAAAAAAGTTAGTTATTTTTTTTCCGTATAAGTATCTTTAAAATACAATACTGGGTTTGTTATACTCGGGTAATGTCTTGAGAAATGTTTATAAAACGTGGTTGAGGTTTAAAGACATAGGAATTTATTTGCCTTTTTTCAGCATGAACATTCAGCTGGATGCCTCGGACTCTGTACTGTCTGTCCATTGCCCCTTTTATATTGTACTACTGATAACGCGGTTATTAAAGCAGTGCAATGTTAAAAGGGCATTGGCCAGGGATTTGTCACATGGCCGTCCGCATCCCTGCTGTTTTCGGGTGCTCTGACTTTATTGCACTACTGTATGGGACAGCTAGCAGTGCAATAGTATTGTCAAAGCATCTGAGAGCAGCGTCACCTCATCATCTCTCGCTTGTTCAGCTTCACCGAACCTAAAACCTCTTCTAATCCCTGGCACCCTAGCAGTATTGCCCCTGCTGTCCACTGTGTTCAGAGTAGTGCAATATTGCTAATAGGGTTTCAGGTTTTAGGCCGTACAGTCGCTCACGTGGGCCAGTGAAGTCTTTCTTCTTCTGAACGCTGGGCGAGTTGTGATCTTTAGTGCTTTGTCCCTGTAGTTTCAGAAAGCCGAGGCGGATATAGAATATGTGGAAAAGCGTCTAAAGTTTGACTTCATGACCAATACGCGAGATGCTGGGACGTTTGAGGTGAGCTTTTGTGTTGGTGGGATGATGTGCTGTAAATGTGTAGTTTTGTGAAATAAAAACAAACACGGGTATTTGTATGTTGTCAGAAAATAACTGTACATGTATTATGTTAATGTAATGTATTATTATTTATTGCTGCTTCATTTGTTAAAATGTCACAGTTGGTTATGTTTTTAGTTAAGAATTGAATTTAAATGGGTAAAAACATAGCTTTATTTAGCTATGTTCAATGCTTTATTTAATTTAGCAATTGTAATGCTGTTACCTTGTGCTCACCAATGGTTCCAGGTGAACGGCAGTTCCCTGACGACCTGATGCAGTGTGTGGTTCTGGCTTGCAGGGGAACCCAGTGGAGCTTCTGGAGAAGCTGTCGGCCGTGAAAGCGCGTCATGCTGCCCTGTGCGCGCAGGTGGAAGAGATCGCGGCTGAACAGAAACGATCCATGGACCTGATACACTCTCATCTCGACACGACGGTGCAGATCGTTCAACAGCTGCAGACCGCCGCAGATGTGCAGGTACTAGGGCTGGGCGGTACAGCGGTATTAACGTGAATACCGGTAATGAGTTGCGCCACGATATGGATTTTGCAATATTGTGGATACCGTGGCACTTTCATGAATTTACCTTTTATACACGCATATCAACGCTTTAATACATTAAAATACATTTGTTTCGTTATAACTTTTAATTACGACACAGATACATTGCTAATCAAATACAGAAAACGTTGTAAGAAACTGAATTATTAGATCATCCGCGAGGCGCATGGCGCTCCATGTCTGTAATGTGCCGGTGTTCTGAAAATTGTTCCTACAGCTCAGAAGTTCCTACACTGACGTCACTGATCAGCTGTTCCTAGCTAGCGCCCTGCGCAAGCGCCTTAAAACACGTCAAAACTGAATACTAATATAAATAACTACAAAATATGGTAACATGTTACAAATATCTTGTGTACTGTTATAAGTGTCCGTGTACATTTAGTGCGTTTATGTTTATTCATTGATTCAACGCTGCAATATCAAAAGTACATACAACAAAAGTACAGAATGTTTGTACGATCAAGAAACGATAGACATAACAAACTTTTTAACGCTCATGTAGCGCGGAAAGTGGAAAAATCTGAGCGGAGAACAGCTGAGCGGTGACGTATGTTCTAACGCGCATGCGCACGTGCTAGCTAAGAACAGCTGAGCGGTGACGTATGTTCTAACGCGCATGCTCAGCGCGCAATGTAGGAACTTCTGAGATGTAGGAACAATTTTCAGAACACGGTTTTTTTAGGGCGGCTGTTTTAGTGAGCGCGAGTCCCGTAAAACGCGCGCACGAGAAAATTCTGCTCGTTTTATTTTGGTCGAAGTCTGTTTTCGATTGTTAACCTTGTTTTCACGCAACTTAAGATTCAGACGCGCGCGCGAAACAGAGGGAAAGCGTGACGCGCGCCGGCTCTGGTCTCCATTTTTGTCTGTCTCTCTCTCTGTCTGTTTCTCTCTCACTGTCTATGTCTCTCTCTCTCTCTTTCTCACTCTTGCACTCTCTTAAAAGATAGACCGCAGGCCATTTAATTTAAATGTTTTTTTTTTTTTTTAAATAAATGCCTGGACCACTTTTAACAGATATACGGTATTACAAATGACAGCTGCTTCTCCAGATTTCCCCTTGCGTTTTATTTTCGTACTTTATTTAAAATAATACCGCCCACACACATACCGATACCATCTGTACACTAGAAAATACCGTGATATTGAAATATATAACCTTTATTTAACCAGGTGAATACTTTTGGGCCAGAGTATTGTATCTTTTGAGATATTTCAGTATTGATACTAGGGTCTCACACTCCTAGCTGAGTGTGTAAAAATGTTGAACTTTGCAGTAAAAACGGACCTGCTGACTATATGAATGAATTAATGAAAATACTAGGGATGTACCGAATATTCGGCCACCTAAAATTTTCGGCCGAAAATGGCCCAAAAGTGCAAAGGGCCGAAACACTTTTTTTCACCAAAACAGCACGGCCGAAAGTTGATGACGTAAGCAGAGACCGCGAGAGCTGCACGCGAACAGTGGCGGCATATAGCGCAGATCACAAGCTCCCCGCGACATTCACTTCACACCAGTGGCTCTTAATAGAGAACATTCTCTCTCTTCTTACTCCGTTTGAGCAGCAAACTAAAGAGATCAGCTCCTCTGATGCATCTGTAGCGGACGTTATTCCTTTTATCGCAGCTCTAAAGCGCCCAAAGTGGTTGATACATGCCACTGCAAAAACTATGAAAAGTCCGCGCTTAGAGTCTCTCAGCGCACGATTTGCAGATATATATATATTATTATTATATTATATTATTATATTATATATATATATTTATATTTATAATCGAATCCTCTGCACTTCATCGCGACTGTACTTGATCCACGTTTTAAAGAGCATTATTTGGAGGAGGAATTAAAGCAGCACGCGCGAGAAATGGCAATGATGGGCGCACAGAGACGGAGCAGAGCGCAGGAAACATCTCGTCTCTCTGCACCAGATGAGGGGTTTGCACCCTCTTTGTCTGAAATGTTCAGTGAAATCCTGCAAGAAAGTACCTCTAATAATACTAATATGTAGGCTATTTTGTTTTAGGCTACTGTATATGTGACAGATTGTATATTTCTGCAAGATGTATATTTTTTATCCACTGGCCTTATTTAAATGCAGTCTAAAATCTTTCTCAAATGTCAGGCAGATGACAAGCTCAACAGAAACCTGTTTATACTAATATTAATATTAATATTACCTGCAGAGAAAATGTTGTATCCTTTGCACCTACACATCCTGAATGCACTTTAAACTTAAAGGCAATTTTTAATGGAGGAACTTTTAATTTTACAACATTTCAGCAGGCCAGTAGGTCAACGTTTTATTTTGAATTATATTTTATACTCTTGAGTGTTGCAATATGCTTGATAAATATTTGCATATTTGTAACACATTTTGGTTCATTTACTCTTTTTCGGTTTTCGGTTTCGGCCAAGAATTTTCATTTCGGTGCATTCTAGAAAATACCTTTATTTGTCCCACAGCGTGGAAACAGCAGAGAGCGAAAAAATATGTATAAGCGCTAGGGGCTGCACGGTTTTGAGAAAAACCCTTATTTGAAAAATATGAAATATATGAAAATCATTGCAATGTGATTTTCGTTTTTTGCATTTAAGTGCGTAAAACTAAAATTATGCTTAAAATATATTGTTACTTTTACAACACAGAGGTTAAATAAAGTTAAATACATAGTTAGATAAACTACATACAAAGTGATAGATATAATGAGATTGTTTTATGCTTTGTGATTAATAAATACCGTATCTGAACGTAAATACAAAAGAATAAGAATGGTAAACGATCACGTAGTCGTTTGTTTTTTAATTTAACAGTCTGAATCCCAAAAAAATAGAAAAGTATCTCTTATTTGAAATTAAATCAGACAATGGCAGAAAATGAAAATGTAAACAATCCTTAATAAAACTTATTTTAAAATACCAATTACTATGAATTAGAAAACAAAATAAATCTAGTGGTATTTATTAAACCTAGAACTTGCATTGCACACATTTCACTGGCACCAAAAAGTATTGAATAATAATTAAACATAATTAAACCTTTATTAGTCCCTCAGTGGGGAATTTTTTTCTCTGCATTTGACCCATCCGATCAGACACTAACTCAGAGTTTTGGTGTTCTGTGTCTTCTGATGTCCCCTACCACTGGACCACAGCTCCCATTAAAATTTTCTGATGCCATGTTATAATAATGCAAAATGGAAAATACACTACTTGAAACATTGTAAAAAAAAAAAATCATCA